>QGSO01000227.1:92528-498783 GCA_011037825.1 Carya cathayensis
TCTCTTTCCTTTTGGTCCAGTCCACCCAGGAGGATATCCATGAAGCTGGAAGCATTTATCCACTGTATGTCCATTGTATCCACAGTGTGTACAATGAAGAATTGATCTCTTGGATTTTTCCTTGGAAAATCTGAATTGGTTTGCTGCAGGAGTCGACTGTTTAACCATTAATGCATGAGTTTCAGTAGAAACTGAGTTGGTTAGTTGTCTCTGGCTTTCTTCTTGGAGTAACAAGCAGAAGACCTTGGCCATAGGTGGTAATGGTATTGAAAGAAGTAATTGACTTCTTATAGATGCAAAAGAATCATTTAAGCCAACCAGAAACTTTAGAACATAGTCTGATTGTTGCCTTTTTAGTAAAAAAGAGAAAAGATCACATGTACAACTTGATATTTTTCCACAAGTACAAGTTGGAAAGGGACGAAAACTTATATATTCATCCCATAATGTTTTAAAGGCACTGAAGCACTCAGTGACAGAGGAAGAACCCTGGTTGATGCAACTCAAAGATTTTTCAAGATGAAAAACCCTTGGTCCATCACTTCTTAAGTACCGAGTCTTCAATTCAGTCCAAAGATCAAGAGAGGAACTTACATATAGCAAACTGTTTCTAATATCTTTGGAAATGGAGTTTATAAGCCAAGAAAGTACCAAATTATTTGCCCTTAACCAAGCTGTGTAAAGAACAGTCTCAGAAAACTGTGGAGGTTAAATTGAACCATCAATGAAAGCCACTTTATTCTTGACAGATAAAGCAATGGTGATCGAGCGGCTCCAAGCAACATAGTTATCTCCAGTGAAGATTTCTGAGACAAGAAGAGCACCGGGGTTATCACTAGGATACAGATAGTAAGGACTTGATGAAATATCTGATGGATTTATGTTTGGAATTTCTGTTGAATTAGTAGGGATAGATTCAGCAGAATTTTCAGAACCCATTTCAAGAAATGTTAAGAATCACAATCTTGGAGATTCTAAATCAAAAGAATCACTACAAATTGTATGAGAAATTTGTGGTGCAAATCACTACAAATTCTTTGAGGAATCTGTAATGCAGAGAGATCACTACAAATTCTTTGAAGAATCTGTAATGCAGAAAAAAAATGTTGAAAAGAAAGAAGATTGATCGAATTCAAGAAGAAGAATATGCGGAATTTCTAATCTGATACAATGACAAGATTTCGATCAAGTGAGCAAAGAACTTGGAAACAGAGAGAAATAAAAGAATTCTGAAATGAATTGATCAAAAGAAGAAGTGAAAAATCCTAGTCTGCTATTACATTGTATTTATACAGAAAGTGCAAAGTAACAGAATTAACTAACTATATTGTATTTACTATTTTAGCCTTTTCTACTTTGGATTTTAATTCCATATTATCTATGTGTGATGCAATACTCCAACACTAGTGATGTCTTTGAAGACTCTTTTCGTGCGGTGTTCATTAATCTTTGAAAACACTGGTAGAGCAATTTCTAAAGCAAAATGTTTGATTGGGGCAATGAGCAGTGTTTCAAACTTTGAATCGGTGCTTGTCTTGTTATAGGTTTAGAGGACATTTCGGGTACACTTGCGCCTAACGAATGCCGAATCGAGCAGTAAGTCTGAACTTAGCTTTTATATAATTAAATAGATATAATTGTGTATCTCAACATGACTATCCACATACAAAAGTCTTGATTATCAAATCAAAAATAAAAAGTTACGTAAAGATAATCTCAAACGAACTTAATTTACTATCAAACCAAAACGTGGTTCATGTCTTCTGAATTTAATTTATTATATAAATTTTTAACACATTAAAAGAATTAAAATCAGTTTATAAACGATCTTGATTTATCAAATACAATATTGGTATACAAATATGTCACGTTAATCAATGTAAAATATGAATAATGTAACAGTACTAACAATTATTTGGTATATACGTAATTCTTTTACAACAGTTACAATATTAAGATAATATCACCTGATCATCATGAAATTTTATAAAATTCTCTTGGTATATATATCAATATTTTTATTTTTTAAAGTTAATTTTAAACTTATAAAAGAACGACACATTTATTTTTAATTTTTATATTTATTTATTTACGCATCCCTTTCGATTATTGGGATATCCAACAATATATTATTATTGTTCTTCTACTTTCTTGCTTTTATAATAACGTACGCTAATGCTTCGATTATGTCTTTTTTGAAGTTCAGTCCAAAAAATATTTTTCCACCTACTAATAACAAATAGCCATGTAGACGATCTAAATTTTTCTGAAATGCACTCGCATGTAGACGCCCATTTCACCCATTCCTTTGTTATCTCTGAGCACTGGTACCAAATTTCTTTGATTAAAGATTTGGACCCTCTGCTCCTTACCCAGTTTCAGCTTCTGGGTCGAGATATCGTGCTCTAGTTTGACGACAAAAGCCCCCACCGCCTCACGCCCTTATCTGTAAATTAATCTTCTCCATTTTTTCCTGATTTTTACACTCCAGTTTCTGTGCAAATTGAAGTTATGCTCTGTTTAATATTGGTATGAAAGGAAAATAAACTAATTTAACAAACCCTCACATTATATTTGGTTTTTTAAACAATAGGTAAGCTATTCGATGAATATACAGCTAAATAATTAATTCATTATATTTTTTAAATCAAATATGGGGGTTTCTTTGTATCTTGTAAATTCTCCATGACAAAGTGAGGAATTGGGTTCTTGATGTCTTTTCGTGATCCTGATGAGTTAATATGGTTTGTAGGAAGTGCGGATTGATGGGAGGGAGAGAAAGGAGAGGGCTTCGAGGGTCTGTCGGCGTGGAGGAGTGTAGATGGGAGAGAGAGAAAGGAGAGGGCTTCGGGGTGCAGTGAATATGGGAGGGAGACGGAGAGAACGAATGAGAGGGTGAAATGGGCATTTACATGTCGGTGCATTTCAATAAAGCATAGATTGCCTATGTGGGCGCTGTTTGTTATTGGCCGGTAGAAAAATATTTTTCACACCCATTCGGCTTCAAGTTTTTCTCCATCTTTTTAGCAGATCACAAAATCACATATTATATATATATATATATATATATGTTATTTTGTCTTTTCTTGTCTTAGAACTAATTTGTAAATAAACTTGTAATGTTGGATTGTCGAACACGCTTGATTCAAGATAATTTGAAGTAATATAAATGAGTTGAATCGATCAAAAATGCTTTAATTTAAACATAAATTAGCTGAATTGTTTTAAAATGTTTTATATAAATGGGTTGAGTGATCATAAACTATTAGAAGGACTTAATTAACACAATATCATATCAAATTTTTTTTTTAAATCGAAGTTGTTTCATTGATAAACCCCTTTATAACAAGAAACGAATACAAGAGGAACTAGCCTTCAAATATATGAACAATCTCATCAGAAATAAGTAAGGCATTTTTTGCCAAATAGTAGTGCTAGTATTTGAAAATCTTTACGCCACACACTATTTACATGACATAATTTGATTTATAAAATTCACATTTAAAATTTATCTTCCAGATCAAATTAGGCCATGTGGATGATGTGTAGTGTAAATGTGTTCAAATAGAATTATTCTTTTGTCCAAGGACAATGCCAAGGTGCACTCCACAAATTATATGCACACTAGTGTAAATGAGATTTTTATTTTATTTTTCTTCCCATTTTTAAAATTTCTTTTAAACATCCTTAATCATTAAGAAAAAATAAACTATAAATAGAAATTTACTAATAGTCAATTCCTTAACAATTAAGAAAAAAAATAAAAAATAAAAATATATGAGTGAGCACATTTGGTAGGCATATTCGGAAGTCATACTATTATTTTCCTTTGTCAAAACATGAGCTACTTCATTAAACTCTCTTCTAATATGATGGACTAACCAATGATCAAAACTTAGAAGTTTATGTTTGATATAATTGATAAGCATTCCCATGCTAGGCCAAGAATCCTCAGCTTTTGTAATAGCTTGGATCACTTGAAGAGAATCTTACTTGAGTACGATGTTCCTTAGACCTGGTTCAACACCAAATATTATTGCTTGAAGAGCACCAAAAGTTTCTAGCTACTAGTGAGGGTTCAAGATAGAGATTCTGATTCATTGTCATTGAGGCCAATACTCTTCCCTCCCAATCACATGCAATGATCCTATACCAATTTGCAATTAATTATATTAACGGTCGTATCCCAATTTCACTTTATGACATCTTGTGGAGGAGTTTCCCATCTTTGTGTCTAATTTCTTATTCTTCCTGAGTTGCTAGAATTATCAATATGTATAGCTTTCAAGTCCAGTAGAATTTGTATTGAATGCAGCACCATAGTGTTTAGGTGGGCTAATTCCAATGTTTTAAAAATCGTTTTGCTACTGTTGGAATTTTTCATACTAGAATAATACCTGGCATAGTTGCATGCACAAAACTATAATTGTTAATAAAGTGAAATTGGAATATGACAATTTTGTGAAGGAAGCTATGGCATTTTAATCCGAATTGAATTTTGGCTTGTTTCAGGACATTCCAATTGGATTTTGATATTTTGGCCATAATGGGTGTTTCATTCCAAAATGGGATTGTTGTACTTTCTATTGAATTTTCTTTACTTCATTTTCTCAGCGGCCAACCATAGAATATACCAATTCAACATCCGTCAATATAGAAATCAAGAGTTAGATTGTAATACTTTAAATGGAGATAGAATCGATTTTAAAAATCTTGAAAGGTGGCCTGATGGGCCCCAAGGTGAACCAAGTCTTAAGGATCAATTACAAGATTAAGAACCACGAATATCAACGGAGCAATGCAAGAATTGGTGCAATCCAATTGAGATGAAGCTAGCAAAAGCCAAACACTCATGATGGGCTTGAAAGAAGGAGAACCAGTTTTGATTCACTTGATCTAAGCTATGAAAGACACGACTTGGGCCTATTATTATTGAAGGCCATTGTAACAGCCCGCTAAAATTTAGTCTTATCTCCTCACCCTTCTCTTTCTTTTTCGCGCATATTGACAGTACAGCAATCAGTTTTGGATTCTTTCCTGACAGCAATCACCATCTCTCTCGTCTCTACCCTCACCCGAAATCACGTGCATAATTTATCTTTTTCCGTAAATCAAGTTACTTTGTTCTTCACCAACAACTGTAAAATCATGAACAGAATTATCCTAAGCGTTGTACCTCGATGGCGTATTCCGGATCTTATCCACCGGATTTCAAAGTATTAGATAAGCTTGTTTTTAAAGTAGCACAATTATAATAATTTAATGAGCTCTAAAAATATTATAATTGTGGATAATTACTTAGATTAAATATTTTAGTTGTTTTAAGATATTAAGAGGTTTAATTTTACGTTAAAAACTCTTATTTAAATTAAATGGTTTTATCCTCTTTGAGTGATTAAAGATACTTTATCATTTTAATAATGATGAAGAAATATTATGTTGCCCAGAATTTTTCTTTTTCAAAGCAGTATATTTGATACCCAATTTTTCAAATTCCTCATATACCTCTTCTAAAACATTTTGCAATTCTTCATATGAAGGATTTTCAATATTATCAAAATTTGTTACCTTAATGTCATCTTTAGCCATAAGACAAAGATTTGCTGATTCTTCATTGTTTGCTTCACTATCTGAGCTACTTGAATCATCATCCCATGTAGCTTTCATTGCTTTCTTGCCTTTGTTTCGATCTTTCTTTAGCAGCGGACAATCTGGCTTGATATGACCAGGCTTATTGCATTTATAACAAATTAAAGTATCATTTTTACCTGAATCTTTCTTGGAAAACTTTTTGAAGGATTTCCTCGAAGAAGTTTTATTTTTCTTTAAGAACTTCTGAATTCTTCTTGTTATCATCGCAACTTCTTCATCTTTATCGTCATTTTCCTCATCTTCATCACTTTCACTTTCACTTTCATGAGGAACAACTTTAAGTGCCAAGCTCTTCTTTGACTTTCCTTCTTCTTCTCCTCTTTTCAATGTGTACTCATGGGTGATAAGTGACCCGATGAGTTCATTCACTTCGAGCTTCTTGAGGTCTCTAGCTTCAAGAATCGCTGTCACTTTTGATTCCCAACGTTTTGGTAGAGAGTTGAGAATTTTTCTTACCATTTCCACTTTGGAATAAACTTTGCCAAGAGCTGTCAAGCTGTTTATGATGTTAGTAAAACGAGTGTGCATACTAGAAATAGATTCATCATCATTCATCTTAAACATTTCATATTCATGAGTAAGAATATAAATTTTTGATTCCTTAACTTGAGAAGTTCCTTCATAAGTAACTTCCAAGTTATCCCAAATTTCTTTTGCCGTAGCACAAGTCATTACTCTATTAAACTCATTACCATTGAGAGCATTATATAATAAATTCATAGCAGTTAAATTCAAAGTATAAAGTCTATCGTCTTCACGATTAAACTCTTCTTCTTCCTTTTTGACCTTTACTCCATCAACCACTTTTGTTGGAATATAAGGTCCATTTACAATGCATTTCCAGATTTCTCGACCTTGAGCCTGAAGGAATATTCTCATTCTAACTTTCCAGAATGAGTAATTGTCTCCACAAAAGAGTGGAGGCCGACTGCTAGATTGACCTTCACCAAATGAAGCTGCAATGTTAGCCATAAGATCTTAACTCAAAAGATAGTTAATCTTATAATAGAGCTTTAGCTCTGATACCAATTGTTGCCCAGATGACTAACACAAGAGGGGGGGTGAATTGAGTTGTTTTTAAAAAAAATAACAATTATAAATCAAATATACAATATAAAATATAAACAAAATATGAAACAACAATAAATATAAAGAGTAAGGGTAAGAGAGAAGCAAACTCAGTATGTTAACGAGGTTCGGCCCCACTGCCTACGTCCTCGCCTCAAGCTACCCCTTGAGGATCCCCGAATTCACTATTCAATCTCCTTCAGGTGGAGATAGAAACCTATTACACCTTTGAACAACACCGCTACAAAGGATCCGTGTAGAACACCCTCTACACTTGCAATCACCTTACACGTGGTGATTCAACGATTCCCTGTGTAGAACACTTTCTACACGCACAAGGGTTGTACACACCCTTTTACTGATACAAAAATTGATAGTGGGTAGGATATCAGAAAACACTCCTCAACGAGTGAAATAAGAACAATACAGCACAACCTATATCTCTAAAAATGAACAAGGGTTAAGGCTCAATACTTAGAGAAAAGAGAATGAAAGCTTTGAATGAGAGTTGTATGCTCTTGGTGTTGTAAATGTGAAGCTCTCAAATGATCTATTTATAGGCATATGAGACTTCATATTCAAATTTAAAAAGATTCACATGTCAAAAACATCATCATTCATTTTTTAAAAATTTCAAACCTAATCTTTTTACTTTTTGCATATGACAAAAGGAGCACACTTTGCTTTTCAAAAATTTCAAACCTAATTTTTTACTTTTTGCATATGACAAAAGGAGCACACTTTGTTTTTCAAAAATTTCAAACCTAATCTTTTACTTTTTGCATATGACAAAAGGAGCACACATGAATGAAGAGTTAAGCCTGGAATACACTGAAGTTAAAGTCAAGGAAGCATTGCAGTAAATGAACCCTTCCAAAGCTCTAGGCTCAGATGTCATGTCTCCAATATTTTTCAAAAATATTCGCATGTGGTAAGGAATTCAATTACTGTAGCTGTTTTGCATGCTCTTAATTCAGGTTCTTTCCCTTCAAGAAGTCTCCTATTCGAGTAGCTGATTATAGACCTATAAGTTTGTGTAACATGGTCGATAAGTTAATTGCTAAAGTCCTTGCAAATAGACTGAAAATGGTATTATTCGATATTATTGGGGAAAGTCAAAGTGCGTTTGTACTAGGGTGTTTAATTATTGATAATGTTTTGATTGCCTATAAGATTGCATTTTTTGAAGCCTAAGAAAAAAGGCAAGAAGGGCTTTATGTCGTTTAAGTTAGATATAAATAAAGCATATGATAGAGTTGAGTAGGGCATTTTGAAAACCATTATGGAGGTGATGAGGTTCAGTCAAGAGTTTGTTAATATGATTATGATGTGTGTTTGTTCTATGTCTTTTCTGTACTGATTAATGGTGAGCCTAAGGGTCCAATTATTCCATCTAGATGCCTTAGATAGGAGTATCCTTTGTCCTCTTATCTATTTCTTCTGTGTACCGAGGGGCTGAATACTTTTTTGAAAGATGTTGGTATGAGACAGAATATTTCAGGCATAAAAAATCTATAGAGGGACTCCAAAAATTACTCATTTGCTTTTTGCGGATGACAGTTTGGTATTTTGCAAGGTTGAGGTAGAGGAGCATAGGAGAGTTCAAACTATTCTGGAGAAGTATGAGGTTATTTCTAGTCAACGAATCAATCATGAAAAAACAACTATGGTGTTTAGTGCTAATATGAGGGGAGTTCAAGAGGAGATAAAACATTTATGGGGAAATTTTGAAGTGCAGCAGTATGAGAAGTATTTAATTCTTCCACCAATCATTGGGAGGTCAAAAGTTCAAACTTTTCAATCCATCAAACAACGAGTTTGGTAGAAATTACAAACTTGGAATGAGAAGTTACTCTCGCACGGTGGTAAGGAAGTGTTGTTAAAGGCAGTGGCTCTTTCTATACCCTCTTACACTATGAGTTATTCCCTTCTTCCTTCAAGTTAGTGTGCAGAATTGGAGGGTATGATGGCTCAGTTTTGGGGGCAAAAGAAGAATGAGAGGAGAATACATTAGTTGAGCTGGAACATATGTGTATAAGGAAGTCGTAGGGAGGGATAGGGTTTAAAAAATTGAGGGCTTTTAATTTGGTAATATTACCTAAACAAGGGTGGAGATTATTTCAAGAGGAAAATACTTTACTGCACAGGTTGCTCAAAGCTAAGTACTTCTCAGATTAAAATTTTCTGCAGGCTGGTTTGGCCAGATTTCCTTCCTATATGTGGAGAGGTATTTGGGAAGCCAAAAAATGGGTACTGGAGGGATGTAGATGGAGGATAGATGATGGGAATTCTGTTAACATTTGGCTTGATAAATGGATCCCGGGTCATAATGCTCTAGTTAAGGAAGGGAATGTGATTAGTGAAGATAGTAGGCATGATTGTGTGAGTTCCCTTTTTTGTGCAAACTCTAGAACTTGGGATGTGAGTAAACTTAGAGCTCTCTTTAATCCAAGTATTGTGGAGGATATTCTGAAGACTGTTATGTGTGCTGGTAATAGGGCTGACAGGAGAGTATGGTGCTATAAGAGAAATGGTTTGTTTAGTGTTAGGATTTGCTACACGTTTATATTGGTTGAGTAGGGTTCACAAGAAGCTGAGTTCTCATCTACAAGTGCCCAGAGAGTAGTGTGGAAATAGTTATGGAAAATGCCTGTGCCCAATAAGATTAAGATATTTGCTTGGCGTGCTTATAATAATGGTTTGCCTACAAAAGAGAATCTACTAATAAAGCATGTTCCAAATGATGGGAATTGTAGTTTGTGTAATGGTGAAAGAGAAGGATTATACCATGTTTTGGTTAGCTGTGTGCATTTAAAGAGGACCTGGACCGTTTATCTTCCTGCTTTTTTTATTGATAATTATTTGAATGTTTTTGAGGTGGCATTTGCTCTCTATGAAGCTAAAAAGTATGACATTCTGGCTACTTTCTTTGCTTTGGCGTGGGGGTTTTGGTATAGAAGGAATAAGTACTTTCACGAGCAACTACTCATTCCTCCTCATCAAGTTGCTGCACATGAATCTCACTACTGAAACGTTATAGAGGAGCTCAGAAATAATCAAGGTAGCAAATGAGAGATGTGTATAAATGGAAGCCTCTGGATCCAGACATGCTCAAGTTGAATGTTGATGGTGCTGTTTTTGCAAAGATGGGGAAAGCTGGGACGGGTGTAATTCTAAGGAATAGCTCAGGTAGTGTTCTTATGGCTGCAAGTGCAAACTTTTCAGAGGGGGATGTTGTTGAACCAGAGTACATAGAGGTGATTGCTCTCTTTCGTGGCCTTGTGCAAGTATGGGAATAGATAAGATTCAAGTGGAGAGTGGTTGTCTCTTGGCAATTGAAGTAGTAGAAGAGGACAGCATGGAAAATTCAATGCTTGGTAGTTTTTATTCAGAGATTAAAAAGTTCTCATCTTGTTTTAAGGAAAGTGTTTTTCAATATGTTTATAGAGATGCAAACATGACTACTCATTATGCGAGAAATGTTGCATAGAATTACTATGTGGAAAGATTGTATTCTGAACTTTTTATCTCAAACTTTTTGGTTTGATTTATATCTGTAATCTCTATTTTTAATTAATGAAGTTCACAATTTTGTTATTTTTAAAAAAAAGTTGATACCTTTTTAAAAAAGTTTAAATTTTCTATTTTTTAATACTTTTTATGATGTGGCATGCCAAATGTTGGCAGGCGGTGCAGTTATTTGATACAGTAAATGAAAATAAGTAAGTCATAAGGCGTGATTTGATTCCATTAATATTTTAACTTTTGGTAATTTTCCAATACAAATCACAAGATCATGCAAACTACAGTGAGTACGTACCAGCTAATTGCAAGCATTAACGACCACCTTACGATCGAATATTGAGTAGACAAATAAAATGTAGATCATGATCTGATGTCTCTACATATGATTAATACAATATTATATGTTTAATTCCAAGTCGAGGTTTGTTTTCTTTTAACATACAAATTATATCATGTGATCAACGTTGATCACTGTTTTCTATTTAAATTAAGGCTCATATATACATGCATGCAATTGTTCGATCGGCCGGCATCTTTGAATTTCTCGCCTGAACAAAGGTTCCGATCCATTAATTAATTCTTTTGTTTAACATATATGGGCGATGACGACAAAGCCTGAGAGCGCATGGTCAATACCGTTAACGTAAATTTCGTATATTTCCAACTCATGATGAACCATCATCATTTTCCTTTCGTTTCTTTAAAAAATTTGCGATGAAGACAAAACGCGCAGATCAATTGATTGCAACAAAACAGCCACCTTCCTAGTTACCATGGTTTGGTTACGTACGTAGATAAGATGAGGTGAAATAAAATAAGATATTTTGATAAAAATTAAATAAAATATTATTCTAATATTAATTTTATTTTATAATTTAAAAAAATTAAATTATTTATTATAGTTTATATAATAATTTAAAAATTTTATAATAATGAGATGAGATAAAATGAAATAATTTAATAGATAAATTGCAAATTCTCTATTAACTACACGCGATAAATTAGTTATACATCATCACCCAAACCAAGGCGTATAAGAATTGGAAAATGATACTTTCACTACCGATTCTTACTTTAGTAATTAAAATTTTTTTTTTTAATAATATTATATTTTTTTAGTTTTTAAAATATTTAAAATTGTTAAAAAATATCTATAAAAAAAAAATCATTTATGCCTAAAACCTCCGAGCTGGGAGGAGCGGTAGACGTAGCACCATTATATGCTTGTTAGGATTTAGTGGATCGGAAGGAAATGGTTACATACTATCAGTCACATCGATTAATTATAATGCAGTGCAATTTTATTTTATTTTTTTTCCTCTCTTTTCTTTTGAGTACTATCTAATAACGACTAAGATGCATGCAGTACAGGATCTCTTCGTGTACTTCTGTTTTTGTACTGCAAAAACTCTGCTAAGCGATATATATAAGGTAAGAACCGAGCAAAACCCCATGCCATGCTGCATGATGTGCATGTCGTCAAACAACAATACCCTTAGTTCTCTTATTCATTGCTCTTCATCTTCAAGTGACTTTTGATCTCCGGCCAACATCTTCCGAGTTCTTAATTTAGTACGTACGTATACATGTTTTCCTGTGTAGAATAGAAAGCCGGTGGGAGGAGTACAAAAACATTTGGTTACGTCGACGGAGCTAGCGTACGTTAAAGTCAACACGCACAAAATGTAAGATTGCCGGAAAACAGGTCGATCAGTCAAGCTGGTCATCATGACCAAAGGTACACACACATATAGCATACAGATGCAATGTTTTCTGCACATTTACACGTTTCACTTCGTTGAACTAGATGATAATGTTTGAGCTGTCCAATATGACCCACTGCTCTTTCTTCTACTTTTTCATATTTTCGTGGTCCGGGTCGACAGATGGCTCAAATATTCTCCGATTCTTTTAAGTATCATCATCTCTTGTTAAAAGATAAGTCAAATCACCACAGCTGTCAATCATGATTAGACCTTCTAAATAGTAAGTATATCTGTATGGAAAATGATAGATCGGAATCCCGCTGGGAGCCACCGCTCCCAATTTTTATTTTTTTAGTAATTAAAAAAAAAATTATTTAATATTATTTTGATATTTAAAAATATTAAAAAAATAATGTAAAAAAAAAAAACAAAAAATAAAAGAAAAACTTTGGCCTAGCGGGAGCTCCAGTGGGAGCCCCCAGCGGTGGCCATAGCACTACTCTATCTGTATTGAGGAAGTGTTGTTAAGGATGGTGGCGGTGGCTACCGCTAGTCACTGTTAAGTAAAAATTAAAAAAAAAAATTAATATTTTTAAATTATATAAAAAAATATATAATAATATTTAATATTTTGTTCTTAATTATTAAGAAAAAAAATTTAAAAAAATTGAAAAAAAGCCAGTGGTGACCTTCAGTGAGAGCCACCAGAGGTGGCCAAAGCATTATCCTATTGTTAAATAATGTTACAATTTTTTATTTTTTTAAAAAATATTTATGATGATTAGAAAAATGCATAAAAAAAAGAGTGGTGCTACACTATAGCTCAGAGTGCACTGCTTATTTTGACCACATGCACACTTTTTTTTTTCATTTTTTTTAGATTTTTTTAATATATTTAAACATTTTTAAAAAAATAAAAAAAAATATCAATACACTTAAAATTACTTCCTTAATCACTAAGTAAAAAAAATTAAAAAAAAAATTTTTGTGACTAGCAGTCACTTTGAGGGGGCATGGAAAGGGGCACACAAGCATTTTCCTTAAAAAAAAGGAAAAAAGAAACTGAAATGCACTATTAGGTATACATCTTCAGGAGATTGCTTCGATGGCCATAAACATATTCATTTGTATTTGAATATTAAGTTGAGTTGAGTTATATTTTTTATAAATAGTATTTAATTAAGTAGATAGAGTGAATTATGTATAATATATCTAAAATAAATTTAGATATGTTTAGATATTAAGATGAGTTTAGTACTATTTATGATAAATTGAAAAAAGTTAGATTCTTACTTATAAAAATATGTTAATTTGAAAAAAATTATAAGTCTCATCCGTAAGGATGTTTTGAATTGAAATAAATTTAATAATTTATAAATTAATTATTTAAATATTAAATTTAATTTAAAATTAAACTAAATTGAATTTATCTCAACTAAACGGCCTTAGTTACCCGCGACATGCTATGTCTCCTTCGATAACACCGTGGGTTGGCTTGGGCGGTACTGGAGCCGAGCTCATCTTAATTTGTTAGCAATCTACTAAAATGTCACGAGTTATGCATGCGGCCAGCCATTTTTATTATCATGGCAACTAATTATAGTGTCGCATTTATATTTGTCCTTACCGAAGTTGCAGAAATTTAACAGAGACAACATGAATAAGAACAAAAATTATTGATACTTCTCTATCTTTAGGGGATCCAACATTGTTTTATTTTATTTTTTTATTTTTATTATTATTACTATTTTTCCTTTCCTCACTAAAAATGCATGGTAATTTATATAGCGTTAAAAAAAAAAATGAAGAAGAAGAAAACAAGGATTGTTGCA
This sequence comes from Carya cathayensis, assembly GCA_011037825.1. Classification (NCBI taxonomy): domain Eukaryota; kingdom Viridiplantae; phylum Streptophyta; class Magnoliopsida; order Fagales; family Juglandaceae; genus Carya; species Carya cathayensis. The sequence goes on from QGSO01000227.1 coordinate 106,312, forward strand.
GTAGTATGTCACACAAGAATAGGGTTGGTTTGGTTACACAATACTAAATTATTTTATTTCATCTCATCTTATCGCACTATAAGAAAAACGGTCTTTTGTGGTCAATTTATTACGGCGAAAATAGTATTCGCAACCAAAATTGGTTGCGAATACTATTTTCGCCACAATAAATTGATCACAAAAAGTCATTTTTCTTGTAGTGTCGTTACAATTTTCTCAAAGTCTCACTTAAAATATAATAAACAATTTAACTTTTTTAAATCTCAAAATAAAAATAATATTAAAAAGTTCAATATGTTAATTAACTTTTAACAAAACATCTGATTATCTTATTTGAATTGCGTAACCAAACGGATCCACAATTTTCTTGCCTAATTTTTCATGTCAATGAATAAAACTTGTCGTTGCTAATGCTCAATTTTGCTTTCTTGATTTTTTTTTCAACGTAAAGCTAGTGCTCCAGTACAGTAACATGAAATTAAGCATATCGAAGAAATTTTTACGTTCCGAACAGATTTTCCTCGTTTTTTTAGAGTTGTTTGACAATGAAACATGCATGATGCATCATGTCCTGATCAGAACACCGACAATATTTAATCGCTACTGGGACTAAACAATATGTGACGAGGAAGTTAGTTATACGTACGTTTATATAAATATATATATATATATATATATGTATGTATGTATGTATATATATATATATAGTAAATCACGGCCTAGATTGCGGAAAACTGAGCCAAGTCTTTTGTGAAACTAACAGCTTACATGTCATGATTCTTTTCGGTAATCATCAGCTATATATCAATGATAAGCAATGATCCGATAAATACATTTTGGTTACATGGAAATTAAAAATCGATCGAGCTTCTGATCAGGTCCTGTTAAAAGGCCAACCCAAAGGTAATTAATTGGGATTATCGCTGTAATAGATCTGATTAATGAGCTGATCGATCAGGGGCGGAACTAAGAATTTAATTTAATTAATAATATTAATACTGAGTGGGCTAAAAGGACTAATTTTTATAAAATGTTCCTTGTAAAAACAATATCTCAAATTCTTCTTCTTCTTCTTTTTCTTGTTTCTTTTCATATTTTTTTTCCTATCTTTTGAAAGAGTAATTCTACATATAGTCGTAGAGTATACAAACATCGCATAATCACTTTGAAAAAGAATAGGATCCACGATTAAAAAAGTTAATTTTTTTCATGTGGGTCTTGTATTAATTTATTTTTTTCAAAAAGACTGCACAACGCTTGCACAACCACGACTGCAAATATCATTATATAGAATCTAATTACTACTATTGGAATTACTGTATTATATATATAGACGACTTTGGCTACCTAATCAAGTACATGACTATAATAGTTTTGTTTGAAATGAACTAATCATGTCCCGATTTCTTTATCGTTAATATATAGCGAATTTTTTCGGTGGTTTCTAATTAAGATTTTAAATAGTCTATACTGTTTTCAAATTTAAAAATTATGCTAGCTAATGCATAATGATGACATATTTATTAGTGTTTACCATATTAATTAATTACCATACTAATTTTAAAGAATACTGAATGTAATGAAGATTCGGAAAACTCTACTACCTAAACTAAATATTCCTAGCTAATCTTATATATTAATTATCTATAAAAGAATATTGGAGGATGAGACTTTTACGTATTCTTTGGATACTCTATTAATGTAATTGGTCAAAAAAGTTATTTTATATAAAAAAAAAAAAAAAAGTGATGCAACTAATCAAATTAATAAAATGTATAAATAATTCACAAAAGTGCATGATTCAACATGGAATCTATTTTAATGTTTACATAATGAAGTACTACTACCTCTTACCTTGCATCTTATTAATGCAGTAGTACTCACTCAAAGAGCTAGGTAGGTAGGTGTGCTCCTAGCTAACACCACTACTTAATAATTAGCAGCTAGGTAGTTTCATTTTCATAGACCTAAATTAAATCTTGCGCATAACTAACAGGCGGCCGGCTGAAGACACACAAACGTGACTCAAAATAGATAAACGACGTTCGGAAGGTAGCTAGCTTGCTCAATTCATAGCTAGAATCATAGGGAAGCTTAGTAAATTAGGCGAAGGTCGTTTTGTATTTAATTTTCCAAAGATGAAAACGCACCTTTAAATAGTAGTTTTTCACAGCTATTTGGCATTCCTTCCTTGCTTTTCACATTTATGTTTTAAAGTTAATGAGAAATGCATTAATTGTTCCGGCCGCCCCAAATTTAATCGGTAATTGGATATGTAATGTCCAATGAACCCTTGTAGTTTTCTATATAAATAGATCGTAAATTCCATCTGAAAGTAGTCAAGGAAGAATTTAAGAGATTGCAGATATGGAACTAAACAAGATCGGCGTGCTCTTTGGGTTTATAGGGTTTTTGTTTTTGGATGGACTGCTGCTTTGCACGGCCAAAAATGTCCACCACTACTCCTTTGTTGTAAGTTTATGCTATATTAATCTCATGCTTGTATTTAGGCATACTTCGATCGATCACGAGCTTATTGGCACGGCCTTTTGAAATATAGAAAATACACGAGTTCATCAAAACTAAGTAATTTTCGAGAAAATATGTATGCATATAGCTAGGTAGAGTATGTTGTATCAGTTTTCACTACTTCAGTAGAGTATTGTCCTCCAGAAATGTTCATATATATGCAAAGAGCTTGACGAGGAAATTGCATGATTGTTTGTGTGTGTGCGCTTTGTGTACGTTTGTTGATATCAATATTATTAATGTTTAGTACTACTGGTTGTAGCTGAAGGAGACGAATTTCACAAGGTTGTGTACAACAAAGAGCATGTTCACTGTAAATGGCCAATGGCCTGGCCCGACCATTTCTGTTCGCAAAGGCGATACGGCATTTGTAAATGTTCACAATGATGGAAATTATGGGGTCACTATTCATTGGTAATCTCTCTCTCTCTCTCTCTCTCTCTCTCTCTAGGGGCAGGGCCAACAAATACGAAAGTCCTAATATTTCTTTTTGCATGAAAAAGCTTATCTAGTTGGCTCGCTAGCTGTCGACTAACTAATTGTCGAGAAAAGCAACGGAGAAATATTCTTTAAAGTAACACTTAGAAGTCTAACTACGCAAATGCTGTGTATTCACTTTAAAAAAAAGTGAATACTACTCATTCTTTTTTCACTCTTAAGTTTTCGTATTCTAACTTTCATTAGCCAAAAGCATATACTTTACACTCATGTAATTGATACAAAGTTTATGATTTTTAAATTTATAAATTAGAATTTGATATATCAATTTTGGGTGTAATTAGTATTTGATAAATATTCTTAACAGAAAGAAATAAAATATACTTTATTCATATTCAAGTAATGATGGGAAAGCTTGGACCAACTACGTACGTGCCCTAATTTATACCTTTGGTGGGTTGAAAACAAATTGGCAGGTGAGAAACTTCGGCTTAAATGGTGATCAATTAATTGCATGAGATATCTTAATCCAACGTACGCGTACATGGAACATGCAGGATGACTTTGCAACTTCTTAATTAGGAAAATTCATTAATTATACACCAGATCATGCTACAACAATTGTTGATTTTTCTAGCATCAGCCGGAAATGGTTTACAAAACGGCCACAATATGCCATTTGTAGGAAATTGATACTTCGTCTTTTTATATGTAGGCACGGAGTGAAGCAACCAAGGAATCCATGGTCGGATGGTCCTGAGAACATCACACAATGCCCTATTCAACCAGGAAAAAACTTCACATATGAAGTTATATTTTCAGACGAAGAAGGAACTCTTTGGTGGCATGCCCACAGCGATTGGTCCCGAGCCACCATCCACGGTGCCATTGTCATCTTACCAGAGAACGGAACCTCTTATCCATTTGCCACGCCCTATGCAGAAGAAGTGCTTATACTTGGTACAAGTTAATGAATGAGTAGTTAATAGACATTTAATAGATATTCACACATATCTGGGTTTCCCCATATGATCAATGTCCCATTACAAAAATTTCAAGTTCAGCATCTAACTGATTAGTCTAATTCCATGTTATTATACTGCAGCGGAATGGTTCAATGGAGATGTTAAGGAATTAATTGATAATGCTACAGAAACGGGAGCTGATCCACAGATATCAGACGCCTACGCTATCAATGGTCAGCCAGGATTTCCAAATAATTGCTCTAATGGTACGGATTTTTATTTATTGGCAAAGCAAAACTTGAGAAAATTTGAATCATTCATTTAGCATCTAATATATATCATATTTCACGTTGTACAGATACAACATATCGTTTCCCAGTCCAATATGGAAAGACATATCTTCTCCGTGTTGTTCATGCTGGAATGAATGAAGAAATGTTCTTTGGAATAGCAAAACACAACCTCACTGTTGTTGCCCAAGATGCCGCATACATAAAGCCCATAACTACCGATTACGTCATGATGACCCCAGGGCAAACAATGGACATCTTGCTCACAGCAGACCAAGATCCCAGCTACTATTACATAGCTGCAACACCTTTCGTTGATGCTGTTGTTCCATACGATAGTTCCAACACTTCGGCGATTCTGCAGTATGCGGGAAATTATACTCCTCCATCCTCTCCTCCATATCCTTCCCTTCCTAATGTCACTGATAGGGATGCTGCAGACAACTTCACAAGTCGCATAAGGGCCTTGGCAAGTAGTGAGCACCCCATCAATGTCCCTACAGAAATCGACACGCAAATTTTCATTGCAATTGCTATAAATGAGATATTTTGCCCTAATGAATCTTGTGGGGGTCCAAATGGTAACAGGCTGGCTGCAAGCTTAAACAACATCAGTTTCCTGACTCCAACAATTGACATCCTGCAAGCGTATTACAAGTAACGTTGCCGTCTTGTCTTTTTATATATTTTTTTATTTATATATATATATGTGTGTGTGTGTGTGTATATACATATATATATAATTTTTGTTTGCAATAGGAAAATCTTATATGTTAACTTGAGATTTTAGTGATATATATAGTATAACATCAACCATATAATAAATAGAGTTTTCAGAATTTTAAATTGAACTTTTGTCATGTATGTGAAGCACCAGTAGCTTATCAGAGTAAAATTAGTAAATATCAAATTTCTTGGCATTACTCAAATAGAATAACCCAACATTTAAATCATAAGTTTGTCCATGCAGAAACTTGTCGAACGTGTTCACCAAAGATTTCCCCAGTGAGCCACTCTATGCTTTTAACTACACGGGAGACGTGGGAAACAACACATTATATCCAAGCCTAGGGACAAATGTTACGATGATAGATTATGGGGCGGCAGTGGAAATAGTGTTCCAAGGAACTAATGTTCAGACTCCAGAGAATCATCCGATGCATCTCCATGGTTTTAGTTTCTATTTGGTAGGGACGGGCTATGGCAATTTCAATGAGACCACTTCTCCTGAAACATATAATTTGGTGGATCCCCCTGAAGTTAACACCATTGGTGTTCCAAAGAATGGGTGGGCTACAATTAGATTTATTGCCAATAATCCTGGTACGACTTCTCTAGCTCTAGATCTCTCACTTTTTATATTTATTTCGACGATCGATGATATTCATTATTTTCTTACCCCTTTTTAAATACAAATACAATTATATATACAACCATTAATCTTGACATATATGGCGATGCTTTTGATCAGGGGTTTGGTTTATGCACTGTCATTTGGAACGACATGCTTCTTGGGGTATGGCCACTGTTATCATTGTGAAGAATGGACCCACAAACGATACAAGCGTCCTCCCAATACTTCCAGAAAATTTGCCTATTTGTTCTTAATTAGTTTTTCAAGAATAATGTGTGCTTCAAGAAGGAGACCTGATTTGCCTACAGAATCAATTCATGGATTGAATGTATGAGACTTGATTTGCATATGTGGAAATTTAAATTTGTGTGTAAAATAATTTGATTCCAATCAAAGGCCATTTATGTAGGTCAGCGTCTAGTTTTGTCATATTCTAATGAATGTACGCTTATCGTTGAATTGTAAACTTTCTTTCTTTGGGTTCTCAAATAGTTGCAGAAAAGTATGCTATCTCATTTCCATCTGATGTTTGCATGGTTGAAGTGGTGGTTGCTATACATGTGCTCGATGAATTTGGATCTCATGCCGGTTTTTCTTTCTCATGCAATGGAAATTAAAATCATTTTCGTAACGACAGTGCTTCTGGCACATTTGGCCGTACCATTAAATCTTCTACAAGCTTTTCACTTTGATTCGATTCGTAATTGCTTTTGTCGTCAGAAACTCGTTCTTCCCCATTATTCGAATGAAGGACGCAATACCTCCTTCAATATATCTCTGCACGTCTCTCAATTAACTCAAATCAAATGAAGTTTAGTTTAGTTTATTCACTATGTCCGACCCTCATCAACGGAATAAATTTGAGAGTCGAAAACCAGAAAACTGGAACATCAGATTTTCACATCAGCAAGTGAATTGAAACCATGCTTTCCAAACATGTTAAACTTGTGCTTACTATTTTTGAGAAGCAACCTGCCCGAGTTAAACCCTTTTTTTTTTTAATTTTTTTATTATTATTATTATTTTAATGGTGGATGGGCCTGAGAGAGTGGAAACTAAAGTGATCGCTAATGAAGCTCGAAAAAGACATCAGAAAGGTGGTGCTGGTGCCATTCTTGAGTTATGCTACGATTCAATTTGTGCATCGTTTGAGTTAAATGTTGCTAGAGAGCAAGAGTTTCTATTTGGCCGACACCATTATTTGTGTCAGTACCTAGTGATGTCTTTGAAGACTCTTTTCGTGCGGTGTTCATTCTTTGAAAACACTGGTAGAGCAATTTCTAGAGCAAAATGTTTGATTGGGGCAATGAGCAGTGTTTCAAACTTGAATCGGTGCTTGTCTTGTTATAGGTTTAGCGGTACTTTTTATGCCGGAGAAGCTGCCAGCTAATAGCGCCTAACGAATGCCGAATCGATCAGTAAGTCTGAACTAAGCTTTTATATAATTAAATAGATATAATTGTGTATCTCAACATGACTATCCACAAAAGTCTTGATTATCTAATCAAAAATAAAAAGTTACGTAAAGATAATCTCAAACGAACTTAATTTACTATCAAACCAAAACGTGGTTCATGTCTTCTGAATTTAATTTATTATATAAATTTTTAACGCATTAAAAGAATTAAAATCAGTTTATAAACGATCTTGATTTATCAAATACAATATTGGTATACAAATATGTCACATTAATCAATGTAAAATATGAATAATGTAACAGTACTAACAATTATTTGGTATATACGTAATTCTTTTACAACAGTTACAATATTAAGATAATATCACCTGATCATCATGAAATTTTATAAAATTCTCTTGGTATATATATCAATATTTTTATTTTTTAAAGTTAATTTTAAACTTATAAAAGAACGACACATTTATTTTTAATTTTTATATTTATTTATTTACGTATCCCTTTCTTGCTTTTATAATAACGTACGCTAATGCTTCGATTATGTCTTTTTTGAAGTTCAGTCCAAAAAATTCCATGCACTTAACAGGTACGTGCATGGTGCAAATCATGGCCCAGTACTTGTGATGATCTCTTTCTCTTTACGACATGGTTGATTGAAATGACTGAAATCAGCATCACCTCCCCCCGCCCAACATGTTTAAGAAAATAAAAATGACTGAAATGTGAGCCCCGGCGGCTTTAATGGACGCAAATACAACCAAGCTGGCCCCTCAATCAAAAAAGCAAAAAAAAAAAATTCCTCATAATTCTAAGATATATATGATCATCAATGTCGAGTCATTCAACTTTGTCTTTTTGTCCTATTTTCTTTCGCGTCTGATCCTCTTTCTTGTACCTTTTTCTTTTTTCTTGTAATAATCTCTCTCTTTCAATAACTTCCCTCTCGTAATCGTGCCCTTTTTTTAAAAAGTTTGGGGCTGGACGGGTCTGAAAAATATTTTTCCACCGACTAATAACAAATAGCCATGTAGACGATCTAAATTTTTCTGAAATGCACTCGCATGTAGACGCCCATTTCACCCATTTCTTTGTTATCTCTGAGCACGGGTGATCAGGAAAGCTCGTCCAATTCCAAGTTTTCTTGGAGGGATCACTGGTACCAAATTTCTTTGATTAAAGATTTGGACCCTCTGCTCCTTACCCAGTTTCAGCTTCTGGGTCGAGATCTCGTGCTCTAGATTGACGACAAAAGCCCCCACCGCCTCACGCCCTTATCTATAAATTAATCTTCTCCATTTCTTCTTGATTTTTACACTCCAATTTCTGTGCAAATTGAAGTTATGCTCTGTTTGATATTGGTATGAAAGGAAAATAAACTAATTTAACAAATGCTTTCCTTATATTTGGTTTTTTAAACAATAGGTAAGCAATTCGATGAATATACAGCTAAAAAATTAATTCGGTAGATGAAGTGGCAGAGGATATATGTTGGTATAGATAAAGTTGCTACATGCTCTGTTTTTTCCTCTATTATTATTTTTTTTTTCGTTTTGTTTCTATAGGAATTCATGCCCTCTTGTGTCCCGAAATGATGTAATATATAAAATCAAATATACGGGTTTCTTTGTATCTTGTAAATTCTCCTTGACAAAGTGAGGAATTGGGTTCTTGATGTCTTTCCGTGATCCGGATGAGTTCATATGGTTTGTAGGAAGCGGAGATTGATGGGAGGGAGAGAAAGGAGAAGGCTTCGGGGTCCGTCGGTGTGGAGGATGTAGATGGGAGAGAGAGAAAGGAGAGGGCTTCCGGGTGGAGGAGTGAAGATGGGAGGGAGAGGGAGAGAGCGAAGGAGAGGGTGAAACGGGCGTTTACATGTGGGTGCATTTCAAAAAAGCTTAGATCGCCTACAGCTGTTTGTTATTGGCCGGTGGAAAAATGTTTTTCACGTCCATCCGACTTCAAGCTTTTCTCCATTTTTTTTAGCAGATCACAAAATCACATATTATATACATATATATATATATATATATATATATGTTATTTTGTCTCTTCTTGTCTTAGAACTAATTTGTAAATAAACTTGTAATGCTAGATTCTTGAACACGATTGATCAAGGTAATTTGAATTAATATAAATGAGTTGAATCAATCTAAAATGCTTTATTTTAACATAAATTAGTTGAATTGATCTAAAATGTTTTATATAAATGGGTTGAGTGATCATAAACTACTAGTGGGACTTAATTAACACAATATCATAACGAATTGTTTTTTTTTTTTTAAATCAAAGCTGTTTTATTGATAAACCCCTCTATAACAAGAAATGAATACAAGAGGAACTAGCCTTCAAATAAATGAACAATCTCATCAGAAATATGTAAGGCATTTTTTGCCTAATAGTAGTGCTATTTGAAAGTGGCATAATTTGATTTATAATATTCAAATTTAAATTCATCTTCCGCATCAAATTAAGTCACGTACGTGGATGATGTGTCATGTAAATGTGTTCAAATAGAATTATTCTTTTGTCGAAGGACAATGCTAGGGTGCACCCCACAAATTATATGCACACCAGTGTAAATGGGTTTTTATTTTATTCTTCTTCTCCTTTTTTAAACATTTTTTAAATATCCTTAATCATTAAGAAAAAATAAACTATAAATAGAAATTTACTAATAGTCACTTCTTTAACAATTAAAAAAAATAAAAAATAAAAAAATATGAGTGCACACATTTGGTGGACATATTCGGGGGTTATATTGTCATTTTCCTTTGTCAAAACATGAGCTACTTCATTAAACTCTCTTCTAATATGATGGACTAACCAATAATCAAAGCTTAGAAGTTTATGTTTGATATAATTGATAAAAATTCCTGTGCTAGGCTAAGAATCCTCAACTTTTGTAATAGCTTGGATCACCTGAAGAGAATCTTACTCGAGTATGATGTTCCTTAGACCCAATTTAGCACCAAATATTATTGCTTGAAGAGCACCAAAAGTTTCTAGCTACTAGTAAGGGTTCAGGATAGAGATTCTAATTCATTGTCACTGTGGCCAATACTCTTCCCTATGAATCACATGCAATGATCCTATACCAATTTGAAATTAATTATATTAACTGTCATATCCCAATTTCACTTTATGAAATCCTGTGGAGGAGTTTCCCATCTTTGTGTCTAATTTCTTATTCTTCCTGAGTTGCTAGAATTATCAACATGTATAGCCTTCAAGTCCAGTAGAATTTGTATTGAATGCAGCACCATCATGTTTGGGTTGGCTAATTCCAATGTTTTAAAAATCGTTTTGTTCCAGTTGTAATTGTTTGTATCGGAATAATAATTGGCATAGTTACATGGGGGCATTTTATTCCGAATTGAATTCTGGCTTGTTTCGGGACATTCCAATTGGATTATGATATTTTGGCCCTAATGGGTGTTTCATTCCAAAATGGGATTTTTGTAGTTTCTATTGAATTTTCTTTACTTCATTTTCTTAGCGGCCAACCATAGAATATACCAATTCAACATCCGTCAATTTAGAAATTAAGAGTTAGATGGTAATACTTTAGATGGAGATAGAATCAATTTTAAAAATCTTGAAAGGTAGCCTCCCCAGGCTCCCCGACAATGAAGACGATGCTCTCTCTCTCTCTCTCTCTCTCTCTCTCTCTCTCTCTCTCTCTCTCTCTCTCTCTCTCTCTGAGTAGAGGGTAATTATCAAGATTCTACTTCTTTTGGTACAAATCTAGATACAAGCCTTTGATTCTATATGGGCTACCCTAACACCAGCCGATGTACAACACAATTAACAAATATGACATATATATATTACAAAATAAATTGTATAAAATAACAGATATATCTAGTAGGCAAACCATGTAAGTAGCATGTTTGTTTCAAACCTCCCAAATTTGTGAAACATTACAACATAAACATCACAGATTTTTAAAACTAATGATGGGATCTGTGCTTATTTTCATTTGAGGAATCAAGATGTAATCTATGCTTTAAGCTGTGTGCATTTAAAGAGGACTTGGACTGTTTATCTTCCTGCTTTTGTTATTGATAATTATTTGAATGTTTTTTAGGTGGCATTTGCTCTTTGCGAAGCTAAAAAGTATGACATTCTAGCTACTTTCTTTGCTTTGGGTTGGGGGTTTTGGTATAGAAGGAATAAGTGCTTTCATGAGCAGTTGCTCATTCCTCCTCATCAAGTTGTTGCACATGAATCTCACTACTGAAAAGTTATAGAGGAGCTCAGAAACAATCAAGGCAACAAATGAGATATGTGTATAAATGGAAGCCTCCGGATCCAGACATGCTCAAGTTGAATGTTGATGATGTTGTTTTTGCACAGATGGGGAAAGCTGGGATGGGTGCAACTATGAGGAATAGCTCAGGTAGTGTTCTTATGGCTGCAAATGCAAACTTTTTAGAGGGGGATGTTGCTAAACCAAAGCACATAGATGTGATTTCTCTCGTTCGTGGCCTTCAATTGTGTGAAAATATGGGAATAGTTAAGATTCAAGTGGAGAGTGATTGTCTCTTGGCAATTGAAGCAGTATAACAGGACAGCATGGAAAATTCAATGCTTGGTGCACACTGCACTATAACAAATTTTACTTTTAGGACGAAATTTGTTAGAGACAAAATAAATTTCTTCCCTAAAAGTACTTTTTGGAGATGAAATTTCATCTCAAAACATGGAAAATTTATAAATCCATTTGAACGAATATATATCCATTCGAACCGGATATTCCAGGTGGAATTAAATTGTCTCCAAAAGTCTAAACCGTTCGAACTAATAAAATTTTATTCAAATAGATAATTAAGCCTGTTCAAATGGTTTATAATATGTTGGACGGAACATAAATGTTCGAACGGTAATTACCTTGTTCGAACATAATTATTTAATTGTAATACTATATTGTTAAAGAGGTCCAAACTATTAAAGTAATACATATTTTTTCCATTAATTTGTTATCATTTTGAAAATAAAAAAAAAATGTATATATATTATATATTATGATTTACAATGAATTAAAATATTTACGTATTCATAAATTAATTTTATTTAATTAATTTAAAAATATTTAAGTTAAACCATTAATTTAACTAGCAAACACTAAAAATAAAAACTATACATTAATTACATCTAAAAAAGAGTTAGTTCGATAGAACATAAAAAGTAAAATAATAACTAACAATATCTATTTGTTAAATAAATTAAAATCCTCCTGTAAGGTAGTTAAACTCCCATGCATCTCCTTAAACTTTTCCATGATAGGCTTAATGAACTCTTGCTTCATAATTTGGTGGTGCTCCGCCAATAGATCAGCTCGTACCTCATTGAAAGAAACCCAAGCAGACTGTCTCTCAACACCGGCAGCAGCAGTAGAAGCTGGATCTATAAGCAGAGGCAAATCCTGTACTGCAGGAGTTGTGATATCCCGTTTTTACGTGTATTTTCACTGAAAGAGTATTTTAATTTAATTAAAATATTGGTTCTTTTATTTTAAATTATCAGATTTTAATTGGATTTATTTGATTGTGAAATTTATTTTGTAGAGTTTTCTTAATATTAATTATTGTTTTGAGTTTAAATTGCTGTTTAATTTATTTTAGTTTGTTTTTTAATTTAAAATTTAGTTTTTACTAGTTATTTATTATAATCTAGCTATATGTTGTGTTTAAATTATTATTTTTTATTTATAGCTTTTAAAGTCGTTTTCGTTGGATCAGTTTTTGGACCTCAGAGGTGAGGATTGGATCTGATTTCTTTTTTTTTTCTTTTTCTTTTTCCCTTTTTCTTTTCCTCCTCTTTCTTTTCTTTTTCTTCTTTCTTTTTCTTTTTTTCTTCTTTTTCCCATGCACTCCTCTCTTCCCGCGCGACCATCCCCCCTCCCCCTCCACGTCGTTTTCCTTCATCAGCCCAGACCCGCCGTCGTGCGGTGCACCACCCCTACCGTTCGACTCCCCTCCGACCGGGGAACCTCCCCACCAAATCTCGGCCCCAGGATCTGATTTCTTTTCTTTTCTTTTTCTTTTTTCCTTTTTCTTTTCCTCCTCTTTCTTTTCTTTTTCTTCTTTCTTTTTGTTTTTTTCTTCTTCTTCCCATGCACTCCTCTCTTCATGCGCGACCATCCCCCCTCCCCCTCCACGTCGTTTTCCTTCATCAGCCCAGACCCGCTGTCGAGCAGTGCACCACCCCCACCGTTCGACTCCCCTCCGGCTGGTGAACCTCCCCACCAAATCTCGGCCCCATCCGTGCCGCTGTTAGCTGCCGTGGGCTCCTCCAAGTCGCTGCCTCTTTTCTCTCCAGCGCCGCTGTCGTTCTACCTCTGGATACCATCTCTTCACAGTTTCATCACCGACCTTTTGCCGTCCTAAACCACTCATTTCTGACTCCGATCCATCACCAGAGCAGCTCCCACGACCTCACTTTTCGTTTTGGATATTTTGGCCTTCCACCGCTGTTTTCACCGCCACCCACGGCCAATTCTCACTTCCACTAGCTTCATAAACACCTCTAAGATTTTCCCTATCAATCTCAAGCTTTGGTTCGTCCCCATTCAAAAGTGAGTATTTTACAACCCACGGCCACAGTGTTTTTACACTGTTACGTTGCTTTTTCTTCGCCGTTTACAACTCGTTGATCATTCGAAAATTATCATATAACGCTATAATTATTTTTCAAACTTCATTTTAGATTTAAATATATTATTATTTTTACAATAAATTTGTGACTGGTTGGTTATTCCGGACTTAGTCTGAGGAGTCGGGGGTCGGACGGATTTGAGGACAGAGTTGTTTGTTTGTTGTTGATGTTGAGAATTGTTCGATATTTTGTGTCATATCATTTGCAATGCACGGTGCATGTATATACATGTGTTGGATATTGAAAACTGATTTTTCAAGTGTAAATAGATTTTTGGATGCGTGTGTATCATGACCCCAAGCCGAGATGGGGTATTATCTCGGTGGAGCTCCTCTGGTCACTCGGGAGCGCAATATACTGAGTAACGTCCCCTGGGTTGTCGCTGGGGGACAACGGGAGCAGGCGGGATGGTAACGCTCTCGTATCGACTCTGTGACCCCTCTGTTGGTGGGACCTAGAGGATGCTTGGCTACGTACGCGCGGGGCGCTGAACTGGGCATCACTCGTTACGAAGTTACAGGCATAGTCGTTACCCATGGTGTGACGAAGAGAGGCAAGGTGTGCAGATGACCCCTAGGGGAGGTCATGGTGCATTCGATTTAATGAAAATGGAAATCGATTTGAGATTTGGATATGGGTCATTTTCTGGGAAAATAGTGAGGTTTTGTAAGAGGATATTGAGATCCATTTTCTGGGAAAATGGTGATTTCTTGGTTTGGGTCATTATCCCAGATAATGACAATGACTTGTTTTAAAGGATATGTTTTGGGCCAAAATGAGATTTTGGCATTCGTGGAAAAATGTGGATTTTTGGGACATGTGCATTTGGCATCTTTTCATGAATATTGTTAAGTGTAATAGATTTTTATCATGTAGTGTTTTGATTATTACTGTAGATTTTGGTACTGTAGATTTTGATGCAGAGGTTGAGCCTGAGGAGGCGGCTCTGTCAGACTATTTGACTTGGAGTTGTTTTACCTTTGGATATTATCTTTACTTGTTTTTATGTTATGTAATTGGTATTTGAAACAATATTGAACTTGTAATATTTTATTATGTGTGTTTTAAACTGGTTTGTATTTAAACAAAATTCTAGTACTTAGTTGTAAAACTTTATTATCCGATACGTGGTTTATTTGTACACATGTTGCATGTACACACACTTAGCACTTGGCGATGGATGTGTGACTTGTGTTGTAATCATGTCGACGCCTCGATTTTCACGTGTCCGTTCGTGGGAGTTGGAGGCGTCACAGGAGTTTTTGGCAAGTGACCCCACTCTTGCTAAATGTGATCTTTTTAAGGGGTCCCATCTGTGGACCTCAGCTCACTTGGAGTTACTGTAACTCCCGCAAGGAGTAGGAGGTTAGATATCAGCAGTGCAAATGGTAGATGACCTCCACCCGAATAGTGTGACTCTTCTTGAATGCGGAGGAATAAATACAATGCCAGATCAATATAGAGGAGCTGAAGGGTCTCGCACTAGCTGTCGAACCTGATCGTTTGTGAGACTATCATCAGGTACCTCATCGCCGGCCTCACTACCATTTGAACCAGCATCCAGCTCATCAGTTTCTACATCCAGCACTGGCGATAAGGATGCGGCCAGTGTGTCTGCATTAGATGGTGCAGTTGACGTTAATCTCGTTGTAGCCACTGTAGCTGTTGCAGGATATGCACCAAGCATGCACGGCAGATCAAGGTACTTAACAATAACGCGGGAAGAGAAGACGATACTCACTCCTCGGACTGATAAGTTGTAGCATAGAGCCTCACCAAACTCCTCTCCCATGGCACGGTAAAACACACCGACCATCTCAGGATATGTTGTGCCCCTATATTGACAGATCAATGTCCATTTCCGATCGATGATGATGTCGTGTATGCTCCGTCCCTCCCAAGCAAGATCGCAAAAGTCATCTAGAATGATCGCTCGCTCAACTAGTATAGGCCTCGCGACCTGTTGAGCATGAGCTGCTCCGCTACTTTGGCCGGTCTGGGTCGAGAACGTTTTCTTTCACTGCTGCTTGCCATTAGTATACTGTTAATCCACAAAATAATTATGTAATTATATTAAAAGAGAAGCATACTATATTGAAATGAATTGAAATAATTCATTCAAATACAACATATTCTTCTCGAGCTAGTTATCCTGTTCATTCGAATAGGAAATAGCCACATTCGAACATCAATTCGAGCGAAATATATTATGTTTGAACAAAAATAAAGCTTTTTGGCAACTCCTTATTCGAATAGATTTCAATCCGTTCGAATAAGCAATGACAGGCAGCATCTTTTGTTCAAATAACCTTCAAATCCATTCAAACATATACTGATTTGTTCAAACGGAACGTGAGCAACACAGCCATGGTTGAGTCGACTCAATCCTTGATAATCCTTGGTTTTAATATGTAGAAATGATTTAGGAGTAAATCCCCATCATTTATACCGATTATTTTCTTGAGATTTGGCCCAAAAACAACAAAATAGGGTTGGATTGACTCAAAATCTGACCCCTCCAAAACCTAACTTTATTTCCCAAAAAAGACTAATTTAATGAAGTTATGCGGACTCATACCTCTTGTAGTAAGAGATTTGATGATGTACAACAGCGTTGGTGGCTGCGAACGGTGGAGAAGATGTGATCTCTTCGAATGAGGAGAGAGAGAGTTTCGGTGAAGAAAACTGTATCGCGACATATATAATGTTTATATATATATATAAGTACAAAAGGTAAACAAATATGTTTTATATTACTAATAGTAATATATAATACTAATATTAGTATTAATAAAAAATTTCTTAACGAGTATATATATAATATACTTGTAAGTGTATTCTATAAGTATATTTAATATACATATATTGTATATTAGTAATATACTAGTACTTAGAATATATTATAAAGTATTATAATACTATTAGTTATCAGATACTTATGCTACTAATACTATGATGATATATTATACTATTAGTGATACTTAATATTATAGATTTATAAATAACTAAGTATTATACTATTAGTGACAATTAGTATTATATAGTATATATAGTTTTAATATATACTAATAAAAAAATATATAGTGTATTATATACACTATAGAATTATTAATTTATCTATTTGAACTAACTTCAAATCCGTTCGAACAGAGATAAAGTCTGTTCAAATTGTTTTTTTTTTGTTTGGAGGGAAACTTTGCTCCACATAATTGGAATATGCTGGGGAATATTCTGAGTTTTTGTTCGAATGCGAAATAACATCTATTTGAACAGAAAATATTTTGTTGAGAGATTTTGCAGTTTATTGGTTTTCGTGTTTGAATTGCTAAAATATCAGTTTGAACGTAACTTCACAGATTATTAAGCCGGTCCCTTCATTTCATTTTCATCCAGATTGAAGTTTGAGAGAGAGAGAGAGAGTTCCAGACGATTTCGACTGAGTGTTGTGGAGAGAGAGAGAGAGAGAGAGAGAGGGAGAGAGAGGGACATTGATAGTGAGAGAGAATATATTCTTGAGAGAGAAGAATAGTGCACCAAAAGGTATTTCCGTGGTTTATTTGTCATTCTTTTGTATTTCAATTAAAACTCTTTTGTTTATTGCATTTATTCTTGAGAGAGAAGAGAGGTTTAATATGTTTTATGCATTTATAGATATTGTGGATTCATATTTTTATTGGATTGCAAAACTTTGAGGGAAGTTTTCTAAGTATTATAGTTTTCTAAGTTTTATTTAATAATCATATTTAGCTATAAGTGTGTTTGTATAATCTCATATGTAATGTATGCTATTGAAATATGTAGCTGGTTGCCATTATGTATGTGAAAATTGGGTTTTGTGATTCAATTATTTGCTCTATTTTGTGATTGGTTCCTGGGTTGGTCCCATTCAAACACTATGAATTTAGTTCGAATGGGACCAACCCAGTTTGAACACAATTTTTACTTGAACAGAATTTTGTTCAAACATATTAAAATTAGTTCGAACAAGATCAAACCCTTTGTGCACTCTAATTAAAATTATTAATACTTAAATAATAATAAACATAAGAATTATTAATACTTGAACTCTGTTGTCCAGATGACTAACACAAGAGGGGGTGAATTGGGTTGTATTTTAAAATTTAAAATTATAAATAAAATACGTAATATAAAATATAAACAAAATAGGAAGCAGCAAAAAATATAAAGAGTAAGGTATGAGACAAACAAACTCAATATCTTAATGATGTTTGGTCTTATTGCCTACCTCCTCACCTCAAGCTACCCCTTGAGGATCCCCAAATTCACAATTCAACCTTCTACAGGTGGTGATAGAAACCTATTACACATTTGAACAACACCGCTACAAAGGATCCGTGTAGAACACCCTCTACACTTGCAATCACCTTACATGTGGTGATTCAACTATTCACTGTGTAAAACACTTTTTACACGCATAAGAGTTATACATACCCTTTTACTGATACAAGAGCTAACAGTGGGTAGGTTATCAGAGAACATTCCTCAATGAATAAAATAAGAACAATACAGCGCAAACTATATCTCTTTCAAAATGAATAAGGGTTAATGCCTAATGCTTAGAGAAAATAGATTGAAAGTTTTGAATGAATATTGCAAAACTTGCAATGATATGCTATGCTCTTGGTGTTGTGAATTTGAAGCTCTCAAATGATCTATTTATAGGTATAAGAAACTTCATATTCAAATTTCACATGTCAAATATAACATCATTCATTTTTCAAAAAATTCAAATAAAAGTTTCTTCTTTTTCAATTGTCAAAGATAACATCATTCACTTTTCAAAAATTTCAAACATAATCTTTTTACTTTTCTCATATGACAAAAGGAGTATTATTTACTTTTCAAAATTTTCAAACAAAATCATCTACCTTTTACATAAGTCAAAAAGAGTATCAATCACTTTTAAAAATATTCAAATAAAGCAGCACATGTGAAAGATGTCAATCAATCATCTTTCAAATTTTCAAATTTAATTATCAAAATATTCATGCATATGTGAAAAATGTATTTTAATATTTTATAATAAAATATTAATTTTGAATCTTAATTCTAATTTCAAATTTTTCAAAAGATGTATAACATTACTCAATGAATTTTTCAAAATATTAACTAGTCAAGTTGTTCTAATTGAGTATTGTTATTGCTATCTCTTATAGGGATCTATTTTTCCTCTCTACTACCCTATTTTGTTGAGTAGTTTGAGGAGCAGAGAAATTATGCACAAAATCATTATCATCACAAAAAGTTTCAATATTTTTATTAACAAACTTTTTTTTCCTATCACTTCAGATACTTGAAATAATATAACTATTTTCATTTTGAATTCTCTTGCATAACTTGGTAAATGTATTATGTACCTCTTCTTTATGAGTAAGAAAGATGACTCAAGTATATATAGAGAAATCATCAAGAATAACAAATGTATAATATTTTCCTCCTAAACTTGCAACTATTTGGTCCAAAAAGATCCATTTATATCAGTTGTAGTGGTCTAGTATTGGAAATATGTTTCTTTTTTTTTTTTGTTTACCAAATTGACATGTGTTGCCCAGGTGACTAACACAAGAAGGGGTGAATTGAGTTGTATTTAAGAAAATAAGAATTACAAATCAAATATACAATATAAAATATAAACAAAATATAAAATAGCAATAAATATAAAGAGTAAGGGTAAGAGAAGCAAACTCAGTATGTTAACGAGGTTCGGCCCCACTGCCTACGTCCTCGCCTCAAGCTACCCCTTGAGAATCCCCGAATTCACTATTCAACCTCCTTAAGGTGGAGATAGAAACCTATTACACCTTTGAACAACACTGCTACAAAGGATCCGTGTAGAACACCCTCTACACTTGCAATCACCTCACACGTGGTGATTCAACTATTCCCTGTGTCGAACACTTTCTACACGCACAAGCGTTATACACACTCTTTTACTGATACAAGAATTGATAGTGGGTAGAATATCAGAAAACACTCCTCAATGAGTGAAATAAGAACAATACAGCATAAACTATATCTCTCAAAATGACACGTGGTGATTCAACTATTCCCTGTGTAGAACACTTTCTACACGCACAAGGGTTATACACACCCTTTTACTGATACAAGAATTGATAGTCGGTGGAATATCAGAAAACACTCCTCAATGAGTGAAATAAGAACAATACAGCACAAACTATACCTCTCAAAATGAACAAGGGTTAAGGCTCAATGCTTAGAGAAAAGAGAATGAAAGTTTTGAATGAATATTGTATGCTCTGGGTGTTGTGAATGTGAAGCTCTCAAATGATCTATTTATAGGCATATGAGACTTCATATTCAAATTTAAAAAGATTCACATGTCAAAGACATCATCATTCATTTTCAAAAATTTCAAACCTAATCTTTTTACTTTTTGCATGTGACAAAATGAGCACACTTTACTTTTCAAAAATTTCAAACCTAATCTTTTACTTTTTGCATATGACAAAAGGAGCACACTTTACTTTTCAAAATTTTCAAACAAAGACATCTATCTTTTGCATAAGTCAAGAAAAGCATCCATTACTTTTGAAAATATTCAAATAAAACATACACATGTGAAAGATGACAATCAATCATCTTAATATTTTCAAAGTTCAAACCTTTAATCATATCATAAACATGTGAAAGATGACAATCAATCATCTTTCAAAATTTTCAAAACATTCATGCACATATGGAAAATGTATTTTAATGATTTATGATAAAATATTAATTTTGATCCTTAATCCTAATTTCGAATTTTTAAGAGATTTACAACATTACTCTATGACTTTAATGTGAACTTGTTCCCTTCTTCCTCATGCTTGATTCCTTGATGTACTTGATTCCATTGTGTGGACAACTTGAGCTCGAGACTCCTTTATTCTTTGAATTCGTTTGTTATCATCAAAAATCCATGTGTAGATTTTTAATTATATGAAACTTGAAACCTTGGGTTCAACAATCTCCCTCTTTTTGATGATGACAAATACTTGATAGAACTTGAAACCTGTATTAATACTTAAGCTCCCCCTGAGAATATGCATTAGTTTTTCAAGTAAAAGTATACATATAATTCAAAGCGTATATAACAAGTTTAGCAATTTAAACAATATTAATGTTCTAATTTAAAACTTCTCCCCCTTTTAGCATCATTAAAAAGGATCGACAGCAAGTAAATAGACTGAAAAAAATGATACGTTAATAGACACTGTAGATAGTTGAAAAAGGGAGCCGTCCGTGACTCAACAAGTGCTGCAAAGCCTCGAGGCCTAACTCTATGAATTTAGTGCGGCTGAAGATTGAAACAATCGTCTGATGTTGTTGAAAAACGGGATTGAAGGCTCTGAGTTTCTATAAAAAAATGAACATTTTCACCTATCGGATACATAAAAAAATATCGCTTCTTGACTTGAGTTCTGTTTTTCCATCACGATAGAATGGCCGAACAATTCTCTTCCACTAATGTTCCAGACTTGAATCAGGAACCCTTGATGCATCAACCATCAATCTTCTCTCTTGAGACTGTCAATACCATGATAGGAGCAGAGAACCGTTTTTCCAGTAAAGGTGATTATGAGATTATTGCAGAATCAAGAATGCTCAGTAGTCAATATGTTGCCTCTGTTACGATCATGTCTCGGAGGTTAATGGCGAGGATGAGTGAGATTGATTATCTTAACATCCAAATATCTGAGTTACGACAGAAGCTTGCTAATAAGGATAGAGAGAATAAAAGGCTAAAGCAAGAAAACAAAGAGTTGAAAAAATTTGCAGATTGGTATGTTCATGATCTGCAACCACGAATAGAGGAGTTGGAACGATAAAGGGTTCAGATACAAGGTCAACATCGGCAGATAACGGCAGAAATTCATCGTTTACTAGAAAAATAGGAACAATCTACTGTTAATCTCGCTGGCTTGGCAAGAAAACTTTTGACAATATGTGTCCAGCATATCTTGTATTTCTTTTGACTAAATAAGATTTGAAGAGACAATAGTTTGTCTTGTTCTTTATGTTATCTCTATAAAATCAGTCTTAAAGTTCATCCGATTTGCATCAAATCTTATTTTCATTTCTGTAACTCATATGCATTCCTTCAACATTCTCGCTTTAAGTTTTTCAATTCTTTTCTCAATGGCTCATTCTTCTAACATTCCTCTAGATCCATCCATGAGGTATTTTACACCTCAATCTCCTGTCCTTTCTGCAGCTACCATTGGTGCCATGTTGCAGCAAGAGAATAATAATTTGGCTAATAAGTCAGACTCCGATGCTATCTACGACTTGGTGAGTCTTGGGACTCGCTACTCATCCTCTATTGTTGCTTTTTCCCAACGGGTACAAGCCAAAAACCATGAGGTTGAAAGGGTTAAAGAACAAATTGTTCTACTTCAACGAATTGTTCAAGAGTCTCACACAAAGGAATGAATCATTCGGCAGAAGAATAAACAATTGAAATCTCTATTAGATTTTTCATTCCGCTTGCCAGTTCCCATGGATAGGGATGACATGATATTGTATGAAGAGAATGAGCGTCTCAAACATGAGGGTAAGAACCTCAAGTTTATGTAAAAGTATTTAAAAAAATATCTCTCTATTTTTATGAACTCTGGTCTACCTTTTAAGAGATATTCATAACATGCATCATGCCTATTTCTCTTCTAATCATACACAATCTATTTTCTGGTAAAGGTTTTGTGAATATATCTGCTAACTGATTGTGTGTGTTTGTGAACTCTAGTACTATATCACCTTTCTGCACATGATCTCGAAGAAAATGATATTTTATTTAAATATGCTTAGTTCTAGAATGTTGTATTGGGTTCTTTGAAAGATTTCTAGCACTTGTATTATCACATTTGTTTGGAATGTGATTATACATGAGTTTAAAATCTTCAAGTTGTTGTTTCATATAAAGAACTTGAGCACAACAACTACCCGCAATAACATATTCTGCCTCAGCAGTAGATAGTGCAACAGAATTTTATTTTTTACTAAACCAGGAAACTAATGCATGACCTAAGAAGTGACATGCTCCACTAGTGCTTTTTCGATCTATTTTACAGCCAGCATAATCTGCATCTGTGTAGCTGATTAAATCAAAAGATGTGTGTTTAGGGTACCATAACCCTAGGTTAATTGCACCACTAAGATATCTAAGAATGCGCTTAACTGCAATTAAATGTGATTCTTTTGGAGATGATTGAAAGTGTGCACATAAGCACACACTAAACATAATATCTGGTCTACTGGCTGTCAAATATAATAAGCTACCAATCATACCTTGATATACTTTCGAGTCAACTGGTTTACCGGATTCATCTTTATCAAGTTTAGTGGATGGGCTCATTGGTGTTCCAGTTTCCTTAGCACCTTCCATTCCAAACTTCTTCAGCAATTCCTTAATATATTTCAATTGATTGATGAATGTCCCACTTTTTGCTTGCTTAATTTGCAATCCGAGAAAGAATGTAAGCTCTCCCATCATGCTCATTTCAAATTCTTCCTGCATAGTCTTAGCAAAAACTTGGCACATATTTTCATTAGTAGCACCGAATATTATATCATCAACATAAATCTGAATCAAAAGAATATCATCATTTTCGTATTTAATGAAAAGAGTTGTATCAATTTTTCCTCTTGAAAAGCCTTTTTCAATCAAGAAACCACTGAGTCTCTCGTACCAAGCTCTAGGAGCTTGTTTGAGTCCATATAGTGCTTTTGTTAGTTTGAAAACATGATTTGGAGAAATATGATTTTCAAAACCTGGAGGTTGCTCAACATATACCTCTTCATTTATAAAACCGTTTAAGAAAGCACTTTTAACATCCATTTGAAAAAGTTTGAAATCTTTATAACAAGCATATGCAAGTAGCATTCGAATAGCTTCTAATCTTGCGACTGGGGCATATGTCTCATCATAATCGATTCCTTCTTCTTGATTGAAACCTTGGGCTACAAGTCGAGCCTTATTTCTAGTAATGACTCCGGACTCATCTTTCTTTTTCTAAAAACTCATTTTGTTCCAATAATAGTATGATTTTTGGGTCTAGGAACAAGTGTCCAAACATCAATTCTTTCAAATTGATTAAGCTCTTCTTGCATAGCTATAATCCAAGATTCATCAAGAAGTGTTTCATCAATATTTTTAGGTTCAATCTGAGATGGAAAAGCAGTATGATTGCAAATATTTATAAGAGATGATCGAGTACTTACACCTCGAGAAGGTTCTCCCAGAATTTGTTCCACTGGATGATCTTTTACAAATATCAATTGTTTGTTTGTATCTTGTATTAAATTTTGATGATCTTTCCTAATGTCTCCATGTTGGACTTCCTCTATTGTGTTCTCTTTGTTGAGATTGAGACTTTCCGTATTATTTATACCTCCTGTTTCTTCATCAATGGATTTCTTGGAGAGTAGAGAATTAGATTCATCAAATACTACATGCATAGATTCTTGTACAGTCAAAGTCTTTTTATTGAATACTCTATAAGCTTTACTATTAGTAGAATATCCAAGAAAGATACCTTCATCAGATTTTGCATCAAATTTGCCTAAATTATCCCTGTCATTCAAAATAAAACATTTGCATCCAAATACATAAAAGTAACCAATATTGGGCTTTTTCTCATTCCAAAGCTCATAGAGGGTTTTATCTAATTTAAACCTTAGCATAACTCTATTTATAACATAACATGCATTACTTACCGCTTCGGCCCAAAAATAACTAAGCAAGTTGTTCTTATTAAGTATTATTCTTGCCATCTCTTGAAGAGATCTATTTTTCATCTCTACTACCCCATTTTGTTGAGGAGTTCGTGGAGCAGAAAAATTATGCACAAAACCATTTTCATCACAAAATGTTTCAATATTTTTATTAACAAACTCTTTTCCCCTATCACTTCGGATACTTGAAATAGTATAGCCCTTTTCATTTTGAATTCTCTTGCATAACTTGGTAAAAGCATTATGTGCCTCATCTTTATGAGTAAGAAAGATGACCCAAGTATATCTAGAGAAATCATCAACAATAACAAATGCATAATATTTTCCTCCTAGACTTGCAACTTTATTTGGTCCAATAAGATCCATGTGTATCAGTTGCAGTGGTCTAGTAGTGGAAATATGTTTCTTGGTTTTAAAAGAAGTTTTTGTTTGTTTACCAAATTGGCATGGATCACAAATTTTGTCTTTAAGAAAATTTGCATTTGGTAAACCTCTTACAAGATCATTTTTTGAAAGTTTAGAAATAAGTTCCATGTTAGCATGGCCTAGTCTTCTATGCCATAGCCAACTAGTTTCATTTTGAACTGAAAAAAAAAATACAATCTTGTGAGGTAATTTCTTCAAAATCGATTGTATAAACATTGTTGCTTCTAAAAGTAGTAAAACAAATATTACAATTATGATCATTCAAAATAATGCACTTATCCATTTTGAAAGTAACTGTAATTCTTTTATCACATAATTGACTTATATTTAAAAGATTATGTTTTAAACCTTCAACAAGTAGAACATCTTCAATTATGAGAGAAGATTTATTACCTATTTTAACTATTCCCACGATCTTCCCTTTCGAGTTGTATCCAAATGTCACGTGTCCTTCTTCTTTAGATCTAAGATCAAAGAACTTAGTCTTGTCTCCCGTCATGTGTCTTGAACATCCACTATCTAAAAACCATTTTTTTTTTGCTTGTGGAGGACTTCATGCATACCTATAAAAATAATTAAAATAATTTTTATTGGTACCCAAGTTCTTTGAGTCCTTTATTTATTAGTATTAGAAGAAACAAGATTTTTAGGTACCCATATGGCCCTAATAGTCATTGTATGCTTTCTTCTAATAGGACAATCATGATAATTATGACCATTTCTATTACAAAATTTGTAAATAACATGTGGCATATATGAAGAACTTGAGCGATTATAATAGTATCCTTTTTTGACAAAATTATTATGAAAAGAATTTTGAATATTGGATTTTGATGTAGAAGAATTATCAAAGAAGTTTTTATAAGATTTGTATTTTTGTTTTGGCATATATCTCAAGCCTGCCTTATCAAAAACATATCTTTGACAACCAAGAAATTTTTCAAAATTTCTTTTTTCATTCGTAAAATTTTCAAAAATATTTTCTAAATCAGTTTTCTTCTTCTTCAACTCAAAATTTTCATCTTTTAAAACAATATTTTCTTTTCTTAAAATATCAATTTCGTTTGTTAAAGAAGAATTTTTCTTTTTCAAAGCAGTATACTTGATACCCAATTTTTCAAATTCCTCATATACATCTTCTAAAACATTTTGCAATTCTTCATATGAAGGATCTTCAATATTATCAAGATTTGTTACCTCAGTATCATCTTTCGCCATAAGATAAACATTTGTTGATTCTCCATTGCTTGCTTCACTATCTGAGCTACTTGAATCATCATCCCATGTAGCTTTCATTGCTTTCTTGCATTTGTTTCGATCTTTCTTTAGCAGAGGACAATCTGGCTTGATATGACTAGACTTATTGCATTTATAACAAATTAAAGTGTCATTTTTACCTGAATCTTTCTTGGAAAACTTTTTGAAGGATTTCCTCGGAGGAGTTTTATTTTTCTTTAAGAAACTCTGAATTCTTCTTGTTATCATCGCAATTTCTTCATCTTTGTCATCATTTTCCTCATTTTCATCACTTTGATTTTCATGTGGAACAGCTTTAAGTGACCCGATGAGTTCATTCACTTCGAGCTTCTTGAGGTCTCTAACTTCAAGAATCGCAGTCACTTTTGATTTCCAACGTTTTGGTAGAGAGTTGAGAATTTTTCTTACTACCTCCACTTTGGAATAAACTTTGCCAAGAGCTGTCAAGCTGTTTATGATGTTAGTAAAACGAGTGTGCATACTAGAAATAGATTCATCATCATTCATCTTAAACATTTCATATTCATGAGTAAGAATATAAATTTTTGATTCCTTGACTTGAGAAGTTCCTTCATAAGTAACTTCCAAGTTATCCCAAATTTCCTTTGCCGTAGCGCAAGTCATTACTCTATTAAACTCATTACCATTGAGAGTATTATATAATAAATTCATAGCAGTTAAATTCAAAGTATAAAGTCTATCGTCTTCACGATCAAACTCTTCTTCTTCCTTTTGGACCTTTACTCCATCAACCACTTTTGTTGGAATATAAGGTCCATTTACAATGCATTTCCAGATTTCTCGACTTTGAGCCTGAAAGAATATTCTCATTCTAATTTCCCAGAATGAGTAATTCTCTCCACAAAAGAGTGGAGGTCGACTGCTAGATTGACTTTCACCAAATGGAGCTGCAATGTTAGCCATAAGATCTTAACTCAAAAGATAGTTAATCTTATAATAGAGGTCTTGCTCTGATACCAATTGTTGCCCAAATGACTAACACAAGAGGGGGGTGAATTGAGTAGTATTTAAGAAAATAACAATTATAAATCAAATATACAATATAAAATATAAACAAAATATAAAATAGCAATAAATATAAAGAGTAAGGGTAAGAGAAGCAAACTCAGTATGTTAACGAGGTTCGGCCCCACTGCCTACGTCCTCGCCTCAAGCTACCCCTTGAGAATCCCCGAATTCACTATTCAACCTCCTTAAGGTGGAGATAGAAACCTATTACACCTTTGAACAACACCGCTACAAAGGATCCGTGTAGAACACCCTCTACACTTGCAATCACCTCACACGTGATGATTCAACTATTTCTTGTGTAGAACAATTTCTATACGCACAAGGGTTATACACACCCTTTTACTGATACAAGAATTGATAGTGGGTAGAATATAAGAAAACACTCCTCAATGAGTGAAATAAGAACAATACAGCACAAATTATATCTCTCAAAATGAATAAGGGTTAAGGCTCAATGCTTAGAGAAGAGAGAATGAAAACTTTGAATGAATATTGTATGCTCTGGGTGTTGTGAATGCGAAACTCTCAAATGATCTATTTATAGGCATATGAGACTTCATATTCAAATTTAAAAAGATTCACATGTCAAAGACATCATCATTCAATTTTCAAAAATTTCAAACCTAATATTTTTACTTTTTGCATGTGACAAAATGAGCAAACTTTACTTTTCAAAAATTTCAAACCTAATCTTTTACTTTTTGCATATGACAAAAGGAGCACACTTTACTTTTCAAATTTTTCAAACAAAGACATCTATCTTTTGCATAAGTCAAGAAAAGCATCCATCACTTTCGAAAATATTCAAATAAAACATGCACATGTGAAAGATGACAATCAATCATCTTAATATTTTCAAAGTTCAAACCTTTAATCATATCATGCACATGTAAAAGATGACAATTAATCATCTTTCAACATTTTCAAATTTAATTTTCAAAAAATTCATGCACATGTGGAAAATGTATTTTAATGCTTTATGATAAAATATTAATTTTGAGCCTTAATCCTAATTTCAAATTTTTAAGAGATTTACAACACTACTCTATGACTGTAATGTGAACTTGTTCCCTTCTTGCTCATGCTTGGTTCCTTGATGTACTTGATTCCATTGTGTGGACAACTTGAGCTTGAGACTCCTTTATTCTTTGAATTCATTTGTTATCATCAAAAATCCATGTGTAGATTTTTAATTATATGAAACTTGAAACCTTGGGTTCAACAACATACATTACAAATTTTGTCTTTAAGAAAATTTACCTTTGATAAACCTCTCACAAGATCATTTTATGAAAGTTTAGAAATAAGTTCCATGTTGGCATGACCTAGTTTTCTATACTATAAACAACTATTTTCATTTTAAACTGAAAACAAATAGCATATTGTGAGAGGATTTCTTCAAAATCGATTGTATAAACATTATTGCTTCTAAAAGCGATAAAACAATCATTGCAATTATGATCATTCAAAAATAATGCACTTATCCATTTTGTAAGTAACTGTAAATCATTTATTACATAATTGACTTATGCTCAAAAGATTATGCTTTAAACCTTCAATCATTTCGAATTTTTCAAACAAAATCATCTACCTTTTGCATAAGTCAAAAAGAGCATCAATCACTTTTGAAAATATTCAAATAAAGCTTGCAAATGTGAAATATGACAATCAATTATCTTTCAGAATTTCAAATTTAATTTTCAAAATATTCATGCACATGTGAAAAATGTATTTTAATGTTTTATGATAAAATATTAATTTTGAAACTTAATCCTAATTTTAATTTTTCAAAAGATGTACAACAGCACTCTATGAGTTTTAATGTGAGATTATTCCCTTCTTACTCATACTTGGTTTCTTGATGTTCTTGACTCTATTATGTAGACAACTTGAGTTTGAGACTCCTTTATTCTTTGAATTCATTTGTTATAATCAAAATCGATGTGTAGATATATAATTACCTGAAGATTGAAACCTCTGGTTCAACAAACTCAAAATTATGAATATAGATTTCACACAACAGACAGAGAACGATATAGGAAAATTCAAAATTGTGGGGTCGTAGTCAAAGGATGATAATATTGATTTTTATGGAATTATGGAAGATATCATAGCGTTAAAATATGTGGGGGGATATATGCTTTGGTTGCTTAAATGTAATGGGTGGGATGTCTCAAATGCTAGGTTGGGAGTACGTAACGATGAATAGTTTGTGAGTGTCAATACATCTCGCAGAGGGTATGAAGAAGATTCTTTCGTTTTCGCTTTCCAAGCAAATCAAGATTTTTATTTAGATGATCCGGAGCACGAAAATCCATGGCAGGTAGTCGAGAAGTTTGCACCAAGAAATGTATATGATTACATGCTAGAGGCAGACGAATGACATAAAGAAGTTGATAATCCAAACCATGAAGAAGCATATCAAGAAAATGAATCAGACATTAATCTATTTGTTGATTTAAGCCAATATGACATGGTCCCATTGCATAGAGAAGATGTTCAACCCGAAGTAATTGAAGGTGAAGTGTCGGAAGAACATGAATCAACTGAAGTGTCTACTGAGAATGAGAGCGACTAATCCAGCAAAAGTGATACTAAATGATTTTCAAACAGATATTTATGTATATATAATTATTATAAAAATCCATAATGTACGTTGTTCGAATAATAATTTATTATAATCTCAAACAGATATGCCTCATAAACGTAAAAGAACACGTGAGCCATCCTCATCCTTTACCAACTCCCTCTGTGATTCACCTGTCAACAATAGTGGGCCAACATCATTAGATCAAAAATAAGGTGCTTTATCACTGTATATCTATAAAATAAAATACTTTAATTAAAATATATGCTAATATTACTCTATTTATAGCTGTTGTAAACCAGCGCTGAGGTAGAGGCACTACGTGGGGAGTCTGCATAGAGAAAGTAAGGAAAATTGGTAAAATTAAAATTGATATTCCTGATGATCACACCGGTGGCTCCAGGGATTCGGCAGCTTGCCTTGCTTTTTATGTTAGTACCCTTATTCACACGTATGCACCGATGACTACATCCTTCTTGGCTAAAGTTTCTCAAGATGTGAAAGACTACATAAAAAATCATTACCTGGTAATAAGCTACTTTGTATAATATGTTAATTTAAAGAAACTTTGTATTTATACTAATTGTTTATAATTTTTTGAAGGACGAGTTTGAACTTAATTTTGGCCAACTAGAGGATCGACTAGCGTTTGAAGAACTGATGTCGAATGCATTCTGAAGATACAAAGGTCAAAGTCATTAATACTATCAGAAGTTCAGTATTATGACAGAGGCGCGTCAAAGTCTATTCCAAGAAATGCCACCAAATTAATGGGAGAAAGTTTGTAATAGGTTTGAAGACCCTGCTTATCAGGTAATTTCGCTGATATCTATTTTAATAGTATATGATATATGTATTAAAAATATAGTTATAATATTTTTTTAGCAACAGAGTATAGTGAACAAAGCAAATAGATCAAATTTAACGATACACCATCATGCGGGTTCTTGATTTTTTCATCGCTTGTCTAAAAAAATTGTAAGTTATTCTAGTCTCTGTTAAATATTAACATATAAATTTTTCTAATTTAAGTTCTAATATAAATTTTCATTTTGCAGCAGTCTTGAAGAAGAGGCAAATTTTGCTTTGACCTAATTGTATGCTAAAATACATAAAAATCATGATGGTGTTTGGAGTAGTATTGAAGCAGAGACAAATTATATAAATTTAAGTTTCTTTAATTTCATTGTCTAGAAAGGGTTTTTGTTACTTATACTAACTTTAATTTTTTTTTTAGGACAAGATGATATCTCTTAAGGAAACTGCTATGGATCCCTCTAATGAATCATTTGTCAATGATGCTCAAATCATTTATCAAGTTCTTGGATCACGTTCTGGATATTTTAGAGGCTTAGGACATTGCGTGAAGCCATCCTTAACATCATCCTCCATTCTCCTCTTCTCGGGCCAGATTAAATGACGACAAGACTAAGGAATTGGAGGAAGGGATAGAATGGTTTAGGTCCAAGGAAAAAGAGTTATTGATCCTATTAGATCAAGTATCAGATATAGAGACAATATTAGAAGAGAGATTGCAATTGAATAACAAAAAAATGTTTGAATAGTGTTAGTTAGTCATGTCTCAAAACTCTATGCCGCCACCACCACCACAATCATAATTCATTTATTTTTTCTTTAATCGCCTTTAGTTATGATTTTCACATACATTTGAACAATTGATGTTTGAAATACGAGTTGTGTAATATTAGTATGGTATTTTTAATTGAATTCTGATCTGTTTGATCAATACCATTCAAATGGTAAATTCCCATTCGAATGGTGAATCCGTTCGAATTGTGAATTACCATTTATGCATCCATTCGAACAAAAATATACCTATTCAAATAAAAATAAACTCATTCGAACTATCCAAAAAATACAGTCCATACGTATGTTCGAACAATAAAATATTTATTTAAACAACATTATTATGCAAAACCCTGTTCGAACAGACAATTTTTGAAAATAAAATGTTTGTTCGAATGGACATAATTTATGTTCGAACAAAAATCACTTGAAAAATTTGCTGGTTCGAATGCATAATGTTTGTTTAAACACTCTGTTCGTTCGAACATGATCAAATATGATTATTAGTTCAAATAAAAATTTATTATTGTTCAAACGGAAGTGTCGGTTTGAACAGAAATGTTTCAATTCGAACCAATTTTTGAGACGACATTTTTTGTCTAAGAAACAAATCCCATTCGAATGGTTTCGACTGGTTCCACCTAATTTCATCCCTAAAAATGATTTTTGGAGAATAAAATCGTCTCCAAAAACATTTTGAGACGGTCTTTCGAAGACAAAATTTTTTCATCTCAAAAAATTTTTAGGGATGAAATTTGGGTTTTTTGAAAACCATTCTCTTCTAGTGGTAGTTTTTATTCAGAGATTAAAAAGTTGTCATCTTGTTTTAGGGAATATGTTTTTCAACATATTTATAGAGAAATAAACATGGCTGCTCCTTGTCTTGCTCATTATGCGAGAACGGTTGCATAGAATTACCATGTGGAAAGATTGTATTCTGAACTTTTTATCTCAAACTTTTTGGTTTGATTTATATCTGTAATCTCTATTTTTAATTAATGAAGTTCACAATTTTGTTATTTTTAAAAAAAGTTGATACCTTTTTAAAAAAGTTTAAATTTTCTATTTTTTAATACTTTTTATGATGTGGCATGCCAAATGTTGGCAGGCGGTGCAGTTATTTGATACAGTAAATGAAAATAAGTAAGTCATAAGGCGTGATTTGATTCCATTAATATTTTAACTTTTGGTAATTTTCCAATACAAATCACAAGATCATGCAAACTACAGTGAGTACGTACCAGCTAATTGCAAGCATTAACGACCACCTTACGATCGAATGAGTAGACAAATAAAATGTAGATCATGATCTGATGTCTCTACATATGATTAATACAATATTATATGTTTAATTCCAAGTCGAGGTTTGTTTTCTTTTAACATACAAATTATATCATGTGATCAACGTTGATCACTGTTTTCTATTTAAATTAAGGCTCATATATACATGCATGCAATTGTTCGATCGGCCGGCATCTTTGAATTTCTCGCCTGAACAAAGGTTCCGATCCATTAATTAATTCTTTTGTTTAACATATATGGGCGATGACGACAAAGCCTGAGAGCGCATGGCCAATACCGTTAACGTAAATTTCGTATAATTAATACTATGTGTCATTTTCATCGCTATTTAATTTTTCTCTCCAACTTATGATCATCATCATTTTCCTTTCGTTTCTTTAGAAAATTTGCGATGAAGACAAAACGCGCAGTCGCAGATCAATTGATTGCAACAAAACAGCCAGTACCTTACTAGTTACCCTGGTTTGGTTACGTACTCAAGATTAGATGTTTTGATAAAAATTAAATAAAATATTATTTTAATATAATTTTTTAATATTAATTTTATTTTAAAATTAAGAAAATTAAATTATTTATTATATTTATGTAAAAATTTAAAAATTTTATAATAATAAAATGAGATAATTTAATAAGCAAACTGCAAATTCTCTGTTAACTACACGCGATAAATTAGTTATATATCATCACCCAAACCAAGGTATAAGAGCATTGACATTGGTTTCATCAAAGCCATTTTTAAAATTTGATGAAAAAGTACAAGTTTTCCATAAATCCAAACCTTCTTATCTATAATCTCACATTGGATTAGCCATTTGATTCATCGTAATAATATTATTATTATTTTAATAATAATATAATTTTTTTTCATATTTTGCAATTATATGGATATATATATATTTGCCTTTTATTAACTTATATGAATATATATATATTTATTTTTATTGAGCTCGTTGCTCTAGTACGTATAATATGCAGTAAATGCAGTAAAGCATTTGATGAATTAAAATGTAGTAAAACAGTTGACGTATAATATGCAGTAAATGCAGTAAAACATTTGATGAATTAAAATGCAGTAAAGCAATTGATGAATTAAAATGCAGTAAAATATTCAGATGATGAGTGTACAGTAGCCCTTCATATTTGAAGGAAATGGGACAAACACTGTAGGTCAAAACTTCCCATTATTTGGTTTGACTAATCCAATGCAGCTCTTTCCCACCCATATTCATCATTTTATGCATTTGGCTTAGCTTTTGATGAAGCCAATGCCAATGCTCTAAGAATTGGAAAATGATACTTTCACTATTGGTTCTTACTGCTCGGTGTTACCGTTAAGATTTTTTATTTTATTTTTAATTTTTCTATTTATTTAGTAATTAAAAAATTATTTTTTAATAATATTGTATTTTTTTATTTTCTAAAAATATTTAAAATTGTTAAAAAATATCTATAAAAATACAAAAATCTTTTATGCCTAACACCTCCGAGCTGGGAGGAGCGGTAGACGTAGCACCATTATATGCTTGCTTAGGATTTGGAAAATCCTAAGCCAGTGGTGGCTTCTGCTGGGGGCAACCGCTGGTCAAAAAAAATTTTAAAAAAAAATTGTTTTTTAATGATTAAGAAAAAATTGTTTAATATTATTATAAATTTTTTATATTTTTTTAAAATATTTAAAAGTATTAAAAAATAATTAAAAAAAATGGTTACATACTATCAGTCACATCGATTAATTATAATGCAGTGCAATTTTTATTTTTATTTTATTTTATTTTTTTTCCTCTCATTTCTTTTGAGTACCATCTAATAACGACTAAGATGCATGCAGTAAATGAGGATCTCTTCGTGTACTTCTGTTTTTGTACTGCAAAAACTCTGCTAAGCGATATATATAAGGTAAGAACCGAGCAGAACCCCATGCCATGCTGCATGATGTGCATGTCGTCAAACAACAATACAATACCCTTAGTTCTCTTATTCATTGCTCTTCATCTTCGAGTGACTTTTGATCTCCGGCCAACATCTTCCGAGTTCTTAATTTAGTACGTACGTATATATGTTTTCCTGTGTAGAATAGAAAGCCGGTGGGAGGAGTACTAAAACATTTGGTTACGTCGACGGAGCTAACGTTAAAGTCAACACGCACAAAATGTAAGATTGCCGGAAAAACAGGTCGATCATTCAAGGTGGTCATCATGACAAAAGGTATATATACACGTATATATGGTATAGATGCAATGTTTTCTGCACATGTACACGTTTCCCTTCGTTGAACTTGATGATAATGTTTGTTTGTTTGCCTGCTGTCCAAGCTGTCCAATATGGCCCACTGCTCTTTCTTCTACTTTTCCATATTTTCCTCTGCAACTTGGTCCGGGTCTACAGATGGCTCAAATATTCTCCGATTCTTTTAATTATCATCCTCTCTTGTTAAAAGATAAGTCAAATCGCCACAGCTGTCAATGAATAGCCCTTCTAAATAGTACGTATATATCTGTATTGAGGAATTATTTTTAAATAAAGTTATAAATTTTTATTTTTTTAAAAAATGTTTATGACGAATAGAAAAATGCATAAAATAAGAAAAGAAAAATAAAAAGAAACTGAAATGTACTATTTGGAATTCATCTTTGGCAGATTGCTTTTGTGGCTGTAGAGTTACTCATCTGTATTTGGATATTAAGTTGAGTTAAGTTATATTTTTTATAAATAATATTTAGTTAAGTAGATTGAGTGAATTATGTAGAGTATTTTAAAATTAATACATTTAGATGTATTTAAATATTAAAATGAGTTTAGTATTATTTATGAAAAATTGAGTTTAGTACTTTTTTCAACTCAACACGTATAAAAACATGTTCAGTTGAAAAAAGTTATGCATCTCACGTGTGCATAAAGAGGTTTTGAATTGAGATAAGTTTAATAATTTAAAAATTAATTATTTAAATATTAGACTTAACTTGAAATTAAATTGAATTGAATTAATCTCAACTGAAACTTGAAACCAAACGGGCCTTAGTTACCCGCTGCATTCCATGTCTCCTTCAATTATACCATGGGTTGGCTTGGGCAGTACTGGAGCCGAGTTGATGTCTCGTTTGTTTTTAGAAATGAAATAAGATAAGTTGAATAAAATATTATTAAAATATATTATTTTTATTTTATGATTTGAAAAAGTTGAATTGTTTATTTTATCTTATATGAAAATTTAAAAAAACTATAATAATTAAAATGAGATGAAATAAGATAAAATGATATGAAAATTTTGTAATTAAAGACAAACGAATCTGTTAGCATTCTACTCAAATGTCACGAGTTATGCATGCGGCCAGCCATTTTTGATATCAGGGCAACTAATTATAGCATCGCATTTATCTTTGTCCTTGCCGAAGTTGCAGAAATTTAACAGAGACATGAATAAGAACAAAAATTATTGATACTTCTCTATCTTTAGGGGATCCAACATTGTTTTATTTTATTTTTTAATTTTTATTATTATTACTATTTTTCCTTTCCTCACTAAAAATGCATGGTAATTTATATAGAAGAAAAAAAAAGAAAAAAAAAAGAAAAGAAAGAAAACAAGTACTGTTACAGCAGTATGTCACACAAGAATAGGGTTGGTTTGGTTACACAATATCAAATTATCTTATTTTATCTTATCTTATCATTACAATTTTTTTAAAATTCTATTCAAAATTATATAATAAATAATTTAATTTTTTTAAGTCTCAAAAAAAAAAAATTTAAAAAGTTATATGTATTATATATAACAATATATATGTCAATTAACTTTTAACAAAACATCTCACATTGTCTGAATTACGTATCCAAACGGGTCTAAAATTTTCCTGCCTAATTTTTCATGTCAATGAATAAAACTTGTCCAGTACAGTAACATGAAATTAAGTATATCGAAGAAATATTTTTTACGTTCCGAACAGATTTTCCTCGTTTTTTTAGAGTTGTTTGACACTGAAAGATGCATGGTGCATCATGACCTGATCAGAACACCGACAATATTTAATCGCTACTGGGACTAAACAATATGTGACGAGGAAGTTAGTTATACGTACGTTTATATAAATATATATATATATATATATATGTATGTATGTATGTATATATATATATATAGTAAATCACGGCCTAGATTGCGGAAAACTGAGCCAAGTCTTTTGTGAAACTAACAGCTTACATGTCATGATTCTTTTCGGTAATCATCAGCTATATATCAATGATAAGCAATGATCCGATAAATACATTTTGGTTACATGGAAATTAAAAATCGATCGAGCTTCTGATCAGGTCCTGTTAAAAGGCCAACCCAAAGGTAATTAATTGGGATTATCGCTGTAATAGATCTGATTAATGAGCTGATCGATCAGGGGCGGAACTAAGAATTTAATTTAATTAATAATATTAATACTGAGTGGGCTAAAAGGACTAATTTTTATAAAATGTTCCTTGTAAAAACAATATCTCAAATTCTTCTTCTTCTTCTTTTTCTTGTTTCTTTTCATATTTTTTTTCCTATCTTTTGAAAGAGTAATTCTACATATAGTCGTAGAGTATACAAACATCGCATAATCACTTTGAAAAAGAATAGGATCCACGATTAAAAAAGTTAATTTTTTTCATGTGGGTCTTGTATTAATTTATTTTTTTCAAAAAGACTGCACAACGCTTGCACAACCACGACTGCAAATATCATTATATAGAATCTAATTACTACTATTGGAATTACTGTATTATATATATAGACGACTTTGGCTACCTAATCAAGTACATGACTATAATAGTTTTGTTTGAAATGAACTAATCATGTCCCGATTTCTTTATCGTTAATATATAGCGAATTTTTTCGGTGGTTTCTAATTAAGATTTTAAATAGTCTATACTGTTTTCAAATTTAAAAATTATGCTAGCTAATGCATAATGATGACATATTTATTAGTGTTTACCATATTAATTAATTACCATACTAATTTTAAAGAATACTGAATGTAATGAAGATTCGGAAAACTCTACTACCTAAACTAAATATTCCTAGCTAATCTTATATATTAATTATCTATAAAAGAATATTGGAGGATGAGACTTTTACGTATTCTTTGGATACTCTATTAATGTAATTGGTCAAAAAAGTTATTTTATATAAAAAAAAAAAAAAAAGTGATGCAACTAATCAAATTAATAAAATGTATAAATAATTCACAAAAGTGCATGATTCAACATGGAATCTATTTTAATGTTTACATAATGAAGTACTACTACCTCTTACCTTGCATCTTATTAATGCAGTAGTACTCACTCAAAGAGCTAGGTAGGTAGGTGTGCTCCTAGCTAACACCACTACTTAATAATTAGCAGCTAGGTAGTTTCATTTTCATAGACCTAAATTAAATCTTGCGCATAACTAACAGGCGGCCGGCTGAAGACACACAAACGTGACTCAAAATAGATAAACGACGTTCGGAAGGTAGCTAGCTTGCTCAATTCATAGCTAGAATCATAGGGAAGCTTAGTAAATTAGGCGAAGGTCGTTTTGTATTTAATTTTCCAAAGATGAAAACGCACCTTTAAATAGTAGTTTTTCACAGCTATTTGGCATTCCTTCCTTGCTTTTCACATTTATGTTTTAAAGTTAATGAGAAATGCATTAATTGTTCCGGCCGCCCCAAATTTAATCGGTAATTGGATATGTAATGTCCAATGAACCCTTGTAGTTTTCTATATAAATAGATCGTAAATTCCATCTGAAAGTAGTCAAGGAAGAATTTAAGAGATTGCAGATATGGAACTAAACAAGATCGGCGTGCTCTTTGGGTTTATAGGGTTTTTGTTTTTGGATGGACTGCTGCTTTGCACGGCCAAAAATGTCCACCACTACTCCTTTGTTGTAAGTTTATGCTATATTAATCTCATGCTTGTATTTAGGCATACTTCGATCGATCACGAGCTTATTGGCACGGCCTTTTGAAATATAGAAAATACACGAGTTCATCAAAACTAAGTAATTTTCGAGAAAATATGTATGCATATAGCTAGGTAGAGTATGTTGTATCAGTTTTCACTACTTCAGTAGAGTATTGTCCTCCAGAAATGTTCATATATATGCAAAGAGCTTGACGAGGAAATTGCATGATTGTTTGTGTGTGTGCGCTTTGTGTACGTTTGTTGATATCAATATTATTAATGTTTAGTACTACTGGTTGTAGCTGAAGGAGACGAATTTCACAAGGTTGTGTACAACAAAGAGCATGTTCACTGTAAATGGCCAATGGCCTGGCCCGACCATTTCTGTTCGCAAAGGCGATACGGCATTTGTAAATGTTCACAATGATGGAAATTATGGGGTCACTATTCATTGGTAATCTCTCTCTCTCTCTCTCTCTCTCTCTCTCTAGGGGCAGGGCCAACAAATACGAAAGTCCTAATATTTCTTTTTGCATGAAAAAGCTTATCTAGTTGGCTCGCTAGCTGTCGACTAACTAATTGTCGAGAAAAGCAACGGAGAAATATTCTTTAAAGTAACACTTAGAAGTCTAACTACGCAAATGCTGTGTATTCACTTTAAAAAAAAGTGAATACTACTCATTCTTTTTTCACTCTTAAGTTTTCGTATTCTAACTTTCATTAGCCAAAAGCATATACTTTACACTCATGTAATTGATACAAAGTTTATGATTTTTAAATTTATAAATTAGAATTTGATATATCAATTTTGGGTGTAATTAGTATTTGATAAATATTCTTAACAGAAAGAAATAAAATATACTTTATTCATATTCAAGTAATGATGGGAAAGCTTGGACCA
Source organism: Carya cathayensis (assembly GCA_011037825.1). Lineage (NCBI taxonomy): Eukaryota > Viridiplantae > Streptophyta > Magnoliopsida > Fagales > Juglandaceae > Carya > Carya cathayensis. The sequence goes on from QGSO01000227.1 coordinate 145,728, forward strand.
ACTACGTACGTGCCCTAATTTATACCTTTGGTGGGTTGAAAACAAATTGGCAGGTGAGAAACTTCGGCTTAAATGGTGATCAATTAATTGCATGAGATATCTTAATCCAACGTACGCGTACATGGAACATGCAGGATGACTTTGCAACTTCTTAATTAGGAAAATTCATTAATTATACACCAGATCATGCTACAACAATTGTTGATTATTAGGAAATTGATACTTCGTCTTTTTATATGTAGGCACGGAGTGAAGCAACCAAGGAATCCATGGTCGGATGGTCCTGAGAACATCACACAATGCCCTATTCAACCAGGAAAAAACTTCACATATGAAGTTATATTTTCAGACGAAGAAGGAACTCTTTGGTGGCATGCCCACAGCGATTGGTCCCGAGCCACCATCCACGGTGCCATTGTCATCTTACCAGAGAACGGAACCTCTTATCCATTTGCCACGCCCTATGCAGAAGAAGTGCTTATACTTGGTACAAATTAATTAATGAGTAGTTAATAAACATTTAATATATATTCACACATATCAGGGTTTTCCCCATATGACCAATGTCCCATTGCAAAAATTTCAAGTTCAGCATCTAACTGATTAGTCTAATTCCATGTTATTATATTGCAGCGGAATGGTTCAATGGAGATGTTAAGGAATTAATTGATAATGCTACAGAAACAGGAGCTGATCCACAGATATCAGACGCCTACGCTATCAATGGTCAGCCAGGATTTCCAAATAATTGCTCTAATGGTACGGATTTTACGAGCCAAAAGTACTGTCCAAAATTGTCAACGTGCTTTTTATTTATTGGCAAAGCAAAACTTGAGAAAATTTGAATCATTAATTTAGCATCTAATATATATCATATTTCACGTTGTACAGATACAACATATCGTTTCCCAGTCCAATATGGAAAGACATATCTTCTCCGTGTTGTTCATGCTGGAATGAATGAAGAAATGTTCTTTGGAATAGCAAAACACAACCTCACTGTTGTTGCCCAAGATGCCGCATACATAAAGCCCATAACTACCGATTACGTCATGATGACCCCAGGGCAAACAATGGACATCTTGCTCACAGCAGACCAAGATCCCAGCTACTATTACATAGCTGCAACACCTTTCGTTGATGCTGTTGTTCCATACGATAGTTCCAACACTTCGGCGATTCTGCAGTATGCGGGAAATTATACTCCTCCATCCTCTCCTCCATATCCTTCCCTTCCTAATGTCACTGATAGGGATGCTGCAGACAACTTCACAAGTCGCATAAGGGCCTTGGCAAGTAGTGAGCACCCCATCAATGTCCCTACAGAAATCGACACGCAAATTTTCATTGCAATTGCTATAAATGAGATATTTTGCCCTAATGAATCTTGTGGAGGTCCAAATGGTAACAGGCTGGCTGCAAGCTTAAACAACATCAGTTTCCTGACTCCAACAATTGACATCCTGCAAGCGTATTACAAGTAACGTTGCCGTCTTGTCTTTCTATATTTTTTTTATTTATATATATGTGTGTGTGTGTGTGTATATATACATATATATATATAATTTTTGTTTGGAATAGGAAAATCTTATATGTTAACTTGAGATTTTTGTGATATATATAGTATAACATCAACCATATAATAAATAGAGTTTTCAGAATTTTAAATTGAACTTTTGTCATGTATGTGAAGCACCAGTAGCTTATCAGAGTAAAATTAGTAAATATCAAATTTCTTGGCATTACTCAAATAGAATAACCCAACATTTAAATCATAAGTTTGTCCATGCAGAAACTTGTCGAACGTGTTCACCAAAGATTTCCCCAGTGAGCCACTCTATGCTTTTAACTACACGGGAGACGTGGGAAACAACACATTATATCCAAGCCTAGGGACAAATGTTACGATGATAGATTATGGGGCGGCAGTGGAAATAGTGTTCCAAGGAACTAATGTTCAGACTCCAGAGAATCATCCGATGCATCTCCATGGTTTTAGTTTCTATTTGGTAGGGACGGGCTATGGCAATTTCAATGAGACCACTTCTCCTGAAACATATAATTTGGTGGATCCCCCTGAAGTTAACACCATTGGTGTTCCAAAGAATGGGTGGGCTACAATTAGATTTATTGCCAATAATCCTGGTACGACTTCTCTAGCTCTAGATCTCTCACTTTTTATATTTATTTCGACGATCGATGATATTCATTATTTTCTTACCCCTTTTTAAATACAAATACAATTATATATACAACCATTAATCTTGACATATATGGCGATGCTTTTGATCAGGGGTTTGGTTTATGCACTGTCATTTGGAACGACATGCTTCTTGGGGTATGGCCACTGTTATCATTGTGAAGAATGGACCCACAAACGATACAAGCGTCCTCCCAATACTCCCAGAAAATTTGCCTATTTGTTCTTAGCTTTTCAAGAATAATGTGTCCTTGAAGAAGGAGACCTGATTTGCCTACGGAATCAATTCATCGATTGAATGCATGAGACTTGATTTGCATATGTGGAAATTTAAATTTGTGTGTAAAATAATTTGATTCCAATCAAAGGCCATTTATATAGGTCAGTGCCTAGTGTTGTCATATTCTAATGAATGTATGCTTATCGTTGAATGGTGTGCTTTCTTTCTTTGGGTTCTCAAATAGTTGCAGAAAAGTATGCTATTTCATTTCCATCTGATGTTTGCATTATTATTGCATGGTTGAACTGGTGGTTGCTATACATGTGCTCGATGAATATGGATCTCATGCCGGTTTTTCTTTCTCATGCAATGGAAATTAAAATTATTTTCGTAACGACAATGCTTCTGGCACATTTGGCCGTACCATTAAATCTTCTACAAGCTCTTTACTTTGATTCGATTCGTAATTGCTTTTGTCGTCAGAAACTCGTTCTTCCCCATTATTCGAATGAAGGACGCAATACCTCCTTCAATATATCTCTGCACGTCTCTCAATTAACTCAGAATCAAATGAAGTTTAGTTTATTCACTATGTCCGAGCCTTAATCAAAGGAATAAATTTGAGAGTCGAAAACCAGAAAACTGGAACATCAGATTTTCAGATCAGTAAGTGAATTGAAACCATGTTTTCCAAACATGTTAAACTTATTCTTACCATTTTGGAAGAAGCGACCTTCCCGAGTTAAACCCTTTTTTTTTTAATTTTATTATTATTATTATTATTATTATTATTTTTAATGGTGGATGGGCCTAAGGGAGTGGAAACTAAAGTGATCGGCAACGAAGCTTGAAAAAGAGATCAGAAAGGTGGTGCCATTCTTGAGCTATGCTACGATTCAATGTGTGCATCGTTTGAGTTAAATGTTGCTAGAGAGCAAGAGTCTCTATTTGGTGGACACCATTATTGGTGTCAGTACTAGTGATTTCTTTGAAGACTCTTTTCGTGCGGTGTTCATTCTTTGAAAACACTGGTAGAGCAATTTCTAAAGCAAAATGCTTGATTTGGGCAATGAGCAGTGTTTAAAGTGCAGTATTTCAAACTTTGAATCGGTATGTCTGAACTTAGCTTTGATATAATTAAATAGATATAATTGTGTATCTGATTATCTAATCAAAAATAAAAAGTTACGATAAAGATAATTATTGTTGTAAAAATATCGATCATGTTAAATTATTGGTGTACACTAACAATTATTTGGTATATACGGAATTCTTTTACAGCTTATAATAAGATAATATCACCTGATCATCATGAAATTTTATAAAATTTTCTTGGTATCAATATTTTTATTTTATAAAGTTAATTTTAAACTTAGAAATTAACAACTACACATTTATTTTTAATTTTTATATTTATTTATTTACATATCCCTTTCTATTATTGGTGACTCTATATATATATATATATATATATATATATATTGCGTTATATATCAGGTCTTGACTGATCTTGAGGTCAGTGTCCTTACTCACGTTTAAATCGAATTGAAATATGTTTTTGTCTGAACCGTACTACTTTTTCAAGAAACTTCCAATATTCCATCGTTTCATAAGCTTTAATTGTATCAAGTGTAATAGACATGATGACACCCATTTTACCCCTCCTTTTCCGGATGGAATGGACAATCTCACAAGCAAAAAGAATATTATCCATAACAAGTCGCCATGAGAGAGAAGCAGATTGATTAGGGGAAATAACTTGAGGCAAAATAATTTTCAGCTTATTAGCAATTATCTTCCTAATGATTATTTTGTAAACGTACCACATTACAAAATCTATAGTCTAATAGTAGCGGCGACAAGGAAATGTCGTCGAAAATCTAATTAGATATTAACTACGTACGTATTTATAACGTACAAATGTCATGTGGGATTAAGCATTAATTTGCAGGAAATTAATTAAGGCACATGCATACAATTGTTCCAGCATCTTTGATTTTTTTCGTTTGAAGCAAGGTTCCAGATATATATATATTTATATATATAAATTCTTTTGTTTAAGACATAGTAACGGCGATCGATGCCGACTAAGGCCGCGTGCATATCAATATCGTTAACGTAAAATTCATGTAATGATATTATGTGTCATTTTCATCGCTATTTTATTTTCCTCCAACTCATGATCATTTTCCTTAATTTCCTTTCCTTAAAATAGTTAAAGATGAGGACAAAGAAGATCAATTGGCGGCAACAAAACCGCGTCACCACTAATTCGATCTACGATAATTGCGATAAATTAAGAGACAGATTATCAAAAGTCAGACTGAAATGATTTTTTTTTTAATACAAAACTAATGGTAACTTTGACCTTAAGTACCGGCCGGTCACCACTAATTCGATCCGATTGAGAAGCCCAAAAAAAAAAAATATATATATATATATATATATATATATATATATATATATATTTATAGCTTTTTTAGGGTGAATACTTATTATATCTCAATATATTTGTAAATAATAGTAAAATAATTGAAGTTAAAATGTGTTATTGAGTTTTGTTAAAAAAAAAAAAAAGTTGAAAAAATATTATAAAGTTAAAAAATTGTTTGAACATAATTAATTTTTTAATTTTATTTTAGTTTTAAATTTTGAAAAAGTGTATATATTTTTTTGCTTTGTTTTGTTTAGGAGTTTGGAAAAGTTGTACTAATTAGGTTATAATGATTAGATAAAAAAAATTAAAAATTAAAAATAATTTATATTTGAGTAATGTTTATAAAAAGAATATCTGAAAATCTTTAAAAATATTTGAGAACAGTTAGGTTACCAAACGGCCCTTACTATATTCATATATAAGACTGATTTTCACGCGGTTGAAAATTTGATTGGAATCCAGTTCTTAAAACAACTTTTAACCCTTTTTCTTGTGTTGTCGGAACAATCATATATGTAGCTTATAAGGAATACATGAATTACTAAGATATTAAAGAATATATGGCCATGGTAGGGTTTGGTGGAACGAAGGAATATTACAAATTATAAGCCACATTAATTAATATTTATAATGCAGTCAATACAAGAAAAATGACATTTTGTGATCAATTTATTGCGGCGAAAATAATATTCTCAACCAATTTTAGTTGCGAATACTATTTTCGCCGCAATAAATTAATCACAAAATGCCATTTTTTTTTATAGTGAGTGAAAGCTTATTCTTCTTTTTTTTTTCTCGCTATTTTCTTTAATTTAACTCTCTAATTATTACTAGGATGCATATATGATGCATGCAGTACATCGATGTTTTTGTACTAAGCGATATCTTTTGTACTTCGGTTTTTGTACTGCAAAAAATATTATGAACCTAGCTAGCCAGCAAGCAAACCACCATGCCATGATGTGTCCTCAAACCTCCTTAATTCGTTCTCTTATTTATATATAGCTCTTCATCTTCAAGTCATGCTTTACATCTCCGGCCAACGTCTTCCGAGTTCTTTTAGTACTTCCGTGCAGGCCTAAAATCCGATGGTATCCTCATCATGTCATGTCGAATAGAAAGCCGGTGGGAGGAGTAAAACATTTGGTTACGTCGGAGGGTTAAAGTCAACACGTAAAAAATCATGTAAGATTTTCGGAAAGTTATTCAAGGTGGTCATGACCAAAGGTACGTACACACATGACTGCATTGCTCATGTAACTATACTGGCAATGTTTTCTGCACACGTTTACCTCATTTGAACTTGGTGATCATAATGTTTGCTTGCCAGCTAGCATGTGATCGTAATGGCCCACTGCTCAGCTAGCTTTCTTCTAGGATTAATCTCGAAGAAATTTCTTTTACTTTTTTATATTTTATTCTGTTTGATAAGTGAAATGAAAAATTTAAATTTAAGATAAAATATTAAAATATTATATTTTAATATTATAATTATTTTAAAATTTTAAAAAGTTAAGAAAAAGTTAAATTATTTATTATATTTTATATAAAAATTTAAAAAAATTATAATGATGAGATAAAAATTTTTAATTTAAGATAATTTTTTTTTTTTTTTACCTAACCATACCTAAATCTCTTCATGCGATAATTCTTTGAGATTCTTAATTATCAATATTCTCTCTTTGTTAAAAGAGTCGAATCGCCATAGCTGTCAATCCCCTGAAAAAGCACTCAATAGAAAATTACTGATAAATTTTTCTAAATATTACATGATATATCTTATATATGCTGCATGTTACCCGCATGCGCTATGCATGTCACGTTCGATCATATATACCTTGGGCTAGCATGGGCAGTATTAATGGAGCCAAGCTCATCTTAATAATTTTTTACCTTGGAATCTACCAAATGTCACACCGAGTACATCATCGCTATGGTCGGACCAATAATACTCTAGACAGACAATAATTAACGGCACAACAATTTTATAATCTCGTATTGCGTGCCTAATTTTTTTGTGGATGAAGAGTGCACGGCAATGACTAATAATTATATATATAGTCGTCATTAATCCGCGTGCCAAAATAGGATCAAAATAATCCCAGTCAAATCGTTCAACTTGCAGGTAAATACACGGTTTAACATTATCTCTATATATATATATATATATAAAATTCATAATGATATGCTTTTGCTTGTTGATTCTTTGAAGAATAATGCTACGCTTGATTCTGAATTTGGAGCTCTTTATGTTAAAGTTATGAGATTGAAGACGTGTTTCACATCTTATTCCTTTACACATGTATATATATATAGAGTGTAACTCAGCAGCTGCACGAAATGTATATAATATTAAGAATATTGAGATGTGAAAAGATTGTATTCCAAATTTTCTTTTCAAGACTATTTAGCTTGATAAAATGTCTGTAATCGTTTTTATGTCAATGAAATTTGTTTTCCTATAAAAAAAAATAAATAAAATCATAATATGAAATTAAACTAAGAAAAAAAGAAGGGCGGGCCTTCAAAAAAGAAAAAGAAGGGGGAAAAGCTCAAAACAATAGTAAAAGATGATAGGTTTTCGTATCCTTTATTTGATTCCGACCTATATATATAGGCAGTGTGCAGAACTATTAATCAGACATGATGGAATACACTCATGTTCTTTCACCTTCATCAATGGTACTAATGTCCCACTTACCAATTTCAAAAGGTGACGAATTACATACGTACGTACGTGCATGCATAGTTGAGTTGATGATCAGTACGAACGCTTGCCCTCGCGAGTGCTCAAATTTGTAATTCTTTCATTGTGTTTCGTGTGCTTCTTGATTTTAGAAGATTCCACAATATTACACTTGCCGAAAATAAATTAAAATAAAATAGAGTCCTATACTGGCAATATATATCAACTATATATATATGTATCCGTGATGACCGAGGAAAGTTCAAGGATCCCAACAAGAAGCTTCTTTAACTTCTAACTAATGGTGTCCCTCCAGCTGCAATTAGAAATGATGATGGAATTTTGATAATGTGTGTAATGTTAAGGTCAATTACATGCAACTCATATTGAAATTCAGATAGGTTTTTGTCTTTAATGTTCTAAATCAAACACGTACAGTAATGTCTGCACGTCAATGGCTCAAGATCCAAAACCGTCGGTCAGCAGAGGTACTAGAATACCGCCTCGTTAAAAACAGGTTAAATATACACCACAAATTTTAGCTTTTCGTCCCAAAAATCTGGTTCTTTAGGGATGAAAATCATATTCCGTCCTAAAACCTGGACGGATGTCATTATATATTCGTTTGAACATGTAATTGTCTGTTTGAACAGAATATATTGGAACAAACAAATTTGTCCCTATTTGAACAACTGTTCGAATGTATACTTAAATATTTGATTTAAACTAAAGTGAGCCTTCGAACTGTTAATTGGAACCGTGGAATGTTAAATTGGTGAATTAAGTTACAAAATTATAATGGAATTTAAGTTACCGTTCGAATGGTTAATTTTGATGTTTGAAGTTACCTTTCGAATGGCATTTGCTGGTTTGAACAAAAATGTTTGTCAGGTTAGATGAATAAAAGTATGGCCGGCGGAAGTATTTAACTCGTTTGAAGGCTTCTATTGGCCCTTTCTTAGCTTAAAAGTATTAGTAATTATAAGTATTAGTAATTAGTTATTTGCATTACTAATTAATTAATATGAAAACTTATAAATTCTTAAGAACTTTTAACCTTTTTTTTTTCAAAATGATGTATTTTCATCCCTTCTTGTAAAATATGTGTGTTAATATTTATATATTTCTAAGCCCTCTTTATATATTTTCAATATATTTTTTCATATTTTAATTTTCTATTGAGCTCATAATTAGTACATGTGGATACTCAAATTTCAGAGAGAAATACCTTTAAAACTGCATTAAAAATTCACCAAACATGCATATACCAACAAATCCAAATCTCCACTTTCAAATGCTCTCTTTTTTTTTTTTTTTTTTTTTTGTAATATTATACCCTTTTTAATATGTTTTTGAAATCTGAGTTGATATCCTTTTTTTAAAAAAAGTAAAATTTTCTACTTGTATACTTTTTATATATGACGTGGCATGCCGGCCAACTGTATATATATGTTCTGCTTTAATTTTATTATAATGTTGGCGGGCGGTGCAGTTATTTGACACAGTAAATGAAAATAATTAAGTCATAAGGCGTGGTTTGATTCCATTAATATTCTAACTTTTTCTATACAAATCACAAGATAATGAAAACTACAGTACGTACTTACCAGCTTGCAAGCATTAACGACCACCTAATTACGATCGAATGAGTTGACAAATAATGTTCTGCACATTTACACGTTTCCCTTCGTTGAAGTTGATGATAATGTTTGTTTGTTTGCCCGCTAGCATGTGAATTAATTACAGTACGTACGATCCAAGCTGTCCAATATGGCCCACTATCTCTTATACTTTTCCATATTTTCCTCAGTTACATGGCCCACTGCTCTTGTTAAAAGATCAGTCAAATCGCCATAGCTGTCAAGACTCAAGTCACCCGCGGCATGCTATGTCTCCTTCGGTCATACCGTGGGCTGGCTTCAGCAGTATTGGAGCCAAGCTCATATTAATTTATTAGCAATCTACTAAAATGTCCGAACGAGTGATGCATGCGGCCAGCCATTTGTGTCATGGCAACTAAGGTTGGTTCGGTTAACGAGATTAGACGAGATGAAATAAAATATTTTATTAAAAATTAAATAAAATATTATTATAATATAAATTTTTATTTTAAAATTTTAAAAATTAAATTATTTATTATATTTTATATAAAAATTTAAAAAATTATAATAATAAAATAAGATAATTTAATTTTATATAATCAAACATATTCGATCCCCTAAAGATAGAGAGGTATCAATAATTTTTGGTTGGTTCTTATTCATGTCTCTGTTAAATTTCTGCAACTTGGGTAAGGACAAAGATAAATGCGGTACGTACTACTAATTACTTATATATGATCACTTGACAACCACTTGTTTGTTTTAAGCTGTTTGTATATATCCATGTTTGTATAGACGATTAACTTGTTTTTATTGGTTCGTGATATATATTAGTCATGCTAGAGCCACCGCTAGGCTCTAGATTTTTTTTTTTTCAAATTATTTTTTAAATACTTTTAAATATTTAAAAAAATATAAAATTTTTTTAATAATATTAAATAATTTTTTCTCAATTATCAAGAAAAAGAAAAAAAAAACAAAAAGAGCCAATAGTAATTCCCTGCTGGAGCCACCAGCAGTGGCCTAAGTATTTCCCTTTATATTATATTGTTCTTGAGGTCAGAAGCGCCTAGATTACTGGGAATCAAATGAGACATTAATGGAAACGGAACTAGACTGTGGGATAGAAAATTATATATACTACAAGAAAAACGAATTTTTGTGATCAATTTATTACAATAAAAATAATATTTGCAATAAAATTAACTACAAAAATCCATTTTTCTTATAATATATACAAAATATTATTATTTTCTGAATTTATATGGTTTTTTTGATAAATTAATATTTAAAATATAATATAAATATTTTATTGAAAGTGATGTAAAAATTGTAAAATAATTATATATGTATGTTTTTCTTTTGGAGTACTATTTAGGTTGGTAATTAATGCATCACGTGATCTAGATTAATGTTGCTTCATGGCCATGGCCAAACTAGAAGAATTATAATATGAATTCGTGACGGCCACATATATATTTCAATTCGATTTACACGTGAGTAAGGACACTGACCTCAAGATCAGTCAAGACCTAATAATTTCAGCTTTCCAGATCACTTCATTTGTTTTCGCAAAGAATGTAACGCAAATATATAGAGTCATCACCGGCCAATAATCGAAAGGGATACCCTTGCTCTCTAGCAACATTTATCTCAAACGATGCACACAGTGAATCCTAGCATAACTCAAGAATGGCTCCACCTTTCTGATCTCTGTTTGACGCTTCATTAGCGATCACTTTTGTTTCCACTCTCTCAGGCCCATCCCCTATAGACAAGCAAACGGTTTAACTCGGGGGGGTCGCTTCTTCCAAAATGGTAAGAATAAGTTTAACATGTTTGGGAAACATGGTTTCAATTCTCTTGCTTTGAAAATCCGATGTGTCGATTTTTTGGCTTTCGACTCTCAAATTTATTCCGTTGATGACAGTCAGTCAAAGTGAATAAACTAAACTTCATTTGATTCTGAGTTACTTGAGAGACAGATATAAATTGAAGGAGGTGTTGTATCCTTCATTTGAATAATGGGGAAGAACGAGTTTCTGACGACAAAAGCAATTGTGAATCGAATCAAAGTAAAGAGCCTGTAGAAGAATTAATGGTACGGCCTCATGTGCGAGAAGCATTGTCATTACGAAAATGGTTTTAAGTTCCATTGCATGAGAAAGAAAAACCGGCATGAAATCCATATTCATCGAGCACATGTATAGCAACCACCACTTCAACCATGCAATAATAATGCAAACATCAGATGGAAACGAAATAGCATACTTTTCTGCAACTAATCGAGAACCCAAACAAAGAAAGCATACTATTCAACGATAAGCAAACATTCATTAGAATATGACAAAACTAGACACCGACCTATATAAATGGGCTTTGATTAGAATCAAATTATTTTACACACAACTTTAAATTTCCACATATGCAAATCATGTCCCATGCACTCAATCCATGAATTGATTCCGTAGGCAAATCAGGCCTCCTTGAAGCACACATTATTCTTGAAAAACTAAGAACAAATAGGCAAATTTTCTTGGAGTATTGGGAGGACGCTTGTATCGTTTGTGGGTCCATTCTTCACAATGATAACAGTGGCCATACCCCAAGAAGCATGTCGTTCCAAATGACAGTGCATAAACCAAACACCTGATCAAAATCATCGCCATATATGTCAAGATTAATGGTTGTATATATAATTGTATTTGTATTTAAAAAGGGTCAAGAAAATAATGAATTGCATCGATCGTCGAAATATATATAAGAAGTGAGAGATCTAGAGCTAGAGAAGTCGACGTACCAGGATTATTGGCAATAAATCTAATTGTAGCCCACCCATTCTTTGGAACACCAATGGTGTTAACTTCAGGTGGATCCACCAAATTATATGTTTCAGGAGAAGTGGTCTCATTGAAATTGCCATAGCCCATCCCTACCAAATAGAAACTAAAACCATGGAGATGCATCGGATGATTCTCTGGAGTCTGAACATTAGTTCCTTGGAACACTATTTCCACTGCCGCCCCATAATCTATCATCGTAACATTTGTCCCTAGGCTTGGATATAATGTGTTGTTTCCCACATCTCCCGTGTAGTTAAAAGCATAGAGTGGCTTATTGGGGAAATCTTGGGTGAACACGTTCGACAAGTTTCTGCATGGACAAACTTATGTTTTAAATGTTGTGTTATTCTATTTGAGTAATGCTAAGAAACATTGATATTTACTAATTTTACTCTATAAGCTTTGATAAGCTACTGGTACCTCACATACATGTCAAAAGTTCAATTTAAAATTCTGAAAACTCTATTTATTATATGGTTGGTGTTGTACTATATATATCACAAAAATCTCAAGTTAACGTATAAGATTTTCCTATTCCAAACAAAAATTTTATATATATACACACACACACACACACACAAATATATAAGTAAAATAAAATATAAAAAGACAGGGAGGCAATGTTACTTGTAATACGCTTGCAGGATGTCAATTGTTGGTGTCAGGAAACTGATGTTGTTTAAGCTTGCAGACAGCCTATTACCATTTGGACCCTCACAAGATTCATTTGGGCAAAATATCTCATTTACAGAAACTGCAATGAAAATTTTCATGTCGATTTCTTTAGGGACATTGATGGGGTGCTCAATACTTGCAAAGGCCCTTATGCGAGTTGTGAAGTTTTCTGCAGCATCCCTGTCAGTGACATTAGGAAGGGAAGGATATGGAGGAGAGGATGGAGGAGTATAATTTCCCGCATACTGCAGAATCGCCGAAGTGTTAGAACTATCGTATGGAACAACAGCATCAACGAAAGGTGTTGCAGCTATGTAATAGTAGCTGGGATCTTGGTCTGCTGTGAGCAAGATGTCCATTGTTTGCCCTGGGGTCATCATGACGTAATCGGTAGTTATGGGCTTTATGTATGCGGCATCTTGGGCAACAACAGTGAGGTTGTGTTTTGCTATTCCAAAGAACATTTCTTCATTCATCCCAGCATGAACAACACGGAGAAGATATGTCTTTCCATATTGGACTGGGAAACGATATGTTGTTTCTATACAATGTGAAATATGATATATATTAGATGCTAAATTAATGATTGGAAGCTTCTCAAGTTCTGCTTTGCCAATAAATAAAACGCACGCTGGCAATTTTGGATAGTACTTTTGGCTCGTAAAATTCGTACCATTAGAGCAATTATTTGGAAATCCTGGCTGACCATTGATAGCATAGGCATCTGATATCTGTGGATCAGCTCCTGTTGCTGTAGCATTATCAATTAATTCCTTGACATCTCCATTGAACCATTCCGCTGCAGTATAAGAACATGGAGTTAGATTAATCAGTTAGATGCAGAAAATTTTTGCAATGGGATATTGATCATATGGGGAAAACTGTTGGAACCTGCAGAATCATATAGAAGCGCTGGAGTTAAAGTCTCAAGAAGCTAAAAGATTGCATGTAATTGGTAGTTAAGTTAGTTATTCAATCATGAATATTAGTGGTCTAAATGGCAAGTTGTAAATAGTCCTTGTGTCTATTTAAATGATTTCTGATTGTATAGAAATGTAAGTCAATATCATACAGTAATGAGAAGCACTGATTTTTCTCTGATATCTCTGTTTTCAATACAGTTTTTCTATACATTTTACATGGTATCATCGTGTATAATTCACTTTCCGCTGCCCTCTTAATCTTTCTTCAATCTTTCTTCAATCTTTTTATTTCTTTACCACTTCTATGGTGGATTCTGACTCTTCTGAGTCCTCTGCACATTCTGCTTCTATGGCAAATGCTGCTAATTCTTCAAGAAATCCATCGAATGATTCTTCAAGTTTTTATTACTTGCATCCATCCGATAATCCTGGAGCACTCTTGGTTTCCGAGATCTTTACTGGTGAAAATTATATTGCATGGAGTAGATCCATCTCCATAGCTCTTACAGTAAAGAACAAGATTGCATTCAAAGATGGTACTTTGCCTCAGTCCAATCTTGATGATTCTCAGACTAAAATTGTTTGGTTGAGAGCAAATAATCTTGTCCTATCTTGGCTAATGAATTCTATAGCCAAAGAGATTCGTGGGAGCTTGCTGTATTTCACAACTGCATATGACATTTGGGAAGAACTCAAGACAAGGTATCTTCGAAGTGATGGTCCAAGAGTCTTTACTCTAGAAAAGTCTCTTAGTTCAATTTCTCAAGGCTCGAGATCAATTACTGAGTACTTTAATGAATTCAAGACCCTTTGGGATGAATACATCAGTTATAGGCCAATTCCAAGTTGTAGATGTGGAATACTCGACAGATGTTCTTGCAATTTTTTAAAGAACTTTACAGACAGGCAGCAATCAGATTATGTCATGAAATTCCTCATTGGCTTGCATGATTCTTATTCTATGATGCGAAGTCAATTACTTCTCCAATCACCTTTGCCTTCTATGAGCAAAGTATTTTCTTTACTAATGCAAGAAGAAAGCCAAAGATCATTATCAAATGCCATTGGCATTTCTATAGACTCTCATGCAATGGTTGCTGCACAGACACAGAAATTTGCTGCTCAAAATGGTACTCGGTTCACAAAATCAAAAGCAAAAACAGATATCACTTGTTCCCATTGTGGATATAATGGCCATCTTGCAGACAAATGCTTCCAATTGATTGGATACCCACCTGGATGGAAAGGACCACGAGGCAAGAGAATTTGTCCTGCTCAACATGGAAACACAAGATTGCCCACTGCAAATGTTGCTTCTTCTTTGGAGTCAAATTCAAGCATCTCAAACATATTTTCTCAAGAGCAAATTCAAAACTTGCTGTCACTTGCAAATAGCTTATCTCATACACAAATAAATTCCAACTCCACAGCAAATATTGCTTCTACATCAGGTATTATATCATGTCACACTGTTTCTGTTGACAAAAACAATTCTTCATGGATCCTAGATACAGGAGCAACAGATCATATGATCTGTTCTCCCCATTTTTTCAACACAATTCATTTACCAAGTCAATCATCTATGGTCCATTTACCAAATGGCCAATCTGTTCCTATTGTCTTTACAGGAGATGTAAATTTCTCAACTGATATTACCTTACATAATGCTCTTTATATTCCTTCATTCAATGTTAATCTCATATCTGCTTCAAAACTCACTAAAGATAATTCTATTGGGTTGTTCTTCTTACAATCCAAATGCATTTTGCAGAATCTCATCAGCTGGAAGATGATTGGTCTTGCTGAAGTAAAATCTGGCCTATACCATCTGCAACAACCTTCTGTTCAAACAAGGAGTAAACTAGATTTTAATTCTGTACCTTCTATTTCTTTAGCAAATAATTGTAACATCAATGCTGATATTTGGCATTTTCGACTAGGACATATTCCATGTACCAGATTAAAAATCATTAGTGACATAGATTGCAATGTATCAGCAAATCACAATAATATCTGTGAGATATGTCCTTTAGCCAAACAGAAAAGACTTGCATTCCCTGTATCAAATAGCTATTCTAATAAAGCTTTTCAGTTAGTCCATTGTGACATTTGGGGCCCTTTCTCAACTAGTTCATACTCTGGTTTTAATTACTTCCTAACAATTGTAGATGACTATACAAGATTCACTTGGCTTTATCTCATGAAAACTAAAACAGAAACTCGTACCATTCTTACAAAATTTGTATCTTACATTCATACTCAGTTCAACACTACTATTCAAACTCTTAGGACTAATAATGGCCAAGAGTTTAACATGCCTAATTTCTACACTGATCATGGCATAATACACCAACTGTCTTGTGTTGAAACACCCCAACAAAATGGAAGGGTTGAAAGAAAACATCAACATCTTCTTAATGTTGCTAGAGCTTTGCTTTTTCAGTCAAAATTGCCACTTTCTTATTGGACAGAATGTGTGTTAACAGCCACACATCTTATAAATCGAACCCCTTCTTCCATTCTCAAGAATCAGACACCATATTTCCTTTGATTTCAAAAACATCCAAATTACAACTATCTTAAAGTCTTTGGGTGTTTATGTTTTGCTAGCACACTCACAGCTCATAGAGGAAAATTTCAACCAAGAGCTTCCAAATGCCTTTTTCTAGGTTACCCACCAAATATCAAAGGATATAAGCTTTTGAATCTTATTACCCTCAAAACATTTGTTTCCAGAAATGTAGTTTTCCATGAACATATATTTCCTTCCATACCAAACATAGTTCATACACCTCTTGTCTTTCCTAACTTTCCTCAGTTTTTTGAGTCTCAAGAAGCTAATTCTTCTTCACCTCCTATTATATCAAATACTCAGATTGAAAACACTCAGAATGACAACACTCAAACTGAAAATACTCAAATTGAAACTCTCAGAAGGTCTCACAGGATTAGAAACCCTCCTACATACTTACAGAATTTTTATTGTGGTAATATGGCACAGACAGCTTCAGTTACTCAATCATCTCCCAGCTGCATTCCAATTTCAAGTAAAGGTAAGCCTCATTCTATATTTCCTTATCTTTCTACTTCTCAATTGTCTCCTAAATATAAAGCTTTTGTTGCTGCCATTACTTCAACTTTCGAACCCAAAACCTTCAAACAAGCTATTTCTCATCCTCAATGGCAAGCTGCCATGGCAGAAGAAATAAAGGCTCTTGAATTAAACAAAACTTGGGATCTTGCTATTTTACCTTCAAACAAGATTGCAATAGGTTGTAAATGGGTTTATCGTGTCAAGTTTAAAGCTGATGGTACAGTTGAAAGGTATAAAGCAAGACTAGTGGCAAAGGGTTATACCCAACAAGAGGGGCTAGATTTTTTTGACACTTATTCCCCTGTTGCTAAGATGACATCTGTGAGAGTCTTACTTGCTGTTGCTGCAACAAACCAGTGGCATTTACATCAATTAGATGTAAACAATGCATTCTTGCATGGAAATCTCAATAAAGAAGTGTATATGCAATTGCCACCAGGCTATTCCTCAACCAATGATCCTCGAGTATGCAAGCTCAAAAAGAGTCTCTATGGGCTGAAACAGGCATCAAGACAATGGTTTTCCAAATTGTCCCATTCTTTGATGCAAATTGGCTTCACTCAGGGTAAATCTGACTCTTCCTTATTCATTAAACAAACCCCCTCAGCTTTCATAGCCCTACTCATTTATGTTGATGATGTAATCCTTGCATCTGATAGCATTGATTAGATTAATATAGTGAAGAAATTTCTACATGATTCTTTTACCATCAAGGATCTTGGTGAACTCAAATACATCTTGGGTCTGGAAATAGCCAGATCAACTAAAGGCATCACTGTTTCTCAAAGAAAATATGCCCTGGATATTCTACAAGATTGTGGTTTTTCTGGTTGTAAACCAGTCGCTTTTCCTATGGAGTCCAATCTAAAACTAAGTGCAAATGATTCTTCACCTTCTCTCACTGATCCTGCGTCTTATAGAAGGCTGGTTGGTCGACTATTGTACTTAACTATAACTCGACCGCCATAGCTTACTCTGTTCAAGCATTGAGTCAGTTTATGGCCAATCCAAGTACCTTACATCTTCAAGCTGCTGAAAGGGTACTTAGATACATTAAAGCTACACCAGGTCAGGGACTTTTCATGTCTGCAAACTCATCTCTACATCTAAAAGCATACTCAGATAGTGACTGGGGTGGCTGCTTGGACACTAGAAGAAGTGTAACTGGGTTCACAGTGTTTCTAGGAGATTCTCTTGTCTCATGGAAATCGAAGAAACAACCTACTGTTAGCAGATCATCTGCTGAATCTGAGTACAGAGCTTTAGCTACAACTACATGCGAAATTCAATGGCTCCTTTATCTGTTAGCTGATCTAAATGTTCAACATTCTCAAGCTGCCTTATTATATACTGATAGCAAACCAGCATCTGAAATCGCTTCTAATCCTGTGCATCACGAAAGGACTAAGCATATTCAGCTGGATTGCCACTTAGTTCGAGAAAAACTACAAGAAGGCCTCATTAAAATCATACACATCCCCTCTAAACACCAGTTAGCTGATATATTAACCAAACCCCTTGGTTCACTTAATTTTCATCATCTTATACACAAGATGGGAATGATTAATATTCATTCTCATCTTGAGGGGGGGTGTTGGAGCCTTTAGAATCATATAGAAGCGCTGGAGTTAAAGTCTCAAGAAGCTAAAAGATTGCATGTAATTGGTAGTTAAGTTAGTTATTCAATCATGAATATTAGTGGTCCAAATGGCAAGTTGTAAATAGTCCTTGTGTCTATTTAAATGATTTCTGATTGTATAGCAATGTAAGTCAATATCATACAGTAATGAGAAGCACTGACTTTTCTCTGATATCTCTGTTTTCAATACAGTTTTTCTATACATTTTACAAAAACTCTGATATGTGTGAATAAATATTAAATGTTTATTAACTTCCCATTAATTAAATTATACCAAGTATAAGCACTTCTTCTGCATAGGGTTTGGGAAATGGATAAGTGGTTCCGTTCTCTGGTAAGATGACAATGGCACCGTGGATGGTGGCCCGGGACCAATCGCTGTGGGCATGCCACCAAAGAGTTCCTTCTTCGTCTGAAAATATAACTTCATATGTGAAGTTTTTTCCTGGTTGAATAGGGCATTATGTGATGTTCTCAAGACCATCCGACCATGGATTCCTTGGTTGCTTTACTCCGTGCCTACATATAAAAAGACGAAGTATCAATTTCCTACAAAGACTATGGATTGATCTGGTGTATAATTAATGAATTTTCCTAATTAAGGAGTTGCAAAGTCATCCTGCATGGCCCATGTATGCATACGTTGGATTAAGATATCTCATTTAATTAATTGATCACCATTTGAGCTGAAGTTTCTCACCTGCCAATTTGTTTTCAACCCACCAAAGGTATAAACTAGGCCGCGTAGTTGGTCCAAGCTTTCCCATCGTTGCATGAATATGAATAAAGTATATTTTTATCTTTCTTTTAAGAATATATATATCAAATACTAATTACTCCCAAAATTGATATATCAAGTCCTAATTTATAAATTTAAAAATCTTAAACTTTGTATCTTGGTTTATATATAGCTAGAATTTTGAATTACATGAGTGTAAAGTATATGCTTTTGACTGAGGAAAGGTAGAATTCTAAAACTAGTGAAAAAAAATGAATAGTGCTACATATAATTATAGAGTACACAAACACCGTACACTCGTTTTGAAAAAAGTAGAATCGTCTACTATTAAAAAATTAAATTTTTTCATGTAAATCTCGTATTTATTTCTTTTTTAAAATAATTACGTGGTACCTGTGCACTCACTGCTTCAAGTATCATTTTTCAAATAGAATTTTTCTCCATTGCTTTTCTCGACACTAGTTTGTCTACTGCTAGCGAGCCAACTAGAGAAGCTTTTTCGCACAAAAAGAATTATTAGTACTTTCATATTTGTTGGTACTTCCCCCACAGAGAGAGAGAGAGAGATTACCAGTGAATAGTGACCCCGTAATTTCCGTCGTTGTGAACATTTACAAATGCCGTATCGCCTTTGCGAACATGAATGGTCGGGCCAGGCCATTGGCCATTTACAGTGAACATGCTCTTTGTTGTACACAGTCTTGTAAAATTCGTCTCCTTAAGCTACAACCAGTAGTACTGAACATTATTAATGATATCAACAAATATACAGAAAACAGACACACAAACAAACACACAATTTCTTCATCAAGCTCTTTGCCATGTGAACATTTCCGGAGGACAATACTCTACTAAAGTAGTGAAAACAGAGACAACATACTCTACCTAGCTATATGCATACATATATATTTTTCTCGAAAATTACCTAGTTTTGATGAACTCGTTTATTTTCTATATTTCACTTGAAGGCCGTGCCAATAAGCTCGTGATCAATCGACGTACGCCTAAATTACAAGCATAAGATTAATATAGCATAAACTTACAATAAAGGAGTAGTGGTGGACGTTTTTGGCCGTGCAAAGCAGCATTCCATCCAAAAACAAAAACCCTATAAACCCAAAGAGCACGCCGATCTTGTTTAGTTCCATATCTGCAATCTCTTAATTAGATTCTTCTTTGACTACTTTCAGATGGCATTTACGATCTATTTATAAAGAAAACTACAAGGGTTCATTGGACATTACATATCCAATTACTGATTAAATTTGGGGCCGGAACAATTATTAATGCATGCCCCATAAACTTTAAAACATGAATGTGAAAAGCATGGAAGGAATGCCAAATGCAATATTGCTACCTTCCAAACTTCGTGTGTGCGGTGTATCTACAGCTGGCCACCTGTCAATTAAGCGCAAGATTTGGAGTCCAAAAAGAGCTGTCTTTTTTTAATTTTATTTTAACAAATCAATGCAACATCAGTCAACTTTCTTTGTGTTAAAAACGCTTTTCTTTGGTGCGTAAGAAGCTCAAGATCATTAATAAATTTAGGTCTATGAAAATGAAACTAGCTAGCTGGTAAATATTAAGTAGTGGTGTTAGCTAGGAGCATACCTACCTACCTCTTTGAGTGAGTACTACTGCATTAATAAGATGCAAGGTAAGAGGTAGTAGTGCTAGCTTCATTATGTAAACATAAATATTGAAAGAAGAAAGCTCATTAATTTCGGACTGATCATCCTCCAATATCCTCCTTTAATAAAGAAATCAGGACATGATGATCAGTTCATTTCAAACAAAACTGTTAAAGTCAAGTACTTGATTAGCTAGGTAGCGAAAGTCTAAAAGCATGTGTGTATATATATATATATATATATATATATATAGTAATTCCGATAGTAGTAATTAGATTCTATAGGAATGTACACCCCTGAAATTAGCTAGTTTTTTAAAAGAAAAATAAAATGAATAAAAAATTATAAAAATTTTGGGGTGTTTTTACAAAGAATTACATTTTAGAAAAATTAGTTTTTTTACCCCACTCATTATTAATATTATTAATTTAACTTCGTCGTTCCACCCTTGACCAGCTCATTGATCAGTTCCATTACAGCGATAATCATAATTATAAATTACCTTTCGGTTGGCCTTTTAACAGGACCTCAGAAGCTCGATCGATTTCCATGTAACCCAAATGTATTTATCGGATCAGACAAAGTAAATTTTGGTACACCAAACTGAAAGCACTTGCATTATTAATGGACTTTATCATTGCTAGCTGATGGTTACCGAAAAGAGTCATGACATGTAAGCCGCGATTACTATATATATATATATGTACATATTATATATATATTGTGGTCAAATGAGTAACCAAAGTTTACTGCCATATTGATCAGACTTCTCAATTCGGAGAGTCGTTTAATTATTTGTGAATTAAATTAATACAACTAGAGTACCACGACTACTAAATATGGGATGAGTAATACTTTTAGTTACGACACAGCGCCTGTCTAGATCTGTCTTCCCAAACAAGGCTGATTTTACAGCCATGCTCCGAGCCAAAATAGCACGGAATTTCTTGTGGCAGAATATTAAACTATTGTGCATTTTTCTGCACATGATCGCAGACGTGTTGGGTCACTTCGTACGGTGAACTAAAATATCATTCGGATAGTCCATGGATGATAATCTGCTTCGCCGGCAAGCGCATGTGAATATATAGTACTGTTTTCATTGACAGGAACGAATCACGGCCTGCATGAGCATCTTTTACTTTCTTTTGTCTTCTTTTTTTAGTCAGCATCTTTACTTTCTTGTTTCTATGATAACGTACGCAAATGCATGCTTCGATTATGTCTTTTTTGAAATTCAGTAAAAAATTCCATGAATTTAACAGATGAGCAATTCTACTCTTAGGCCGGTCTAGATGCATACACCACACACTAATGATGTGACAAACCGGTTTATAACAAAAAAAAAAAAAAAAAACATGTTCAAGAGAATAAAAAGGACTGAAATGTGAGCCCCGGTGGCTTCAATGGGCGCAAATACAACGAAGCCGGCCCCTGATCATTAAAAAAGCAAAATACTTTTTACCTGTTAATTCTAAGATACGATCATCAATGTCGAAAGTCATTCAACTTTTGCTCCTATCTAATAATTTCTCTCTTTCAATCACATCGCTCTTGTAATCGCAGGTGCCCAATTTTTTTAGCAGATCACAAAATCACATATTATATATATATATATATATATATATATATATTATTTTTGTTAAATATTTTAACATAAATTTTAATAAGTAGATTTTTTANTTGAAAAGGGTCTAATGGTTGAGAATCGAGTTCCCTCTCTCCCTCCCCCCTCCCTCCTTCTTTGCTTTCCTCTGCCTAAGTTTTTTTTTTAGCAACACTGTCATCGGAACTCTTTTTTTCAGAGTCAGTAGTTGCTACCTAACCCATCATCAACTCTATTGAAGTTGCACAGATACATGCATGGTGCATGCAACTCATGGCCCAGTACAAGCCAGTACTGCTGATCTCTTTCTCTTTGCGACACGGTTGAGTGGGTTTTTTTAAAAAAATATTTGTATTATAATAAATTTTAATAAGTAGATTTTTTATTTTTTATGATCCATAATAATAAAACAATAATAAATAAACAAGTACATTTTTCCATCAATTCGATAAAGGATTAGATAATTTGGCTATGAAGGAAAGATTACCCAAACAACTTTGCCTCTTAAGTGTTTCCCAATGGCTAAAGGTACTCTAATATTGTAGGTGAGAACCCTTGAATCCCTCAGTCCTATTTATTGATTTCTGACTTTCAAGAAATTTCAAACTTTGTATCTGACTATAACTAGAGATATAGAATTTTAATCTTATCTCTTAATAGTTTTCTCATCCCATTATAACTCATCTAAAACTGATAAGTTTTGAGTTATACAAACTCTATTCAGATTGGTGTATGAGATATAGAGTTTAAATAAAACTCTAACATTCTCTCACTTGGCCCATACACCCATAAAATAATATTTTCCGTTCATAGGTTTATCACAGGAAATTAACTATACTGTGCAAGTTCATTTCCTAAAACTTTCATAGCTTAAAATACATTATGAGTTCCGTAATATTAATGTCAAATCAACTACCAATACGAGTCATGTAGGTCCTCTATTATATAGCCAATAAATTCCCTTCCATGTACCACAACACCAATAACCAATTTAGCGCAATCTTTAATTGAGACAATTAAGGCTAATACCGTGATGCCTTGGGTTCTAATTCATGTCTGATGCAAACATAAATTTTGTCATTATTCATCTAAACCATTCAATGTACAAATAAGTGGGAAGACAAGAAAACATAAACAAAACAACCATAATAGATATCATAAAGTGTCCAAAATAGAATAAAAAAACATCTACAAGCTGCTCAATAACATGCTTAGATCACAGGACCCATTATGTCAAAATGCTCTTTAAACTGCTTCGCTACTAGACCCTTCGTTAATGGGTCTGCTGTCATAAGCATAGTACTAATATATTCTATGGACACTGTTTGTTTCTATACTTCCTTCTTGACACTTAGGCATTTGAGCTCCATGTGCTTAGCAACCTTTAGAATACCTATCATTTTTAGAGAAAAATACTGCAGATGAATTATTACAATAAATTCTCAGCGGCATGGCTATAGAATTGACAACTCCTAGCCCTGAGACAAAGTTCCTCAGCCATAAACCATGCACTGTGGCCTAAAAGTATGCCACAAACTCAACCTCCATTGTTGAAGAAGCAGTGATAGTTTGCTTCATTCTTTTCCATGAGATCGCTCTACTAGCCAGTAGGAAAACATAAATTGAAGTAGATTTCCTACTATCAGAGTAACAAGCAAAATCAGAGTCTAAGTATCCAATTACCTCTAAGCTATCAGTTCTCATAAAGGTAAGCCGATAATCCTTAATTCCTTACAAATATTGCAATACCCTCTTCACTACTTTCCAATGAGACATCCTTAGGTTACTCTGGTAACGCCCAAGCATGCCAACTGCAAAACCAATATCTGGCCTTGTGCAAATCTGTGCATATATCGAGCTCCCCACAACTGAAGCATAGGGAATTTTTGCCATCTCTTTATGCTCCTACTCAGTTTTGGGACATTGTGATAGGCTAAACTTATCACCTTTTGATATTGGGGTATCAAGTGATGAGCAATTTTTCATGTCAAATCTCTCAAGAAACCTCTCTCTATAACTTTTCTGAGACAATCCCAATAGTCCTTGTTTTTTATCCCGAATGATTTCAATTTTGATTACAAAAGATGTCTCACCCATATCTTTCATTTCAAAGTTCATAGATAACCCTTGATTTCATAAAGTAAGCCAAGATCACTACTAGCCAGCAATATATCATCAATATACAAGATCAAAATTATGAACATACTCTCATTGACATTTAGGTATATACATCAATCAACGATATTTTCTTTAAATCCAAAGGCAGTAATGGTATCATTGAACTTTAAGTACCATTTTCGGGAAGCTTGCTCAAGCCCGTATATCGATTTCTTAAGCCTACATACTAGGTGATCTTTGCCCTTTTCTAAAAAGCCCTCTGACTGCTCCATGTAGACCACTTCATCCAAATTTTCATTTAAAAATGTCTTTTTTCACATCCATTTGGTGTAACTCTAAATCGTAATGAGCCACCAATGCCATAATTATCCTGAAAGAGTCCTATAGCACATAAAACAAACAAATATGGAGATAACATATCACCTTGTCGGATATCCCGGCAAGGAAAAATACATGATGTAGGCACACCTTTAAGGAATATCTAATAAGATACTAAAGATAGACATGATATAGAATCAATGAAACCCAGCTAGAATCAAAATCCAACCAAAGCATCACTTTTTCTAAAAACTTCCAATATTCCATCATAAGCTCTGATCATATCAAGCTTAATAGACATGACACCCACTTTACCCTTGTTTATGTTTCGGATGGAATGAGCAACCTCATAAGTGAGAAGAATATTATCCATAATAAATTGCCTTGGGAGAAAAGCAGATTGATTAAGAAAATAACTTGGGGCAAAATAATTTTCAACCTATTTGCAATTATCTTCTTCATGATTATTTTGTAAACCACCTTACAAAATCTTTTGTCTAATAGTAGCAGCGACAAGGAAATGTCGTCGACAATCTAATTGATCAGATATTAACTACGTACGTAGTGCGTACAAATGTCATGTGGAATTAAGTCATTAATTTGCAGGAAATTAATTAGGTACATGCATACAATTGTTCCAGCATCTTTGATTTTCTCCTTTGAACTAATTAAGGTTCCATGCATATATATATATATATATATATATATATATAAATTCTTTTGTTCAAGATATATTAAATTAAGGCGATAGATGCCGAAGAAGGCCTCGCGCACATCAATATCGTTAACGTAAAATTCGTGTAATAATATTATGTGTCATTTTCATCGCTATTTTATTTTGCTCCAACTCATGATCATTTTTCTTTATTTTCCTTAAAATGGTTAGCGATGAGGACAAAGAAAGATCGATTGGCCGCAACAAAACCGCGTTACCAGTAATTCTCCATTAATTAATTGCGATAAAGAGACAGACTATCAAAAGTCAGATTGAGGTGATTTTTTTAATTATAAAAACTAATGGTAACTTTGATCTTAGGTACCGGCCGGCGTCGATCCGATTGAGAAGCCCAAAAGGAAAAATAGTTTTTATAAGTACTTTTTTAGGGCAATACTTATTATACCTCATATATTTATAAATAGTAATAAAATAATATAAATTAAAATGTGTTATTGAGTTTTGAAAAAGAACAAAAAAAAGAGAGAGAAGAAGTTAAAAAATATTATAAAATTAAAAAAAAATTTATTTGAATATAATTAATTTTTTAATTTTAATTTTATTTTGAAATTTCAAAAATTAGTTTTTTTTAACAGTTTGGAAAAATTGTAATAATTAGCTTATAATAATTAGATGAAAAAGTTAAAAATTGAAAATTAAAAATAATTTATATTTGAATGATGTTTAAAAAAATATATTAAAAAATATTCCCTAAGAATATTTAAGCACAGTTCTGTTGCTAAACGGAGCCTTACCATATTCATAAGAGTCGATTTTCCCGTTGAAATGTTTGATTGGAATCCAGTTCTTAAAGACGACTTTTAACCCCTTTTCAGCCTGTACGTGTTGTCGGAACAATCCTTATATGTAGCTTATAACGAATAGATGAATTGTATGACAGACCCAAACCAAGGTATAAAAGATTAATATGGTAGGGTTTGGTGGAACTAATTAAGGAATATTACATATTATAAGTCACATTAAATATTAATTATAATGCAGTGCAAGATGTTTTCTCTTTTGACTCTGTAATAACTAAGATGCATGCAGTACATCGATGTTTTTGTACTAAGAGATATCTTTTGTACTTCTGTTTTTGTACTGCAAACAATCTGCTAAGCGCTATATATATATATATAAGAACCTAGCTAGCAAGCAAACCCCCATGCCATGATGTGTCCTCAAACCTCCTTCGTTCTCTTTTTTTTTTATATTGCTCTTCATCTTCAAGTCATGCTTTAGATCTCCGGCCAACTTCTTCCGAGTTCTTTTAATTAGTATTTCCGTACGTGCGTGCCTAAAATCCGATGTTTTCCTCATCATGTCATGTAGAATAGAAAGCCGGTGGGAGGAGTAAAACATTTGGTTACGTCGGAGGGTTAAAGTCTCGATCAACACGTACAAAATGTAAGATTTCCGGAAAGTTAAACGGATTCAAGTGGTCATAACCAAAGGTACGTGCACACATGACTGCATTAGTGTAACTATACAGGCAATGTATAGTTTTCTGCACATGTTTACCTCGACCTTTGAACTTGATGATATATATTAATGTTTGCTTGCCAGCTAGCATGTGAATATTATTGTCGTGTAAGTACGTTGACGTCCGCGTGATCGAAGGCTAGGAATGATTAATAATCCTTCCCAGGAATGGATCCACTATGCACATGGTAGCTAGCTTTTGTTTTTCATTTTTTTTCTTATTTACAGACTATAAAAAGTACATTGATTTCGACGTTACGTGTTTTTGAAATCTTTAATTATAAAAAATAAATAAATGAATTAATTAATTACAGGGTCCGGCCAAGCTGTCCAATATGGCCCACTGCTCAGCTTTCTTCTAGGATTAATCTCGAAGAAATTATTTCTTCTAGCTACTTCTCCATCTTTTTAATTCTCTGCATGCGATGATCACATGGTCTGGGCTGACAAATGGCTCAATTCTCTGAGATTCTTAATTATCAATATTCTCTCTTTTTTAAAAGAGTTAAATCGCCATAGCTGTCAATCCCTTCAATCCACTGAAAAAAGTACTCAATAGAAAATTACTGATATATTTTTCTAAATATTACATGACATATCTTATGCTGCATGTTATCCGCATGCGCTATATATGCATGTCACGTTCGATCATATATATAACCTTGGGCTAGCATGGGCAGCATTAATGGAGCCAAGTTCATCTACCAATTAATGTCACACCGAGTGATTCCAAATACCATTATATATTGTTATCATGGCAACTAATGCCACATTTATCTTTGCATGTCCTTTTCCGATCAGTAGTGAAAGTTGCAGAATTTTAATTTAATACGCTCACATATCTTATAACAAATTAGATAATAGGAACCAACCAACAATAAATTATAACCTACGTCCATTATATACCCACCGAAAACAAATAATCCCACTACTTGTTGGTATCATCATATATATATATGATCATGCACGTTCACCACGTATTAATTGTAATAATTTTAATGACCAATTGACATCGAAAATAGTAGTATTAGTTAGATACAGTAAAAAATTCAACATGAATGAAAACTTGACTGAATTATATATATAATTAGAGCGTGGTGGATAATGTTTAAATTGCTAGTGTGTGTATAGCTGGAGACACTTTTATCGATATATAGTTGATCTCTATCTTTTTCAAATTTTAAATTATATATGGGTTCGACATCATATTATGAGCGCTATTGGTGGTGGGAAATATGGATCACTACTTAAAAGTTTCTAATTATATATACACACAACTGGTAGAACAGAAGATGATACCAGCTAGCATTAACTATGGGCTTGCTTCTTCTCATCTTAGCATCTTCATTAGTGCAGTCACTTAAAAGAGGTATACATCTAACATGCACCATTTACCGGCCAGTCAGTACTGCCGGGTCAATTAAGGTTAGCCATTAAGGCAGTTGCCTAAGGCCCCCAAAAGCTAGCAAGGCTCCAAAACTTATAAATGCCTTTTTATTATAATGATGATGATGATGATAGAAAATCCATAAGGCCACAATTCATATTGAGCCACTCTTGTTACCAGAGTTTCAGTTTCTTACAAGTCAGTCATCAGACTTTTAACTATCCACTTACCAACGAAATGAATATCCTAGTACTGCCCATTTGATCATATAAGAAAACAGAAAAGAAAAAGAAAAAGAAAGATATTACCGTTGTTGGTCATTTCGTTTGACTAGAAAAACTAATTAAAAGATCATATGTACATGTGATCTTGGTCTTCAAATCTCGTCTCGCATAGCTAACACGCGGCCACATATATATTATACAGCATTACTTTTAATGACACCCGGGTCTGCCAATATTATGATGATAATTCTTTGAATTTTCCTCTCTAAAGAGTGGGCCTTTATCACAATTAATTGGGAATTAATGAGGACTATAACATGATGATTATATCTCATGTCTCTTTTACTTAAAGATTTACTTTTTGGGGGAGTCATCAGCAAAAATTAAAAGTAGAATATTATATATTAATTAATAGAATAAAAAAGCATACATAAAAGTTAAAACAATGAGGGATTGGCAAGTGGACAATTCACGTGTGAAATGTTGTCTCGGTCTGCTTGTATTTTTAATCGAGCTAAGTAATTAAAGATTAATCTATCTATAAACGTCATTTAATTAATCTATCATGCGTAACATCTTCGCTATGGTCGGACCAATACTGTAAGAAAGACAATACTTAATGGCACAGCAATTTTATAATCTCGTATTGCGTGCCTAATTTCTGTGTATGATGATGCCAATTACTAATAATCATTAATCCACGTGCCAAAATAGGATCAAAATAATCCCAGTCAAATCGTTCAAGTTGGTAATTAAATACACGGTTTAACATTATATATATAAATAATAATTCATAATGATATGCTTTTGCTTGCTGATTGTGGAATCTAATTGGCTTTTGCTTGTTGATTTTTTAAAGATGAATGATATGTTTGATCCTGAATTTTTTAAACAAGTTGCTTTTTGCATCTTGTTCCTTTACACATGTATATAGAGAGGGTAACTTGGTAACACATGCTTGCACGAAATGCATAGAAATGTTGAGAATATTAACATGTGGAAAGGTTGTAAAATGTTTATTTAACTTTATAAAATGTTTGTAATCGTTTTTATTGTGGATGAAATTTGTTTTCCTATAAAAGAAATAAATTAAAAAAATCATAATGTGAAAGTAAGAAAAAGAAGGGGGGACCTTTCAAAAAAAAAAAAAAAAAAAAAAGAAGGGGGGGAAAAGCTGAAAACAATAGTAAAAGAGGATAGGTTTTCGTATCCTTTATTTGATTCCGACCTATATATATAGGTAGTATGCAGAACTATGAGACATGATGGAATACACTGTTCTTTCACCTTCATCAATGGTACTAATTTCCCACTTCCCAATTTCAAAAGGTGACGAATTACATACTTGCGTGCATGCATAGTTGTTTTGTCATGTAAAGAGTACTATTTTAGTACGCACGCTTGCCCTCGCGAGTGCTCGAATTTGTAATTCTTTCATTGTGTTTCGTGTGCTTCTTGATTTTAGAAGATTCAACAATATTACACTTGCCGAAAAAAATTTAAAATAAAATAGGGTCCTGTACTGGCAAATGGCAATAATACCAACTAGGGTCCGTGATGACCGAAGAAAGTTCAAGGATCCCACCAAGAAGCTTCTTCAACTTCTAACTAATGGTCTGTCCGGCCTCCAGCAGAAATTAGAAATATTAATGATGGGATTTTGATAATGTATGTAATGACTTTCAAAAAAAAGAAGCTAATGTATGTAATGTTAGGGTCAATTACATGCAACTCATGTTGAAATTCAGATAGGTTTTTGTCTTTTAAGGTTCTAAATTAAACACAGTAATGTCTGTACGTCAATGCATGGTTCAAGATCCAAAACCGTCGGTCAGCGGAGGTGGAATATATACCGCATCGTTAAAAACAGGTTAAATAGACAGGTAAACCATTAGGTAAAGATCACCGTCGAAATTAAAATTAATCGTTAGATCTTATTCATTTAATATGTAGACTCACCGACACATGCGCGCATATATTGAATATTCCAACTATTAAATATGGGATCTAAAACCGGTATTTTTGGCCATTTTTTATGTTATCTGAAATTAGGTCAATTTCACCTATATATTTAGTGTATAATATGAGCAATTTGCAGTATTAGATAAAAACGAAGTTTTATTTTATTCTAGTTAGTTTAGCTTGCAAGTAAATAAAATCTATCGTTCCAGCGTTAACGTTATGTTTTGATTGATCTAGTGCTAATTAATAAACAAAACAAGGAAAGCGATCGAGACTTTGGTGAGGATGATATAAGTTTTCTATATTTGAACCCATAATTTCTGGTGGATATAGAAGTTTTTGACCATATTAACCCTAGTAGCTAGTTTTCTATAAATTGATTCTAAAGGCCAGCTGAAAGTCATAGATCGAAAGAGATTGAATATCGAAACCGTATTTTCCTGTCTGATGAGGATGGAAATAAACAAGATAAGTTTCCTCTTAGGAATCCTAGTGTTCTTGTTTTTGAATGCGATGCCGCATTGCACGGCTTACAACGTCCACCACTACAGCTTTATTGTAAGTACATGCCCAATATGATTATATGTTTGTAGTTAAGTCGATCTCGAGCTTGGCACTGCTTTAACTCATGAACTAGCTGCACGCACCTTAAGTTTGAGAAATAATTAGTCATTATCCATTTATACACACATATACATATACATATATGTATGTTAAATAAATTCTCATTTGTTTAATTTTCAATATTCTTCACAGAGATGTTCAGATGGCAGAGGGCTTGGTCTAGAATTTTTTTTTTTTTTAAATCTTTGCTTGTGTGTGTAATTAATATCATTATCCACTGGTTGTAGCTGAGGGAGACGAATTTTACAAGACTGTGTACAACAAAGAGCATGTTCACTGTAAACGGCCAATGGCCTGGTCCGACCATTAATGTTCGCAAAGGCGACAGAGCATTTGTCAAAGTTCACAATAATGGAGAATATGGAGTTACTATTCACTGGTAATGACTCTCTCTCTCTCTCTCTCTCTCGCTGTCTGTGTCTCTGATGATTGGGACACGTTTGTGGGAAGGGCGGAGGGACCGGCCAAGTTCTTTCGTCCTCAAAAAGTTTATTCAACGTCTACCAAAAAGCTCGTTATAGAGTCAACATGACCATTACATTCTTGCAAATTAATGATGGGAAGCTTCGACCACCTGTGCGCGTCTGTGGCATTCTGGCTTGGATACTTGTGTAATTAAAGCTTCAAGTCATGGGGTTCGAGAGCAGTTGAGAAAGTTTCAAAATGATGTGATGCTTCGGCTTTCATGCCGGTCATGATAATGACAAATCGGCTATGCAGAACGCTAGCTTCGATGTTGTCCAAAAGTAGTTTTTTTATTTTAACCCGGTGCTCTTTAGTCCTCCAAAAATGTACTCTTTGTTATCCCAACTCACTAGTACAGTTAGCGTGTTGGTCGGAAATTAAAATTCATGAAAAAAACTAATACTTTGTCTTTTCTAGGCACGGAGTGAGGCAACCAAGAAATCCATGGTCGGATGGTCCTGAGAACATCACACAGTGTCCCATTCAACCAGGAAAAAGCTTCACATATGAGGTTATATTTTCAGAAGAAGAAGGAACACTTTGGTGGCATGCTCACAGCGACTGGTCCAGGGCCACAATCCATGGTGCCATTGTCATCTTACCTAAACTTGGAACCAGTTATCCCTTTCCCAAGCCCTACGCCGAACAAGTGCTTATACTGGGTACAATATAATTTACACCATTCCAGGTGATCTCACATAATTCCATAGAAAAAAATCTAGTTTTTGTCTAATTAATTTCTTCTTTCTTTCTTTTTTTTTTTTTTTTTGTTCTGCAGCGGAATGGTTTAACGGAGATGTCAAGGAGATAATTGAAAATGCCACTGCAACCGGTGGTGATCCAGAAACATCAGATGCCTACGCCATCAACGGCCAACCCGGATTTCCAAATAATTGCTCTAATGGTACAAAAATATCCCTACTAATATTTATATATATTAAAATAAAATGCAAACGTACGCTAGAGAAACAAAACTTGAATTAATTTTCTCCTTTAACTTGAATTTTGGGAAATTTTTATGTAATACTGATCATATCTTCATGTACGTACGCTACAGAAACAACATATCGTTTGTCAGTCCAACACGGCAAGACATATCTTCTTCGTCTAGTAAATTCTGGGATGAATGAAGAAATGTTCTTTGGAATCGCAAAGCACAACCTCACAGTAGTTGCCCAAGATGGTGCATATATAAAACCCATAACCACCAGTTACATCATGATAACCCCAGGACAAACCATGGACATCTTGCTCACAGCAAACCAAGCTCCCAGTCAGTATTACATTGCTGCTTCTCCTTTCTTTGACTCTAGTGCTCCATATGACAGTTCCAATACTTCCGCGATTCTCCAGTATACCGGCACTTCTACTCTTCCAGCCTCTATTCCATATCCGACTCTTCCTAATGCTACTGACAAGGCTGCTGCAGACAATTTCACAACTCGCATAAGAGCTTTGGCGAGTCTCGAGCACCCAATTAATGTCCCGAAACAAATAGACACAAGAATTATTATGGCAGTTTCTGTAAACCAGATAGTTTGCGCAAATGCATCGTGTAGTGGTCCAAGTGGTAATAGGTTAGCTGCAAGCTTAAACAATATAAGCTTCGTGACTCCAAAGATTGATGTATTGCAAGCATATTACAGGTACGTACATAGCCATTGCTACCCTGCTTTTATTTATTTTTTCTTCTAGCTTCTCTGTGCTTTCCTAGACGCTTTTGTCTTTTTTCTAATCCATTTTTTTTCATCAAGGATTAGGTCCAAGGGTGAGAAATGCAATACATTGATGCTAATCACTTTTCAATTTTGTAACTCATTCTTTTTTGCAGGAGTTTGCCGAAAGTGTTCACCAAGGATTTTCCCAACAAGCCACCCTATGAATTCAACTACACAGGAGATGTGGGTAATAACACACTATATCCAAGCCTAGGAACAAATGTAACGTTGATAAAGTACGGGGCTGCCGTAGAAATAGTGTTCCAAGGGACTAATGTTGGGAATGCGGAGAATCATCCGATGCATCTCCATGGTTTTAGCTTTTATTTGGTTGGGACAGGCTATGGCAATTACAACGAGACCACTTCCCCCAAAACATATAATTTGAAGGATCCACCGGAAGTTAACACCATCGGCGTTCCTAAGAATGGGTGGGCTACAATTAGATTCATTGCCAATAATCCTGGTATGTACCATATCTCTTTCTCCCTCCGATTTTATAGAGAAATTATAAATGAATAGATGATTAATGACATGGTGGTCACATGATCTTCAGGGGTTTGGTTTATGCACTGCCATTTGGAACGGCATGCTTCTTGGGGTATGGACACTGTTCTGATTGTGAAGAATGGGCCCACTAAAGAAACAAGCATCCTACCACCCCCAGCTCAT
Source organism: Carya cathayensis (assembly GCA_011037825.1). Classification (NCBI taxonomy): domain Eukaryota; kingdom Viridiplantae; phylum Streptophyta; class Magnoliopsida; order Fagales; family Juglandaceae; genus Carya; species Carya cathayensis. The sequence continues at coordinate 179,707 of QGSO01000227.1, forward strand.
TTGCCTGTTTGTTCTTAGTTTTCATGAGAAAGCCCCACCCATCAGCTTCAATGTCTACGGCATCAACGCGTGATGTCTGATTTCAATAAGATCGTTAAGACATTTGTGGTTTTGTAAAGACATTCAGTTTTTAATGCAAATAGTCGTTTAGGTTCTTTTTAGTTATGTTCCCTTTGTTGTTTTCGTTTTTTTGTACCGAGTGCCTCTTTTTGGCCATGATTTGTAGTAATTCCTGTATAAAATAAATTTGGCAATCCTTTACTTCTCTGTCTAGTACAAAATTATTTTATTTCCCCCATGGCTAGTTACATACCAAAATATAGATGGTCTCTTCCTCCACACAGGCTAGGGAGGAAATTATTGATTCCAAGTTATTGTGTAATTAGATTCTAATGGAAGCCCATTTCAAATTAAGGTGTGGAACATTTGAAAACCGGCCGTCTTTGTGGTAGCTCGATGCATGTGGATTCTTTGACGATGATTCCGATCCCTGGTTCAACACCATGGTCTTTGGCTTAGAGCCTATTTGGGATTGCATTAGGAGTTTTTAAAGTGCTTAAAAAGCCTTAAAAGTTATTTAATGAAAAATGTAGGTTGTTTATGTGTTACAAATTAAAAAGTACGTTTGAGAAAAAAACTAATTTTTATGTTTTTCCTCAAATGCATTATTCCTGGTAATTCAGAATGTAGTTCAAATTTTAAGGTCTGTTTGAGGTTGCAGTAAAAATCTTAAAAAGTGCTTAAAAAGCCTTAAAAGCTCTTTAAAGAAAGAATTAGATTGTTTGGGTGTTATTATTAAAGAATTTTTTAATATCAAATCAGCTAAAAAGTAGTTTAATGAAACGTATTAAAATGATGTTTTTTCTCAAACTTGCTTTTCCAAATAATTTGAAATGTAGTTCAAATTTTAAAAAGACAATCAATAAAAAAAATACAACTATCAAGCTTTTAAGGATATAGTCATAATCTAAAAAATATTAAATTATCGTTATTTCTACCTTAGAAAGTAATTTTTTTTTTAAAGGAAACATTCAGGTCTTCATTAATCAATCAAACAATTACATCACAACATTGTTTTTCTAATAGAATACAACTCTGAACAGCATCAAGATATTCTTCTAACCAAACAATCTCACTCTCAACATGTAATGCATACTTGGCAAGGAGATGAGTTGCCTGGATGCCTTCTCTTGGTGAAAATTTGATGAACCATTGTTGTTTACCCCTTTTGATGCACTGGATGTCTTCAATGATCTAACCATTCGTAGACCGAATTTCTTCAAGGCTGTTAACTTCATCAATGACTTTTTTAGCATCCCCCTTTATCACTACATCCTGTTGTCCAATTTCAGCACAAAAAACCATGGCTCTCCTTAGTGCTTTCCCTTATGTTATAGTTGGAGTTGTGACCAAAGTTTTGAATTCTGTTTCGATGGCCGTTTTAGTTGAGGCACTGGAACGAATTATTTCAGTACTAGTACCGTTTTAGAATAGTTTATATGACCAAATTAAATATATATATATATATATATATATAAACTATATTCTAAAATAACTTCAATATAAGGAGAAACTCAATAATACTTGTCAATAGAGGTTACAAATAATTTTAATAGAATCAACTCAATCAACTACCAAGTTACTACTACCAATCCAAAATATTTTTAATGACCCATATAGATTTTAAAATGTGAATATAATTTGAAAAAGTCAAAAGTAGGAGAGAGAGAGAGAGTTGAGGAACAATGAAGAAAACTGGTCTGAGTGAATATAATTTGAAAAAAATCAATAGTAGGAGAGAGAGAGAGAGAGAGAGAGAGAGAGAGAGAGAGAGAGAGAGAGAGAGAGAGAAGAAGGAACAGTGGTTGTCAAGATGAGGGGTTGGAAAAATTAACAATAAAAAAAGCCCCTCCTTTTGAGTTTAACTTTACAGAAAAACCCTTGTTAGCAAGTTTATTTACTAAATAACCATGCCACTTATTCATACCACTAGGTTTTACATACCAGCTGAAATTCATATACTGGGCAAAATACCATAAACCGGCTAGTATTGACCGAAATAATCAGTATTTGACCCAGTACAAAATGCAGACCTCATCCATGTCGATTATTGTTCTGACAAGATAAATTCCAGTCATTCTGGCCGGTATGGTACAATTTTTAAAACATTAGTTGTGACTACATCTTCATTCAAACACAAAGCCACAATTACTCTCCCTATCAATCCCTATCTATGATTGGCCTTACATCCAAGGCAGGATCCCAATTTGCCTTACATACATTTTCATTTTAAGTCATTTAATAGCTCGATCTACCCTATTAGTTAAAGTTAAGAGGATTTTTCAACACCTCGTAAAGTACTTTTAAATTTATTTCCAAACAAATATAATATATTTACAAGTATTTTAAATATAAGGTTACCAAATAGTAAATAATGTTTTAATAGTAAAAGTGTAAAACTTATTACTTAAACTATAAATTCTAAATTATATTTTTCACTGCAATTCAAAATGTGAACTTAAAAAGCTATTGATAAGTTTGCTTTCTTTTGGAGTAGTTCACAACCATCTTTTGCTGTCCATTATACAATGGACCGGCTTTATTAAAGAAACATGTAAAATAATTTCAAAAAGAAAAGAAAAAGAAAGAAATAAAGAATGAAAGAAAGGACTCTCTTTCCACCGAATACATGACCACGATTGAATTGGTAACCTAATTCTAGGGCTCCCTACGGAAGTCATTGCGTTTGCCCGTGATATTTGTTCTCGAGTAATGCTATACACAGTCATTTTTGCGTACTCTCTGTGCACTCCACTGATATGATTGGTTGGATTAAATTCTTTTTAATACACAACCAATCATATCACTGGAGTGCACAAAAGAGTACACAAAAGTAATTGCATATAGAATTTTTATTTGTTCTTTTCCACCTCTAACTTGAATTTTATATTCAAAGAATAACAATGGTACTGATTATTTATTATTTATTAAGGCGTGAGATGATTCCTAAGGTTTTAGTTTCCTGATATTCAAATCTTAGCAACTTTTTGTCCTTAGAGTTAGAGGTGTAACCAGTTCGGTCCGGTCCACTTGTTAATAAAATTTATGATCGAATCAGTATGTACTGGTTTTATATTTTTCAAAATCAATTACGTACTAATTACTCTCTTAAATAGATACTCTAGTTTTATCGATTTTCGGTCTGATTCTGTCCCTTTTTTGGTTTTAATATACTATGCTATATTATATATATATATATATATTATATAGTATATAATATTATAGTGATATTATATTGTAGTATGTGACGCCCCCAACTCTCACGTATGGAAACACAGGAATTGAGGTGTCAGGATAATGACAACATAAGTCACACACCCCCAACAACAAGTGCTACGTGTGTACACATACAAGACGGATAAGTTAAAGTCAGTCAACTAAGTACTAAAATTGTTAAATATAGATTCACTTAATTATAGTATTACAAAAAGTATTATAATTATCTGATGAAAAGATAATAAACCAGAATACAGTAATTCCAAAAGCGGGAAACAAATCTCATCCCACGAGAAAGTGATCCCTGATCACTCTTCCGGCGGAGCTGCATCTTCAAACTCTGCATCCTCATCTACATCAAAATCTATGGCACCATAAAATGGTACTGCAGGTAATTAATATACCAAACAACCCAAGAGATAAAAATATATTCATGCAACAACAAACATGCGTGCATATGATGAAATATGCATGAGACCCCAAAATCTCATTTTTCTCGAAAATGAGTATTTTTCAACGCATGCCAAAATCTCATTTTGGCTTAATAACAAATCCATTAAAACATATCCGACATTTTTCCGGAAAATGGGCCACATAGAAATCCACCATTTTATCAAAAAATGGTCCACATAAATTATTTTATCAAAACTCGTAATTTTTTTAGAAAATGGCCCATTATGCAATTAATACTGTAAGCGGGAATTGTAGGCGAGACCCTACCACAATCACTACTTACCACCATCCCTATCGCGTGCACCGTAGGCAGGAATCACAGGCGGGACTCTACCCATGTCCCCACTTACCACCATCTCTACAGTTCCTTTTACATCTCTTTCAATCCATCAGAGCACTGTAGGCGGGATTCACAGGTGAGACTCTACTTTTATCCCTTCTTACCACCATTCCTACCACATGCACCATAGATGAGAATTACAAGCGAGGCTCTACCACCATCCCTGGTTACCACTATCCCTACAGTAACTCTCACTCAAACCGTTCAACATACCCAAAATCATTTATCAAATGAAAACTCAGGTTTCAAATATACACATGAATATGTATGCAATTATGTAAAATCCTAGTTTTACTTTACAAACATGAACATTTGTGCAATTATGCAATGTATATGACAAGACACAAATATTTAACGGCCAACAAATCCCAACATAATCCAATCACACAAACAACACCATCCTCCAATCCAACCAATCCCCAATTCCTCTGACTCAACGTCTGGCAAAACCAACCAGATCACAATAGATTTGTTAGTGTAAAATATACTTAAATCTCAAAAGGTTCTTTGGAAATACTTATAGTGATTAAAGGCAAATTTTGAAAGATCAAGCACCCGTGAAACATAAAAAATGAACCTGAAAATAAATCACCAAAAATCACAACTTTTGGGAATGAAGATGGGTTTCGAAAATAAGGAAATTTGAAGATGATGGCTGGAAAGAAAGAAGTTCACGACAAGGCCAAAAATCAACAAGAACACACAATGAGAAGTTCATAGTTTGGGGTCAAAAACAGGGGCATGGATTTTTCTTAAAACAGAGCAAGGGTTGAAGCTGCAATAGAGCACGAAAAATGACCAAAATAATAGGAAATGCAAGGTAATAATAGTAGCGTGAGAAACGTCCAGAGGTGAGAAAACATAGTATCTTCTCTTGTATTGATCACGTTATATTCTGTACATAAGGACTGTACTATTTATAGAGTACATCAAGAATGGAAAAAATAAAATGAATGAATACAATGTAATACCAGCGTATGATAACAAACTCTAACACAATTGCTTTATGGACTTTTATCTGGTGGAACTGTGATCATCTTAGAGGGATGAGCTTGCTTTATTCTCAACATCCCCTCACAAGATGGAGAGTAAATGTTAATTACTCCCATCTTGAGCAACAATCGGTTGAACGTGGGAGAGTGTAATGGTTTGGTGAGTAAATCTGCTATCCAAACTGAAGATGGAACATGTGTGGTGACAATTTGTCCAGAGTTGATCTTGTCGCGAACTAGATGGCAGTCGAGCTCAATGTGTTTCATACGTTCGTGAAACACTGGGTTAGCCGCGATGTGAAGGGCAGCTAAGTTATCACAGTACAAGGCTGCAGGCTGTGAGATTTTTATATTCAAGTCGTGAAGCAAGTATCTCAGCCATGTGAGCTCGCATACCACTGAAGCCATGGCCCGATACTCAAACTCTGCTGATGAACGAGATACGGTGGTATGCTTTTTGGATTTCTAGGAGACAAGTGAGTTGCCGATAAAGATGCAGAAGCCAGTTGTTGAGTGAATAGTGTCTGGACAATTTTCCCAATTAGCAACGGAGTAAAACACAAGATTGAAGGTAGAAGATGTTGGAAAAAAGAGGCACTGGCCTGGTGTGCCTTTGAGATACCTAAGAAACTTAGTGACAGCATTATAATGACATTTGACAGCAGTACTCGAGGTAGTATCTAAGCTCATTAAGATAATGTCGTCGACATAGATGAGCAAGGCAAAAAATAAGGTTGCTGTATTCTTGATAAATAAGTTGTAACCAGCTTTTGATTGGATGAAACCAAACTCAACAAATGTGGAGGACAGCTTGGTATTCCATTGTCTGGAAGCTTGGCGGAGACCATAAAGGCTCTTTTGGAGGCGACAAACCTTGTTGTTTTTGGCAGCATAGTGGCCAAAAGGAGGCTTCATGTGAATTTCTTCATCAAGTTCACCATACAAGAAGGCATTGTTGACATCTAATTGCTGAAGTTCCCACCCTTTGATGGCTGCAACAGCAAGAATGCAACGAATAGAAGTGATTTTGGCGACTGGCGAGAAGGTGTCATGGAAGTCTATCCTTTCATGTTGTGTAAAACCTTTGGCGACCAATCGAGCCTTGGCACTTTCAATGGTTCCATCGGCATGAAATTTGTATTTTTAGATCCATTTGCAATCAATTGGCTTCTTGCCGAGAGGGAGATCAACAATGGACCAGGTCTCATTTAACTCGAAAGCAGCTAGTTCTTGTTTCATTGCTTTGCACCAAATAGGTAATTTGACAGCTTGTGTGTAGGATGAGGGTTCGGTGTGAAGGGAAATTGAAGTTGTAAAAGCTTTGAATGTAGGGGAAAGAGAATCATAAGACAAGAAGGAAGAAAGAGGGAATGGAAGAGTGTTACCTGCATTGATTTGAGCACCAGTAGCTGTCATTGTGGATGTTGACTAGAGTGAGGTAGTGGCTTGTTGGCAGTGAAAATCATGAAGATATGCTGGGACTTTTCTTGTTCTAGTTGAGCGGCATGGAGGTGGTATTGTACGAGTAGTGAGAGGAGAAGATGGAGAGGTTCAGAATATGGGAAATCAATATGGCTATAATCGTGTTAGGGAATTGGAGAGGGCGAAAGTGGCGGAGATAATGGGATATGTGTGGAGGGTATTTGTGGCGTAGGAAATGGGGCAGGGGAAGTAGTACTTATGGTTTGTTTTAATGGGAAAAATATTTTTCATGAAAGACTACATCACGAGAGATGAATATGTGTTTGGTATTAAGATCAAGGAGTTTGTATCCTTTGACACCATATGGGTAACCAAGAAAAATACATGAACGAGCCGTGGATCAAATTCAGTATGAGTATGGGCAAGGGTGGAAGCATAGCATAGACAACTGAATATTTTGAGGGGAGAGTATGATGGTTTGCGATTGTATAAAAGCTCAAAAGGTGATTTGTATTGGAGGAGAGGTGTAGGGGTTCTATTGATAAGGTATATTGTTGTAGTAATGAACTTAGACCAGTATTTCATGGGCAGGTTTGATTGGAAGTTCAATGCGCGTGCCACATTTAAAATATGTTGGTGTTTACGTTTAGCCAAGGTGTTTTGTTGGGGTGTGGCGATGCATGTAAGTTGGTGTATTGCCCCATTAGATTGATAGAAGGATGGTATCTTGAACTTAGCGCCATTATCAAATCTTATGGTTTTGATTTTGGTCTCGAATTGAGTTTGGACAATGGAAAAAAAATTTTGAAGAGAGAGTCGAGCTTCAGATTTGGCTTTGAGAAGATATACCCAAGTGTAACGTGTGAATTGGTCAATGATGGTAAGAAAATATTTGGCGCCATAGTGAGATTGAATTTGATTTGGTCCCCATATGTCTATGGAAATAATTTCAAAAGGTTTTGTTACTTTGGTTTCGGATTGAGGAAAAGGTAATTTGTGGTGTTTTGCAAGTGGGCAAACTTCACATGGAATTTTGGAAGTTGTGTGATGCTTGGAATTGTAAATGTTGATATCATTCAAAATGTATCGAGTCATTGAACAATGTCCAAGTTGATAGTGCCACAAAGTAAATGTATCAAATTTGGAATTGTTTGTAGTAAAAGTTGAACTATTTGAATGCAAAAACTGAAAGGGAAGCAATGTTGGTTGCAAGGCAGTGGCGTTGCGTCTTGCTAGCTGGAGGTGATACAGGCCGTTAAGAATAGTCCCCACTCCAATCGTCATCCAAGATGAAAGGTCCTGGATAAAACAAGCAGATGACGAAAAAATTAAGCAGCAATTCAAGTGAGTGGCTAATGCTCTGGCATAAATAAGGTTAAATGAAAATTCAGGAACACATAATGCATTTTTGAGAATTAGAGAAGTAGAAAGGTGCACATCACCAACATGTGTAGCTGCTGTGGAGTGACCATTGGGAAGTTTGATGGAGTGAGTGATAGAGGTCATGTTGTGAGTGAATAGGTGAGGGCTACAGATCATGTGATCTGTAGCACCCGTTTCCAATATCCATGAGGTAGTCAGATGTGTGGGTTGGGTGTATGCTTTTGTAAAATTACAAAAGGAAATACCAGACGTAGGAGAGGTGCTAGAATCAGAGACGCTAGCATGGGCATGGTTCACGGCAAGGGTGGTAGGAGCATTGGATGATGATTTGAGCAAATTAATGAACTGACTATATTACTCTTGAGAGAGAGGTGGTCCATAGTTGATCTGGTCCTACTCAAGAGAAGAGTGATTTGCCGACAACTTGGATTTGGAGTGGTTCTTGTGTCTAGGAGGAAAACCATTCAACTTGTAACACTTCTCCTTTGTGTGTCCTGGTATGTGACAATGAGAATAAACTGGAAGGTGTGGGTTAGCTTTAAAACAACATTCAAGAGAGTGACCTGAGATATTACAATGTGAACAGAATAGTCTATCCTTGCGAGATGAAGCAATTGGACGTTGATCTGGAGCTCGAGCAGCCATAGCAATCGGCACAGGTAGAGCATGAAGTTGTCGACGACGTTCCTCTTGCTGGACCACAGATAGAATGCGATTTAGAGGAGGAAGAGGATCGTGAAGGAGGATCTGTGCCCGAACCGCATCATATGAGTCTTGAAGTCCCATTAAAAATTGCATAACCTTGTGGTGATGAGCGTAGTCCATTAGTGTCTTCAGGGAACCACATGTGCAGGTCAGCATTGGTTCATAGATTTCTAGTTCGTACCAAAGACTCTTGAGTTGGTTGTAATATTGGCTCACTGAATCGTTGTCTTGGATTAGTGAGGAAATGGATTTTGTAAGCTGAAATATGCATGGAGCATTTTGGATGGAGAAGCATTCACGGAGATCCTTCCAAACGTTTGCTGCTGTATCTGCATGCGCGATGCTCGATCTATGTTGTGAACCAACTGAATGTTGGATCCAAGTGATGATCATATCATTACAGCGCTCCCAAGGAGTAAAGAGAGGATTAGATTCTCAAGTGGGTTTGGAGATTTTGCTGTCGATGAAGCTGAGTTTGTTTTTTATGTTTAGTGCGCGGCGCATGGTTCTTGCCCATATTACGTAGTTCTTAGTGGTGAGTAAATCTGGAACCAATGGAGATGACGCACCTTCACAAGGTTGAATGTAGTATGGGCTCGCGGGATGGTGGGGATTGTTTTCAGGGTTGGGTGGTGGTGGCATGTTGGAATCAGCGTAGGAAGAGTTTTCAGTCATAGCTCCGATACCATAATAACAGTAGCATGAGAAACGTCCAAAGGTGAGAAAACAGAGTATCTTCTCTTGTATAGATCACGTTATATTCTGTAAATAAGGACTGTACTATTTATAGAGTACATCAAGAATGGAAAAAATAAAATGAATGAATACAATGTAATACCAGCGTATGATAACAAACTCTAACAGAATTGCTTTATGGACTTTTATCTGGTGGAACTATGATCATCTTAAAGGGATGAGTTTGCTGTATTCTCAACACAAGGGAATAAATCACAAGCTTGAACCACAAAAATTACTAATGGAAATAAGAGAGAAAATGATTACAAAAAATGGGGCCAAAAACATAGCACAACCACATGGATTTGGGGAAGAAAAAGTGGAAATACAAAGGGAGTTTCACAAGCAAAAATTTAGGAAATACCAAGGGAAAAACAAAGAGAGAAATGGGTATGGAGGCTTCACGGTTTGGACTTGCAACAGAGGAAAATAAAAATGCACGGAGAATAGGAAATACACTGTTCAACATGAGGAAAAAGATAATCAAAGAGAGAGAAAAGGAAATAAAACCAGATGAAGGAGAAGGAGAGAAGTAGCAGCAGCGCATGGCAATGAGAAGAAGGTGTAGAAAACTAAAAATGAAGAGGAAGAAGAAAGGAAGCAATGGCGTGCTGGAGGAAAAGGAAAGAAATTTAACCCTAAGGGCTTTGAGGCCACAACGATGTCACATGGAGAGAGAGAGAGAGAGAGGGCTGGGCTTTAGGCACACGGGCTAGGCCCAAAATATGAAAGGGCTTGGCCCAAAAACAAAAGAAAAACCCACTAAAACAAGCCCAATCCGAAAATGAAAGGTTCAACAAAGGAAAAATGCACAATAAAAATAAATAAAAGACAAGTAAAAACACTACAACTAAATATTAGTAAATTAAAATATTAAAACCCAACAATAAAATAAATTAAAGCCAAAAGTAATTTAAATGTAAAACAATAATTAATATCAATAAAGCACATTAAATAAGTTCCACAATTCAGATATTATAAAACAATACAACGAGAAACATGTTAAATTTAAAACACGAGAACCACTATTTATAATAATTTAAATAATCATTCAATAAAAATACACGTATAAATGGAACATCATATAGTATATTATAATATATATTATAATTGTATGATAGACTATAGTGATTGTTGCCCAGATGACTAACACAAGAGGAGGGGTGAATTGAGTTGTATTTAAAAAAATAACAATTATAAATCAAATATACAATATAAAATATAAACAAAATATGAAACAACAATAAATATAAAGAGTAAGGGTAAGAGAGAAGCAAACTCAGTATGTTAACGAGGTTCGGCCCCACTGTCTACGTCCTCGCCTCAAGCTACCCCTTGAGGATCCCCGAATTCATTATTCAATCTCCTTCAGGTGGAGATAGAAGCCTCTTACACCTTTGAACAACACCGCTACAAAGGATCCGTATAGAACACCCTCTACACTTGCAATCACCTTACACGTGGTAATTCAACGATTTCCTGTGTAGAACACTTTCTACACGCACAAGGGTTGTACACACCCTTTTACTGATACAAGAATTGATAGTGGATAGGATATGAGAAAACACTCAATGAGTGAAATAAGAACAATACAAGCACAAACTATATCTCTCAAAATGAACAAGGGTTAAGGCTCAATGCTTAGAGAAGAGAGAATAAAAGCTTTGAATGAGAGTTGTATGCTCTTGGTGTTGTAAATGTGTAGCTCTCAAATGATCTATTTATAGGCATATGAGACTTCATATTCAAATTTAAAAAGATTCACATGTCAAAGACATCATCATTCATTTTTCAAAAATTTCAAACCTAATCTTTTTACTTTTTGCATGTGACAAAATGAGCACACTTTACTTTTCAAAAAATTCAAACCTAATCTTTTACTTTTTGCATATGACAAAAGGAGCACACTTTACTTTTCAAAATATTCAAACAAAGGCATATTTCTTTTGCATAAGTCAAGAAAAGAATCAATCATTTTTGAAAATATTCAAATAAAATATGCACATGTGAAAGATGACAATCAATCATCTTTAATATTTTCAAAGTTCAAACCTTTAATCATGGCATGCACATGTGAAAGATGATAATCAATTATCTTTCAAAATTTTCAAATTTAATTTTCAAAATATTCATGCACATGTGGAAAATGTATTTTAATACTTTATGATAAAATATTAATTTTGAGCCTTAATCCTAATTTCGAATTTTAAAATATTTACAACATTTCTCAATGACTTTAATGTGAACTTGTTTCCTTCTTGCTCATGCTTGATTCCTTGATGTGCTTGACTCCATTGTGTGGACAAATTGAGCTTGAGACTCATTCATTCTTTGAATTCATTTGTTATCATCAAAATCCATGTGTAAATATATAATTACACAAAACTTGAAACCTTAGGTTCAACAGTGATATATTATAATATATAATATTAGTTATGTTGGAGGGTGTTCCAACAAAGTGTTTAATCAGGGTATAAATCAGGGTGTTGACGGCATCGGACTCTCCTTGTCCTACTCTTTCGTCAAACACAGGGAAACCTTCTTCAGTCTTTTTGACTGCAGAACGTATTTCACATCTTGCTGCGTCAGTGAGATGTTTGTCCCACCAAGCATGAAGCATGCCTGAAAATCCACTGGTCAGGATATCAACAATATTAGACTAGCTAAGATTGTTGTTGACATAAGCACTAGCAACCATAGACATACACTGGACAGTATTGAGGATTTCCTGCTCAAATAATCCATCAATATTTCATTCATACATTTGGTCAGCAGAAACAGAGAATTGAGATTGGAAACCTCTTTCCTCAAACTGCAGGTCAGGGGGTGTGGGTCTTGAGTACCAGTTTTTCGTAAGACCAATGGGAGTAGGTCCTTTCGAATAAAGTCTGGCAACAGTAGGTCTTTCTAGAGAAAGATCCTGAAAATCACTTTGAATTAAATCTATTTTCTGTACTAAGGAATTATCAGACAAAGTGTCATCAGACAAACCATCATCATCCAAAGTTTTCACAGAAAATGAATCGTCAAAATTAACCCCTTTACCGTCTTTGTTCAAATCACTGACAGAGGGTTTTTCTTGCTTAACATCAGCAAGCATTCGATTAATCTTATCAAGAGTATTATCGGTCGGTGTAAAAGCAATTTTTGACCTCCTCTCAGGTAAGATAACCAAAGGTTTTTCAATCATTTTGGCAGGTTTTTGAAAAATAGGTGTTTCAATCATGTTCTCTATACGGTCTAATTGTTGACCTATTGTATGGAGAGATTGATTGACAAAATTGTTTTGTTCGACAACAAAACAGATTTCAAAGAAGAAACCCTTTTTGAAATGGTTTTCTAAAACTCCCTCCAAGGGAACATGTTTTACTTGTGGCAAGAAAGGACACTTTGCAGATAAGTGCCCCAAAAAGCCCAAGATCAAGAAAAAACTTAATGAGTTGCATTTAAATGCCGGTGATCAAGAAGATCTATTTCGACTCCTCGAAAATGGATCTCCTACATCTTCGGATAAGGATGAACTAAGTTCTGACGATTCAAGTTATCGTTCAGACTCTGATCATTCCAACTCGCCAAATATTAAGTTTGGTTGTAATGATTCCTGTTGTAAACCTGAGAAGAAAACAATTCATGTTTTAGATTGGGAACCCGACAGGAAAAAGATTTTAACAAAAGAGGAAGAACATGAAAACATGCTCTTATCTCTTATTGCACAAATTGAAAACCCTGAGCTGAAAGAGAAGTATCTCAAGCAGCTTAAGAAGAACATGACTCACAAAGAGTCTACGTTTTCAGAGCAAATTTCTTTTGAAGAAACTTTGGGACGTTTTCAAAAACAAAAACCCAAAGAAATTTCTATAAAAGATTTACAAAATGAAGTTTCTCTTGTTAAAAAAGAGATTTCAGAGCTCAGAGAAGAGGTTAAAACCCTTAAATCTGAGAATGCATATTTTAAACAAGATTTACTTAAATTAAAAATTCAAAATGAATTTGATCAAAATCCTTCAGGCGATGAATCAAATGATTCAGACCGTACTAAACTCAGCAAGCAAAAAAGCCATATCAATAGAATCAAGGGTTAGTATTTCATCATCCGGATAAGATGCTCTATTCATCATCATCAATTGAGGATGGACTGGAGCAACCATATCAGAAGCAGTAGGAGATAACGAGTCGTTGTCTTCCTTTTGTACTTCTTCCTGTACGGATTTACCCTGGGCAGAGTACATGGCAGTTGTAACCTGGGACTGAGTTGAAATTCCTTTCAACTTTAGATCCTGGTTAGCAGGAGTGTCATCTGGTTGAAACTCCTTGATAAGGATTGGACGAGAAGATCTGTGTTGATCTTCCAAGAATCTGTTGAGATTAGCATCTCTAAGACCTTGGTCCGAGCTGACAGAGGATCTAGATCCAGCAAAAGAATTTCTTCTTTCATTAGAACTAGATGGTTCAAAAGATATCTTTACAGTACCATCAAGATACTGCTTGATATAACTCATGTTCTGTTCTTTAGGTCGAATTTCCACTGGTGGAAGTTCTTCCTTAAGAACCCACTCTTGTGGAAGTTGTATATCCTTCCAGTAGAGTCTTTTAGGTGTTCTGATATTTGCAGCACATCAGAAGGGTCGGCTTTGCCTCCTGATATTGTTAACGAAGAAAATTGTGAAATCTCAGAAACTGAGACTGGGATTGATGATATAGATCAATGGCATCTGCCAAAGATCAAGGTTAATTCCATATATCACCAACCTTGGTTTAATTTTAAATAGAAGAGTATGTCCCAGGTGAAAACTGTGGAACAGACTTTTCCCATATCTAATCCGCAAGAACAATGCGTATTATTTAAAAAGAATTAATAAAATCTTTTAAAGAAAAAGGTTTTAAATTCATGCATATTGCATCTATACAAGTAGCAGTGAAACCTTTGATCTGAAAAGGTATCAATACTTCTATACTTTTATGTTTACGTGATGGTAGATTCAAAAGTTAGTTATGTTAAATGGTTCAAACGAAATGACCATAATGATATAATGATATATTATAATATTATCATTATATTATCATTATAATATATAATTATAATATATTATTATTATAATATATAATATAATGATATATTATAATATATAGTAATATAGTATTAGTATAACTATTAATACGATAAATTATAGTGATATAAGATTTTAAGATTTAATATTATATTAATTAGTAATTTATCATATAATATAAAACTATTTTATATATAATTATATATTATATATAAAAATTATATAAAATATAAAAAATTAAAATATATATATATAAATAGGTCCGATCCAGTTTTAGAAAAAGAAAAATCAGAATAGATCAATTTTGACTAATTTAAAAAAAAATAAAATTAATACTAGATCTAACTAAACTTGATACTAGACTTAATCTACCGATTTGATCATGTTCGATCCAATCTATCGATTCGCCGATTCCTTTTTACACCCTTACTTGGAGCCTTCGATTCCCTTTTACACCCTTCCTTACTTGGAGTCTTGAAAAGTTAATGGTGATCTTTGAGGCCCCGCGCGTGTAATTTATCATGCACATTTACATTGAACTAAATTATTGCCGGAACACCTTTCGAGAATATTGTCCTACTGGACGGTTGTGCTTTGTCTACTGTGTCTTGTTTTGTCTGTTCTGCAATGTTTGCTGTGACGCCCCCAAATCCCACGTATGACCACGTGGAAAATTGAGATGTCGGGACGATGACAACTTGGTCACACATCCCATCGCTAAGTGTCCAAAGTGTGTGCACAAGCAAAAAGTGTACAAATAAAAACACGCAGCGGTTAGATAAGTCATATATTTAAGTACCAGAATTTTTTTCTTAGTTAATACAAACCAGATTCAAACATACATACTAAATATTACAAGTCCAACATCATTTCAAACCAAATACATATTAATAAAAAACATCGCCAAACATAAAATACTTAAAGATCATCCAGCTACTCCTCCGGCAGAGCCGCCTCCTCAGGCTCAGCCTCCTCATCATCAAGATCTGCATCAAAATCTACGGTACCAAAAATGGTACTGCAGGTAAGTAAACTCCAAACAACGCAAGATATAAACATATTAAAACCCAAACAATATGCATGAATTATGCCCAATGCACATGTCCCCAAAACCATATTTTTCCGACACACGCCAAAAGTCCCATTTGGCCCAAAACCTTTCCTTTAAAAACATATCTCTCCATTATCTCACATAATGGCCTAAAACCAAACTCAAACCATCATTTACATATTTTCCTTAATCGAATGCACCATGACCTCCCCTAGGGGTAATCCGCAAGCCCTGGCTTCATATCAAGTGATGCCCGGTTCCGCGCCTCTCCCGCGTACGTAGCCAAGCATCCTCTAGCCCCCGCCAGCAGAGGGGCCACGGAGTCAGTGAGTAGGGCGATGTTTGGTT
This sequence comes from Carya cathayensis, assembly GCA_011037825.1. Lineage (NCBI taxonomy): Eukaryota > Viridiplantae > Streptophyta > Magnoliopsida > Fagales > Juglandaceae > Carya > Carya cathayensis. The sequence goes on from QGSO01000227.1 coordinate 195,460, forward strand.
CCGCGCCTCTCGCGCGTACGTAGCCAAGCACCCCTTAGTCCCGCTCCCGTCGTCCAACGACAACTCAGGGGACGTCACTCAGTATTTTACGCTCCCGAGTGACCAGAGGAGCTCCATCGAGATAATAACCCATCCCGGCTTGGGCTCGTGAGACACACGCACCCAAAAGTCGATTTACGCCAATAAAACAGGAATTTTTTTCCAATTAAAATAAAATGCACATGTACATACCACGTAAATGCAAACTCAATGCTCGACAAATACAACCAACCATAAAACAACAATTCAAGCAACTCCATCCTCCATCCATCCGACCCCCGAACTCCTCGGACTCAGTCAGGAATCAGCAAACCAACCAAATAAATTATTGTAAAGGTAATAATATATTAAATCTAAAACGAAATTTGGGAAAATACTTACAGCGCTAAAAAGGATTTTTAGAAGGGTCGGCGCGAACCAAACGGCGAGCGGAAAGCAACGTAACAGTGCAAATGCACTGTAGCCGTGGGTCGCAAAATACCCACTTTTGAACGGGGACGAACCAAGACCCCAAATTGATAGGGAATGGTCTAGGGAGGTTTAAGAAGCTAGTGGAAACGAGTTTTGGCCGTGGGAGGCGGCGAAAATGCCGGTAGAAGCGAAAAACGTGCAAATCGGAGTTGAGCTCGTGGGAGCTGCTCCGGTGACCGTTTGAGGCCGGGGATGGGTGGGTTAGGACGGCAAGGAGTCGGTGATGAAGTGGTGAAGAGGTGGTGGCCGGAGGTGGAGCGACGGCGGCGAATCGGGGCAAAAACCGTGCGGCTTGAGGGTGGTTTTCCGGCTAAACGGCCGGCCGGTTGGGGCTGGAAATCGGTGGGGGTGGTCACCGGCCGGAGGGGAAAGTTTTGGTGGTGGCTGTGCCGGCCACGTCGCCGGCGAACGGTGGTGTGGGTGGATGGACAGAAATTGCGTGGGTGAGGAGAGAGAGAGAGAAGGCAACGCACGGGAGGGACGGACGCACGGGAGAGGAGAGGAAAGAAAGAAAAAAGAGAAAAAAGAAAAAGAAGAAAAAAGAAAAGGAAAAGAAAAAGATGAAGGAAAATAAATGAAGTCCAGTCCTCACTTCGGAAGTCCAACGACTGATTCAAAAAAAAGAACTTTAAAAGCAATAAAAACCAAGAAAACATTTTAAACAGGTCGCAAAGCTAAAATATTTATAAAAATAAATAGTGAAAACCAACTATTAAATTTTAAATTAAAAAACAAGCTAAAATAAATTGATCAGCAATTTAAATTCAACAGCGAATAAAAACTAATTAAAATCCGATTATTTAAAATACAAGCACTATAAAATTAATTAAATTAAAATATTTCTTCAGTGAAAATACAAGTAAAAACGGGGTGTCACATCCTCCCCCCCTTAAAATAAATTTCGTCCTCGAAATTTGCAAGCTCAACCACCAAAACTAAAGCAATCCATAAAGTTTCACTTAGACCAAGTTTAAGGAACATACCGCTGATTACTCGAACAAATACGGATATTGCTCCCTCATATCCGCTTCTCTCTCCCAGGAGAAATCTTGAGCCAACGGATCTCCCCATGCCACCTTCACCAGAGGTATCGTCTTGGACCTCAACTGCTGCTCTTTCTAATCCATGATCTGCGTCGGTACAACTTCATAAGTAAGATCAGGTTGCAGTTGCATACACTCTGGGTCGACAAAGCGGGACTCTTGTTGTCCAAAACTCTTCTTCAAAGACGATACATGAAAAACATTGTGAATATCCCTAAAATATTCCGGCAATGCAACTCGATAAGCGACGGACCCTATTTTCTCCAAGATCTGAAAAGGTCCAACATATCTTGGATCCAGCTTCCTCTTCTTCCCGAAACGCTTAACTCCTTTCGTGGGAGAGACCTTGAGATAAACCCAATCGCCTTCTTCGAAAGACAATTCCCTCCTCCTGGTATCCGCGTAACTCTTCTGACGACTTTGCGCTGCAGCCATTTTATCTCTTATAATCTGAATCTGACCTTGCATTTCCTGAATTATCTCGGGTCCAATTATTTTCTTCTCCCCGACTTCATACCAGCATAAGGGTGATCTACATTTTCTACCATACAGAGCTTCATAAGGAGCCATTTGGATGGATGCATGGAAGCTGTTATTATAAGCGAATTCTATGAGTGGCACATGATTTTCCCAACTCCCCTGAAATTCCATAGCACACGCTCGCAACATATCCTCAAGAGTTTGAATGGTACGCTCTGATTGGCCATCCGTCTGGGGGTGATAAGCAGTACTAAACTTTAATTTAGTACCTAGAGCTGCCTGCAAACTCTTCCAGAAATGGGAGGTGAACCTTGGATCCCGATCCGACACTATGCTCTTGGGTATCCCATGTAATCTCATTATTTCTTTTACATACATGCGAGTCAATTTTCCCAGAGAATCCGTATTATTGACCGGTAAGAAACGAGCACACTTAGTCAGTCGATCAACAATCACCCAAATTGAGTTCTTTCCACTAGGAGTCCTCGGCAAGCCCACTACAAAATCTATGGTGATGTCATCCCATTTCCATTCAGGAATAGGAAGAGGCTGAAGCAAACCTTCTGGTCTTTGGTGTTCGACCTTGACTTGACGACAAGTGTCACATCTCTCAATATACAAGGCAATGTCCCTCTTCATTCCTTCCCACCAAAATTTTTTCTTTAAGTCCCGATACATTTTTGTGCTACCAGGATGAACAGAATAGGGAGCCGCGTGAGCCTCTGCCATAATTCGCTCCTTAAATTCTGAGTCTTTAGGAATTACTCTACGATCTCGGAATCGAAGAATCCCATCTTTATCCAAACTGTAGTGCAATGGCCCTCTAGATTTTCGGACCCTCTTTCTAATGTCCAAAAGCTTCAGATCTTTTCTTTGTAGAGTCTTCAATTCTTCAAAATCAACTACTTGAATGTCAAGAATTGAAGATATCACTTCCTCCTGGTGCGAACTTCCAATAAGGAGCCTTCTCATCCCGTAAAGTATCGAATCCATTCCAGAAGATTCAGCCTCATCCTCTAAGTGTGACTTCCGGCTCAAGGCATCAGCAACTACATTTGCTTTTCCTGGATGGTATTTAATCTCACACTGATAATCACTTATTAGCTCTAACCATCGCCTTTGTCTCATGTTGAGATTCTTCTGAGAAAATAAATGCTTTAGACTCTTGTGATCGGTGTAGACTTCGCAAACAGCCCCATATAAATAGTGTCGCCAAATCTTAAGAGCAAATACTATTGCAGCCAATTCTAAATCATGTGTCGGGTAATTCTTCTCGTGGTCTTTCAGTTGACGAGACGCATAAGCCACAACCCGTCCTTCTTGCATGAGAACACATCCCAAACCAAATTTAGATGCATCACTAAAAACTACAAACAGCTTATGTGGTTCTGGAAGTGCTAATACTGGCGCAGTTGTCAATCTGTTCTTCAATTCCTGGAAACTCCTCTCGCACTTGTCTGACCAAACAAACTCTGCATTCTTTCTCGTCAAAGCGGTGAGAGGTCCGGATAAACGGGAAAATCCCTCCACAAATCTTCTATAGTATCCAGCAAGTCCCAAGAAACTTCGAATCTCGCGCACAGTCGAAGGACGCTGCCATGATAAAATAGCTTCCACCTTACTGGGATCAACTGCTACACCGTCTCGGGAAATTACATGCCCGAGAAATTTAACTTCTTCCAGCCAAAACTCACATTTGCTAAGCTTCGCATACAGTTGGTGCTCTCGTAACTTCCCAAGCACTAAGCGAAGGTGATAAGCATGCTCTTCAATATCCTGAGAATAAATTAAAATATCATCAATGAAGACCACCACAAAAGAATCCAAGTAAGGCCGAAAAACCCGATTCATCAGATCCATGAAAGCTGCGGGGGCATTAGCCAACCCAAAAGGCATCACTTTAAATTCATAATGCCCGTATCTTGATCGAAAAGCAGTCTTGGGTATATCTCTATCTCTTATTCGCAGCTGATAATATCCTGATCTCAAGTCAATCTTCGAAAAGATAGCTGCTCCTTGAAGCTGATCAAATAAATCGTCAATTCTTGGGAGAGGATATTTATTCTTGATGGTCACTTTATTAAGTTCCCGATAATCAATACACATTCTAAGAGTGCCATCTTTCTTTTTAACAAATAAAATTGGTGCACCCCAAGGCGACGTACTTGGCTGGATAAATCCCTTGTCTACCAACTCTTGTAACTGGACTTTCAACTCCTTCAGCTCAGCTGGTGCCATACGGTAAGGGGCTTTATGGACAGGAGCTGCCCTAGGTTCTAAATCAATTACGAACTCCAACTCACAGACTGGAGGTAACCCCGGCAAATCATCTACAAACACATCGGGAAATTCTTTTACAACTGGAATATCTGCTAAAGACTTTTTCCCAATTGGCGTAGACACCACTTGAACCAAAAAGGCATCCGCTCCACAAGCAATATCTCTCTTCGCTTGAACTGCCGATATAACCATCGGCTTTTCTTTTAATTTACTCCCCATAAACTCTAGATAATCACCATCTGGGAGTTGAAAGCTGATTACACGGCTTCTACAATTAATACTTGCACAATACCGATATAACCAATCCATGCCGAGAATAATATCAAATCCCAACAACTTGAATACAACTAAATCGGCATCAAGTGTCCTTCCACCAAAATCCAAGGGACAACCCAATGCAACTTTAGAACAACAAACCATTTCACCATTTGGAAGACTCACTACTAATGATTTTGGTAGGGGTCCCGTAACCAAATTACATATCCGAGCGAACGTAGAAGACACAAATGACTGAGATGCACCCGAATCAAATAATGTGTAAGCATAAAAATCATACAACCGCACCCTTCCTGAACCAACCACACATACCCATGAAATCCAAAATAAAGAAAAACCAAACCAAACCAAACATCAAATCCAGAAATTAGTTTAGAACCATACCTGTAATCACTCCAGCATCGTGGGTCGCTGGTGCCTCATCATCCACCTCCCCTGGGGTAACAGCATATACCCGAGCCTGCGCTACTTGCCTCTGATTAGTCCTTCCACCACGTCGTCCTCCACGGCTCTCTTGAACTCTATTAGGACACACGCGAGCTAAATGTCCCTCTTGGCCACAGAGGTAACACTGGATCCTACCACTTTGCCAACACTCCCCTTCATGGGCTCTATTGCACCTTCCGCAAACGGGCATCCGACCTCCTATACGGACTCTTGAGGCTGCTTGTGGTCGAGCCCCGGTCCGCTGTATAAATTTCTGAGGTGAGCCAGAGCTACTTCCTTCTCCAGTAAAACTCCTCCTTTTCTGACTGGTAGGGGAGCCCATGCTCAAATTAATTTCTCTTTCTGCGATAATAGCCAAATCAACCAATTCTTGGAAAACAGTAATCTGGAGGCAAACCACCATCCGGCGTATCTCGGGTTGCAGACCCTCTTGGAAGCGCTCAGCTTGCATCTCCTCTGAGGCTATCAGATGAGGAGCAAATCGCCCAAGCTCCACAAATTTTCGGGCATATTGCTCTACTGTCATATTTCCTTGAACCAGGCTAGAAAATTCTCTAGCTTTTTGCCGCCTCATATGTGCAGGAAAGAACCGATCATTAAATTCCTTTTTAAGCCGCTCCCAAGTCACTGCGGCGAAGGATCCCAATTCTAGCATTAGCATTTCTCTTTTTGTCTCTCATCATTCGGAAGCAGTACCTTGCAACAAATAACTTACATAGAGCACTTGTTGTGCCTCCGTGCAGCCACAGACTTCAAATGTTTTCTCTATATCTCTGATCCACTTCCCAGCTCTAAGTGGATCTTCTTCTCCCGTAAAAGCAGGGGTACGGTGCGCTAAGAAGCGCTCATAAGTGCACCCGGCCTGCACCGCTCTACTTTGTTCCCCACGCTGCAGGTATTCAGTCAATCTATTCAATTCACTGGTTTGAGCCTCTCTACTTTGCTCGCCTCGTTGTAAATATTCCGTCAAACGGTTTAGCGCTCGAGCCATCAAGAAATTCCCATCGCCTATCAGCAACTCATCCTGAGGTTCCCCAGAAGGCCTCCGTGGTCTCACCATTTTCCTGCCAAAACACAACCTTCGACCCCGTTTAAACATTGGATAAAACAAACATAAAAGCAAAACCAACCAACGATAAAACAAGCACATACATATATATATATAAGATAATTAAAACAAGTTAACTCAATTAAAAACAGAAAACCAAACTTCAAATAAAACAAACTCCTTCAAACACAACTTTAAAAAAACATTCTGGTACCGTTCCTATGGGACATGTGGTTTTACCCAGAGCCAAACCGCTCTGATACCACCTGTGACGCCCCCAAATCCCACGTACGACCACGTGGAAAATTGAGACGTCGGGACGATGACAACTCGGTCACACATCCCATCGCTAAGTGTCCAAAGTGTGTGCACAAGCAAAAAGTGTACAAATAAAAACACGTAGCAGTTAGATAAGTCATATATTTAAGTACCAGAATTTTTTTCTTAGTTAATACAAACCAGATTCAAACATACATACTAAATATTACAAGTCCAACATCATTTCAAACCAAATACATATTAATAAAAAACATCGCCAAACATAAAATACTTAAAGATCATCCAGCTACTCCTCCGGCGGAGCCGCCTCCTCAGGCTTAGCCTCCTCATTATCAAGATCTGCATCAAAATCTACGGTACCAAAAATGGTACCGCAGGTAAGTAAACTCCAAACAACGCAAGATATAAACATATTAAAACCCAAACAATATGCATGAATTATGCCCAATGCACATGTCCCCAAAACCATATTTTTCCGACACACGCCAAAAGTCCCATTTGTCCCAAAACCTTTCCTTTAAAAACATATCTCGCCATTATCTCACATAATGGCCTAAAACCAAACTCAAACCATCCTTTACATATTTTCCTTAATCGAATGCTCCATGACCTCCCCTAGGGGTCATCCGCAAGCCCTGGCTTCATATCAAGCGATGCCCGGTTCCGCGCCTCTCGCGCGTACGTAGCCAAGCATCCTCTAGCCCCCGCCAGCAGAGGGGCCACGGAGACAGTGAGTAGGGCGATGTTTGGTTCCGCGCCTCTCGCGTGTACGTAGCCAAGCACCCCCTAGTCCCGCTCCCGTCGTCCAACGACAACTCAGGGGACGTCACTCAGTATTTTACGCTCCCGAGTGACCAGAGGAGCTCCACCGAGATAATAACCCATCCCGACTTGGGCTCGTGAGACACACGCACCCAAAAGTTGATTTACGCCAATAAAACAAGAATTTTTTTCCAATTAAAATAAAATGCACATGTACACACCACGTAAATGCAAACTCAATGCTCGACAAATACAACCAACCATAAAACAACATTTCAAGCAACTCCATCCTTCATCCATCCGACCCCCGAACTCCTCGGACTCAGTCAGGAATCAGCAAACCAACCAAATAAATTATTGTAAAGGTAATAATATATTAAATCTAAAACGAAGCTTGGGAAAATACTTACAGCGCTAAAAAGGATTTTTTGAAGGGTCGGCGCGAAGCAAACGGCGAGCGGAAAGCAACGTAACCGTGCAAATGCACTGTAGCCGTGGGTCGCAAAATACCCACTTTTGAACTGGGACGAACCAAGACCCCAAATTGATAGGGAATGGTCTAGGGAGGTTTAAGAAGCTAGTGGAAACGAACTTTGGCCGTGGGTGGCGGCGAAAACGCCGGTAGAAGCGAAAAACGTGCAAATCAGAGTTGAGCTCGTGGGAGCTACTCCGGTGACCGTTTGAGGCCGGGGATGGGTGGGCTAGGACGGAAAGGAGTCGGTGATGAAGTGGTGAAGAGGTGGTGGCCGGAGGTGGAGCGACGGCAGCGAATCGGGGCAAAAACCGTGCGGATTGAGGGTGGTTTTCCGGCTAAACGGCCGGCCGGTTAGGGCTGGAAATCGGTGGGGGTGGTCACCGGCCGGAGGGGAAAGTTTTGGTGGTGGCTGTGCCGGCCATGTCGCCGGCGAACGGTGGTCTGGGTGGATGGACGGAAATTGCGTGGGTGAGGAGAGAGAGAGAGAAGGCAACGCACGGGAGGGACGGACGCACGGGAGAGGAGAGGAAAGAAAGAAAAAAGAGAAAAAAGAAAAAGAAGAAAAAAGAAAAAAGAAAAGGAAAAGAAAAAGATGAAGGAAAATAAATGAGGTCCAGTCCTCACTTCGGAAGTCCAACGACTGATTCAAAAAAAAGAACTTTAAAAGCAATAAAAACCAAGAAAACATTTTAAACACGTCGCAAAGCTAAAATATTTATAAAAATAATTAGTGAAAACCAACTATTAAATTTTAAATCAAAAAACAAGCTAAAATAAATTAATCAGCAATTTAAATTTAACAGCGAATAAAAACTAATAAAAATCCGATTATTTAAAATACAAGCACTATAAAATTAATTAAATTAAAATATTTCTTCAGTGAAAATACACGTAAAAACGGGGTGTCACATTTGCAACGTGCTAGCTTTTGCACGCTTGAGCTGACACTACGTATTATATATATCAGTTCTACTACGTACAGTCGGGGTGCGAAAGCGCTGGGGAGTCGGGCCAATATATTTAAAAGAAAAAACAACAGGCGATAAAAGCAGATCAAAACACCCTTTGGTCTTCATCTTCGCGTTGACTCTTAGAGTTCGTTGTTGCCTCTGGTCTTCGTCTTCGTGTGGGAGTCAGTCTCAGAGTTCGTCTTCGTCTGGGTTGTTTTTGTCTTTGGTCTTCGTCTTTGTCGGTCTTTGTGTGGGAGTCAGTTGAAGGAGTTTGTCTTCTCTGGGTCATTTATGCCTTGAATGAGTCACTTTTTCAGACCCTCATTTTGTAAAGGCTAGACTACTTTGAGGCATTAAACCTCTGATCTCGCTCAGAATCTCATCTCGCATCGTGGCAACACTTGATGGAGTGACCTGTTGCTTCATGAATCATAATAAAGCAAGTATTGCCTCTGCCTCAACAGAAGCTTCTATTGCCAAATCCAAATAGAAATGCATAATAGACTCGGTGGAATATTGTGGAAAGATCTAGAATTATTCCTTGCAACCGAATGCATGCAAATATATAATTTCTTCTATTATATTGTGTCTGAAATATAGGCTTAATGAAGTCTATAAATATTGTACAAGCCTTTGGCTATTGTATTGAGGAAGTATGGAAATCAAAACAAAGTTTTGAGAAGGGAAAAATTGTTTGTGGCGTTTCATCGAATAGTTGTAGTGCGATAATTTTCAGCCCTTTCTTCACTTCACAGCAAAAAACCACAAGCCATCTTCGTCCTTGTCTTCCCCATTTTCATGCCAGCTACATATAGCTCTTGTAATGGATGTCACATATAAGCCACAGTCATAATTGTTTACTTGCTATGGTGAGTCATTGCATTCCACATAACTAGCACCTGGCGCTGAATTGGAGGCTCCCATATATCCAAAAACAACATTAAATAGTTGCTTGGCATGCCGTTTGTTGATCCCCTAAAGCTATCATGATGAACAAATACATTAGATTTCTTCTCAAATGCAAGTTAGCTCCAATGAGACCCACCCTCAGCTTTGCTATGGTCAATTCATAATCCAGAAAGCGATCGAAGGTAAGATGATGATGAGATTTGGAAGAGGTTGGAAGATGATGAGATTTGGCCTTGAAAACTGGTAAGATAATGACCGAATCGTGGGAAGGAAGAGATTGGAAGATGAAAGGAGGGAGCTTTTTAGTCTTTGAAGGGAGGGAGAGTACGTGGAAGAAGAAAGGAGGGAGCTTTCTAGTCTTTGAAGGAGATATAGATTGTAAAAGTCTACGGGAGGGAGCTAGGAGAGAATGTGAAAGCATGAGGGAGGAAGCTTTCTGGTCTTCAAAGGGAGGGAGTGAAGTGGAAGACGAAGGAAACTTTCTCCACTTGACCAAAACAAATCGTTTCATTTTCCGCTTAGGCACCAGTTCCCCCACCAAAGAGAGAGTGAAACGATGCGTTTTAATTTTTTCACATTAAATGCGTTTGCACCGCGCTTGCTCTTGGCGACTGCGTATATCATTTTTCTATATATATATATATATATATATATGGAAAACTCTACTCAGCCCCGTTTTCCAAACTGTGATGGCTCGCTTTTAAATATATTTTTTCTGAATGAGTGTTTTTAATTTAATTAATATATTAATTTATTTATTTTAAATTAATATATTTTAATAAGTTTTTAATTTATTTGATGTTGTGTTTAATTTATTTTAGTCGTTTTACGGTTTTTAAAATCGTTTTCGGCGGATCTGTTTTTGGATTCCAGAGTGAGGATTGGACTTCATTTCTTTTCTTTTCTCTTTTTTTTTGCCCTTTTCCTTTTTTTTCTTCTTTTCTTTCCTTTCTTTCTTTTTTCTTCTTCTTTTTCCTCCCCGGTTCTCTCTCCCCGTGCTCTCCCCTTCTCTTTTCCCCTTACCGTCGCTGCCACTTCGACCGCCCATTGCGCCGCCGTCCGGTGGCTGTGTTGTACACCACCCCCACCATTCTCTTCCCCTCCCACCAGAGTTCTTCCCCACCAATTTTCAGAGCCATCGGACCAGCCGTTAGCCGCCACGCACGGTTGGAAGTCACGGCCCCAGCCCTGTTTTTCTCCCCTGTCGCCAGTTTCTTTCTCCGCCCAGAACTGCCGCTCGCCGGCGGCGTGGCCTACACCACCCACCTAGTTTTCTTCCCCTCTCACCGGTGAACATCCCCACCAAGTTTCACCTCCATCCGAACAGCCGTTAGCCATCACGAGCTCCTCCAAGCCACACGGTTTTTCGCCGTTTCCGGCGCCGTTGCACCACCTTCGGCCACCATCTCTTCACAGCTTCTTCCCCTACCTCTTGCTGTCCTAACCCACCCAATTTCAGCCCCGATCTGTTGCCGGAGCAGCTCCCACGAGCTCAACTCTGATTTGGGCTTTTTCCGCTTCCTCCGCCGTTTCCACCACCACCCACAGCCAAAACTTACTTCCTTTAGCTTCATAAACATCTCAAGACCATTCCCTATCAATTTCGTGTCTTGGTTTGTCCCCGTTCGAAAGTGGGTAATTTTTTACCCACGGCCATAGTGTAAAATACACTGTTACGTTGCTTTTCCTCATCCTTTTGCAACGCCGCGAGCTTTCAAAAAATACCGTATAGCGCCTTAAGTATTTTTCAAACTCTACTTTTAGATTTAAATATATTTTGCTCTTACAATAAATTATCTGGTTGGCTGATTGATTCCGGACTGAGTCCGAGGAGTTCGGGGGTCGGATGGATTGAGGATGGAGCTGATTGTTTGGTTGTATTTGATGTTTGGATTATGTTGGTCAAATTGTGTGATTTTAATTTCATGGCATTGTGCATGCATATTCATGTGTTATTTATTGAAAATGGGATTTTCATGAGTTAAATGGATTTTCGGGTGCGTGTGTACCACAACCCAAGCCGGTATAGGGTATTATCTCGGTGGAGCTCCTCTGGTCACTCGGGAGCGTAATATACTGAGTGACGTCCCCTGAGTCGAAACTTGGCTACGAATGCGCGGGGCGCGGAACTGAGCAACGACGGAAGTGAGGGCTAGAGGATGCTTAGCTAAGAACGCGCCGGGTGCGAAACTAGGCATCGCTCTATGCACCGACTTCGTGGCCCTTCGCTGGCGAGGGCTAGAGGATGTTTGGCTACGAACGCGTGGGGCGCGGAACTGGACATCGCTCGTCTAGAGGATGCTTGGCTACGAACGCGCGGGGCGCGGAACTGGGCATCGTTCGTTTATGTGTCATACATGTGGTGGATACCTGCGATGTGGCACAGGAGCCAGGGTGTGTGGATGACCCCTACGGGAGGTCATGGTGCATACAGTTTTTTTGGTTAACGGATTGAGTTGGATATGGGCCAAATGGACTTTTGGCGTGATATTTGGGAAGGTTATGTTTTTGGGCCAAATGAGACTTTTGGCGTGTGTGGAAAAATATGTTTTGTGGGTTTTGTGCATTGGCATTCTCTCATGCATATTGTTTTTACACACACTCGGCACTCGTCGATAGGATGGTGACCCGTGTTGCCACCATCCGGACGTCTCGATTTCCCTGTGTCCGTGCGTGGGGATTTGGGGGCGTCACACAAACGCACTCCACATTCCTGACGTGGCCGAAGCTGGTCTGAGCCACATCACGGTTTTGTAGGTCGATTTCACTTCCCACCCCATTTCGAATCATTCAACCCCTTTCAGAAGAAATTTTCCCATGCGAGCTTCATCCTCCTCATACCTCCTCCCTCTCACGACGCCAACCTTAGACGATATCCCTCTCACGACGCCCTCCTTTTTCTCCCTATGTCCTCTCCTTTTCTCAACTCATCCCTCTCACTCGACTCCTCCTCCTTTCTTCTCTCTCACCCCCTATTTCTCACCCCGACACAGTCTCGAACTCTAGAAAAAGGATTCGGGATGAGATCTCTCACGGTTTCTCTTCTCTCCCACCGATCTGTCACCCGCTCTCTTCTCTCTCACCCCTTCACTCTCTCTCACCCCTGCTTTCCGAAAGCCCAGCCACTGGACCGATTCACCCTGAAGGTACATTTTTTTATTTGTTTATTCAATTCGTTTGAGATGTCTCCACCGTACGTCGACATATATTCCCAAATCTTACGTAAAAATTTGTCTGGTTTGAATGACCGAAATGGCTATGTTTGCGAGTTTGTTTGGTTCTGTATAAAATGGAATGACTTGATGATTATGGTAAAAATGTTTATATTTTTTGTTAATTTCCTCCCAATGGCTATGTCTGCGAGGTTGTTTGTGAGGTATAAAATGGATTGACTTGATGCTGCAAGGTAAAAATGTTTATATTTTTTGTTAATTTCTTCCCAATGGCTATGCCTGCGAGGTTGTTTGGTTTTGCATAAAATGGATTGACTTGATGCTGCAAGGTAAAAATGTTTATATTTGTTGTTAATTTCTTCCCATTGTGCTAATTTCCTTTTTTGGGAATTTTGTTTGGTATTGAAATTCATGATGATTTTTTCTCGTGTAATTTTTCTGTTACCTAGGTGTTGTGTTGGTTTTTGTGGATATTATGTAACCATTTCTGGAAGTAAGGTTGGGAATATTTTTGGAGTCTTTTGGGGCCTTGGCAGTATACATGTGTTGTGATTTTGGGAGTTGCTTCGTGGATTTGGAGTTTAAATTTGGACCCAATATTGCTGAGATAATTAATGTCTACAACTGCAGGTATCCTGCATTTAATTCCTCCATGCTTTCTATTGCTATCCTGCATCGTTATCTCTTTGTACCAGGGGCATTTTACATATTCATTTTGCAGTAGCATTTCATATAACAGTTTTTTTTTTTTTGTGACGCCCCCAAATCCCACGTACGCACACAGGGAAATTGAGACGTCTGGATGATGACAACACGGGTCACCACCCTATAGCCAAGTGCCAAGAGTGTGTATAAGCAATAGATGTGCAACAGAAAACACGCAGCGGATAAACAGTGTCATATAACTAAGTACCAGAATTTTTCTTAGTTTAATACAAAGCTGTTCAAATCATACATAATAAAATATTACAAACTACAAATACAGTTTCAAAGCCAACTACAAAGCATAGACTCAAACTCAGTACTCCGGTAGAGCCGCATCCTCGGGCTCAGCCTCCTCCTCTTCCTCGAACTCTGCACCAAAATCTACGGTATCAAAAATAGTGCTGCAGGTAAGTAAAATCCAAACACCACTAGATAAAAACATATTATAACTCAAACAATATGCATGAAAGAATGCAACGCACATGTTCCATAAAAACCACATTTTTCCACACACGCCAAAAGTCCCATTTGGCCCAAATCCAGAAACCACCATTTTCCCATAAAATGGATTACAGAAACCACATATCAAAACCTCGCCATTATCCTAGATAATGGCCCAAAAACCGGTCTCGCCATTTTCCCAAAAAATGGCCCATTAACCAAACCATCAGAGCACTGTAGGCGGGAATCGCAGGCAGGACCCTACCACCATCCCTACTCACCACCATCCCTACGCGTGCACCGTAGGTGAGAATCACAGGCGAGATTCTACTACTATCCCTGCTCACCACCATCCCTACGCCGCGTGTACCGTAAGCGGAATCGTAGGCGGGACTCTACCACCATCCCTACACGTGCCTCTGAATCAAACCAATCAATCCCAATGTTCACATATACCAATAAACCATTTATCGCTTGAAAACCCAGTTTTCAATATTTAACACATGCATATGCGTGCACAATGCAATGCAAATGATACCACACCAATTAACCAACAAACAACTCCTTCCTCAATCCATCTGACCCCCGAACTCCTAGAACTCAGTCCGGAATCAACCAACCAGCAGTCAAATAATTATTGTAAGAGCAAAATATATTTAAATCTAAAAGTAGAGTTTGGAAAATACTTACACTGCTTAAAGGTAAATTTTTGGAAGATCAAACACCAACTTTAAGTCTTTAACTCCCAAATTAGCTTGAAAATAAATTATTAGAAATACAATTTTTTTGGGACTAAAGTGGGTTTCGAAAACAAAGGAGTTTAAAGGTGGAATTTTCGAATTTAAATGACAGATTTTTCTGAAACAAAACTTGAAAATGATGATTGGAAATATAGTTACACGGCAAGGGAAGACAATGGCCAAGAACACACGTACGGCTTGCCCAAAAACAGGGCACAAAAATATGTCTTTCAAACACAACTAAGACCTGAAATTACTAGGGGAAAAAGAGGGGAAAAACGAGCAAGAAATTGAAGCCAAAAAAAGAGTATAATTTCGGTACAAAACAGAGTATAATGCACCCGAAAAACCTAAGAAAAAGAAAGAAACTAAGCATGGAAGTGTGGCTAAAAACAGAGCATTGGCTCACGGATTCACCTGAATGAAAATGGAGGAAGGATTTCGGCTCAAAGGTTGAAGAAGATGCAGAAAATTTCCTAGGGAAGAAGAAGATCAACCGGCCCAACAAGAGGGGAAGAAAAGAAGATAAAACCGAAAGAAATGAAGAGAAGAAGGAAGGAGAAGCAGCAGCAGCTGGACGGAAATGAAGAGGAAGAAAAGAAGGTGGACGGCGCTGGAGGAGAAGGAAAAGAAGAAGAAAGAAGAAACCCTAAGGCACTAAAACGACGCCGTTTTGGGTAAGTTGAGGGGCTGGGCTTGTGGGTCACGGGTTGGGCTGGGTAATGGCTGGGTTTAGGTCCGAAAATATAGGGAAAAGAGAAATAAAAGAGTCCAATGCAAAATACAAAGCCCAACAATAAAAATAATTGAAAGCTAAGTAAAAACACTACAACTCGATATTATTTAAGTAAAATATATAAAGCCCAACAATAGAATATATAAAGCATAAAGTAAGTTAAATGTGAAATAGTAACTAAAAACATGAAAGCATATTAAAATAATTTACACAACTTAAAATCAAAACGATAATTAATATAAGAAAGCCCCACAAAACGATAATTAACATTAGCTATATTTGACACCAAATTGTTTCATGATATTGTTGGTATTCAGTTCTATATTACTTAATTTTTTTTTTTTGGTATGCTAAAGCAGGAATGGAGTAAGGTTGGCCGAAGACATACTTTGATTCCCAGAATGCAAAACAATTAACTTGTTGGTAGCATTTTAACTGCTTTTGGTTGTTAGTATTTTATAGATTTATCTACAACTGGACCCAGATTTCTACTTGTTTTGTTTAACAAATAATGTAACCCTTATGTGAACAATAGATGCACCAAGTATTTTATATATACTTGCTTCGTGGTTTATATGATGGTTAAGTGGGTTAAATATAAACGCTTTATATGCTGTTTTATATTCTGCTCCTTTCTGGAATTCATATGAAAATGAGTCGTGCATTTAATAATTCAGTTTTGCACTTAAAGTAGTCAATGCGTTCAATATTGCTCAATATCTTTGTGAGATAAATTACTATGATCATCATGTAGATTAACTATGGCATCAAGTCAATCATCATCCTCTGTAATTAATGATCTTGAAATTGAATCACCGAATTGTTGGTGTGGGTTGAAATTGCCATTAAAGATCCCCCACACCCACAAAAATCCTGGAAGGAAATTTTATGCTTGTCCGAATTATTATACGGTAATTCACCTCCCCCTTTTTTGGATTGGTTTTGAATGCATGTACAAAAATTACCTGTATTTTTGCTTGAAATTCTTGAATTGTCCACAGGGAGAACCAAGATGTCAATTCTTCATTTGGGAAGGTATATTTCAATCAGTAGTACGTGAGAATGTAAACAAGACAAGAGAGAATGAACTTCGGAAGAGGGAGGATGCTTTATTGTTGCGTGAATATGAAGCTAAAAAAGAAAAGGACAAACTAGTGGACAGAGAGCATATGCTTAACAAGCAAGAGGGTGAACTGGGAAGAAGGATAGTAGAGAATAGGATTGGCCGTATTTTGTTGTGTCTATTTTGGATCGTCTCTCTTGTAATAGGTTGGTTCTAAATGTAGATGTAAAAATGTTAGTTTTTAGATGTAAATAATCTTTATCTTATCCTAAGCCAGATGTACATATTATGACACCGGATTGGGGATATTAATTTTGCATGACACAAAGTAAGGTTGGCAAGATTTTTGGTCCTTTTTATTGCCTTGCCAAGATTATGTACTTGTGAATATCCCAAATCTTTGTAATATCCACTTTGCATTTTGAGTTGTTTTAGTAATTACATGCCTATTTATGCAGTTAGCCTATTTATGCATTTGGCATTTGTCTTGGAAAATGCTTTTGAAGTTTCTTTACTTGTGAATTAAAATCTGGCTGCGTACACCAGCATAATTGAATGCATATGCTTTTTGGGAATTGGTTGCTAACGACCTATTAATCCTTGCAAGCGCTTTGCACTAAATAAATTCCATAATATGTAAATTGTCCATACCTGCTTCCATCAAGCAGATATATACAAAACCAATAAATAAATTCCATTATATGCAAATTGTCCATACCATCTTCCATCAAGCATATATATACAAAACCAAGCATATATATTAGAAACCAACATCTACTCATCTCAAAATTTCTGGTTAATTTTGCCATTATATTTGAGGACAACCCTATTATATGAGGTAACCACCATACCTGTTATAATATCATATGCAATATTATAGTAGAGTACCATCAAATACAAATTTCCATCTACAAATTTTTCATCCACTTCATATACAACCATGAATTTACAAATATTGAATTCACATGTTCATATACAAATTCCTTTACAAAATTAACTTCGAATTTCAACTTCCTTTACAAAAGTGATTCTCCTTTCAACTTTCCAAACAAAAGTGAAACTCCTTTCAACTCCTATGCCATAGCCTCCAAAATATAGGCAAAATACATACACATTTGACGGAGTTGAGTGGGATAAAAAATCACCGAGTACCATATGCAAATAGTATCTGCAAGATATTAAATAAAAATAGAAAAAATTACTAGTGTTCCTACACATATATAATAAAACCATAAAAAATATTCACATTCATATCAAATTTTATAGAAAGCACAATGGTTTCAGAAGCCAAGCTTCTAAATCCCATAAATAAAATATTTGAATTTCAATGGTATGTTATATTTCACTCCGTATGGGTCGGGCCCCGAGATAATATTCGCTACACTCCCCACATTTCAATGGTAGTAGACCAAGATGATGATGATCATTCTCTCCCCCCATAAAAAACTGCACGTGCACAATCACAGATATGTTATAGAGCGAAATTTCATGTTACCAACATCAAGGGAGTTCCTAGATGTGGGGGAGATAACTTGGATTATATATATACAGTATTCGAGGAAATTATAATAACGCAAATCTAGCTAAACATAAACCCTATAAACACATATTTCTATGTGATATATAAGTGTATTGCAGAACTCATCCAAAAACAATATTGTCTAGTGGCATCCCCCTTACCTTAGTTGAAAAATTCAAATGTGAAATCTCTATCACCCACCACAGTTCACAAAATGCATTGATCTCCAAAATATACATACACCTTCCAATGCTAAGTATCATGGGGCAAGCTTGGCATAGCCTAATTAAGAGGAAATTTTACATATTACTATAATAAAAATATTAAATATTTTCAATTGCTGGAAAATATATCAAACTTCAGAAGGTGGAAATAACCTCATGTGATATATCATCGGCTAGTGGCATTACGTCTGTTAAATTACTACACTAGGTTGGGATAACAACCTCATCAATAGTACCACCAACTTCTGACACCAGATGGTCGACATTTTGTGAATCTTCATAAAATATTTTCCTCTTTATCTAAATTGGAAAATAGATAAAGACATATATTAGGAACCCATATGTATTCAATTCAATAACTTCATATACAACTGATGTAAGACTGCATATACCTGTTTCTTCTTTCTCTTCCTAGCAGCCTTCTCGACCATCAGGACCTTTCTTCGCATTGGCAGCCTCCCTTTCCTCCGAACAACATGTGGACTTAATATTTTCTTCCCCCTTTTGGCTTTGACATTCTCTTTCCCCTTTGTTGAACAGGTGACAGGCTCAACTCCTACCAACTTTAGCTCAAACTCATCCAAAAACTGAAAGAATGCATCCACATGCTCTTCATTTTGAGATACATGTGTTGCAAATCTTATACATTTTTTTAACAACAAGCTCATACCGACGTGCATATGCATTTACTCGACAATCATCATAGCTACTCTTAACCAGTGTGTATCTTCTATTTATATCTTTCCGCCATCGGTCCAACACATATTTCTCTGGCAAAGACTGAATGTACTTCATCTGACATACTTTAAATGCATGCCTACAAATAATCCCCCTCATCTCAAACAAGGCGCAAGTGCATTTAACTTTGAATTCCTCTTCATTCAAATAAACTATGTACTTCAAAAATTTGAACTGTCCATCAGGGGCAGAAATTTCTTCGAAAACATCGAAGGTAGAAATGCTACCTTGTGTGCTGACAAGTGAAGGGTTACATAATAGCATTCCCATAACCTCTGCTTGGACCTCTTTAAATTTTGTACTCGTGTAACATGACTAAAACTGCCTCTCAATTTTGAATGGGGAAACACTCGTCTCCGTCTCCAGCTTCTTCTTCAAAGCATTGTCAAATTGATCGACAAATTCTTTTAATGTCGTACTGGAATGCACAAAACCGTCGAAGAAGGCGTTCATGCTTTCAGACTGTTGGGTAGTGCTCATACCAGCCTAGAATACACCTTTCAAATAAACCGGTACCCAAAATGATCTCTCCGTGTACAACCCCTGCAACCATGCATTATCAGTAAGATCATAATTATGCATTAGCTGCCCCCACTTAAAGTCAAATTCTTCGCAACTCTGTGAATCGTAGACTGCATTCTGAATGGCAATCTTCAACCCATTGTATTCTGAGTGGGATCCTAATGTTTCAGGCAGTTTCCACATTATATGTCAGAGACAAAATCTATGCCTAGTGTTCGGGAATACAAGCTGAATGGCATTCTTCATTGCCCTGTCTTGGTCTGTTATGATGGCGTGGGGTGCCCGTCCATTCATGCATTCTAACCATGCTTCAAACAACCATACGAAAGTACTTGTATCCTCGCTTGAAATCAAGCCTGCCCCTAAAAGTATTAACTGTCCGTGGTGGTTGACCCCAACAAAGGGAGCAAAGGGCATTCCGTACCTATTTGTGAGGGCATTCCGTACCTATTATAACATAACATATAATACGTACTCCACAGTTGTTGTGGCCCCACGCATTATAAGTAACATAAGATATAATACGTACTCCACAGTTGTTGTGGCCCCACGCATTATAAATAACATAAAATATAATACGTACTCCACAGTTGTTGTGGCCCCACGCATTATAAGTAACATAAGATATAATACGTACTCCACAGTTGTTGTGGCCCCACGCATTATAAGTAACATAAAATATAATACGTACTCCACAGTTGTTGTGGCCCCACGCATTATAAGTAACATAAAATATAATACGTACTCCACAGTTGTTGTGGCCCCACGCATTATAAATAACATAAAATATAATACGTACTCCACAGTTGTTGTGGCCCCACGCATTATAAGTAACATAACATATCTTATCTTTCTTAATGCATGAGATATTAATTAATATCATATACTTTTCTAACATGGCGTATACTTGTAAATGGCACAATATGATTTAATCATAAACATTTCATGGCATACATGTATCATATGGCATACTTAACATGGCATACTTATAACATACATCATTGTATGGCAGAAAAGATTATTTAACAGATAATTATTCATGAGAGATTAAATCATACGTAACAGATAAACATGTAATGACATAGCATGACATGGCATATACGATAACATACATACATAAATTGTAGTTCCCTTACCCATCACACATACACAATAAACTGATAGTAAGTTAGAGGCTAACTTACCTCGATCGTCGCGTTCTATGAGAATAGAGCGCGAAACACGAGGAACTGCACAACAGCTGGAAGAGGAACACTCAAGTCCTTAAGATTTTCACTTCTGAACTCAATTGCCATATTGTAAGCACTTGCAACACCACGGCCAACTTGAGGTTTCACTATACTCGGAAGAGATAAATTGACTTCAGAAAGCCTTTGCACTAAAACAAGTTCATTAAAATTATCAATAACAACCAAACAAACAACTCATTTCTCAATCCATATACTCTTAGCCATAGTCAACCACAAGATGACACCAGTCATCCCGGACTATAATCCATATCATCACTGCTTCGGGACACTGTCATACAGTTTCCCAACATTACACCATACGCTCCACACTTCTCTGCTACGCCATTCAACCCTTCGTGACACGCCATCCGATGTATCACGACTTAGTACAGAGTACACTCACGTGAACTCTCTTCCATTCACACTACAATACCCATCACTGCGATACACGTCTCACGGTGCATCGCTACGCGACACGGAGTACGCGCTACGCGTACTTCCTTCGCTACAACACTCATCAACACGATGCACATCACACGATGCATCGCCATACCACACGGAGTACACTACATGCGTACTCCCTTCCTTCTACGACCCACATCACTACAGCGCATGTCGCGCGGCGCGTCGCTGCATTACACAGAATACGCTACACGCGTATTCTCTTCACACAACCCGCCGTATCACATCTACGGCATCCATCTCACGCCTATACTTCACAGCACAGTCCACAAAACTACAAAATCAAGCCTAACACTTCACAACCACACTTCGTTTCACAACTACGCAGCGAACTCCACAAACACTAACTACACAGTCTACAGCCAACCAAATCAACTATGTTAAACATAAATAACTAAAGATAGAGGGTTAAGACGAGAGAGATGTGATTGCTGTCGGGAAATAATCCAAAAACTGATAATTTTAGCGGGCTGTTACATTACCCATTCTCAAATGTCTAGCTCTGTCAATAAAATTTCTACAATCTTTCTCTTGGAAATTTAAGTTCTCATACCCCCTGACTTCAGTCACAAGTGCATTGAAATTTTTATGCATCCGAATACCTGCTCTATCATTCAAGTCGAGCATCCTCTGATTGTATTCATCTAAATTTTTGTGAGACCTAAAAAATCTAGATTTTTTAGGGCTAACAATACTATGATTGTGAACAAGATCGACAATGGTCAACACCCATTCCCCATTCACTAGGCGAGCATTAACCTTCGCCTTACAATCTATTTTTGTCGTTGGTCGTGGCTTTGATAAATTACTATGGCTCGGATAATACCTCCCCCCAAGTGCACAGGCAATCGTCACATACTTTGCATTCCCATCTATATCTCTCTTCGTCCTTCTTATAATAACACCAAAACCCTCTTGTTTGGCATATTTTTTGTAATAGAATAAAACCTCTTTATCAGACCCAAATTTCATACCAGCTTTCGGAGTCTCAAGTTTATTATCTTCATTTGATACTTCAAACCAATCCTCCGCATTTGGGGATAAATTAATGTCGGGTGAAGTATCTAAAAAGGAAATGCGATAACAGTTAGGAAGCAAGCCAAAATATTTTCTTAACAATGGATGTTAATATCACCTTTGTTAAAAATGTACCTCCAACATTATTTTCACTTTCAACACTAAATGGCATAGATGATGAACCACTTGTGTGAAGCCCCCAACTCCTACGTACGGCCACGTGGAAATTGAGACGTCGGGATGATGACAACACGGGTCACACATCCCATCACCTAGTGCCAAGTGTGTGTATACAAGCATCATGTGTACAAATAAATAACACGCAGCGGATAATAAAGTCATATAACTAAGTACCAGAATTTTTGTTTAATTACAAACTAGTTTAAAATACGCATAAATAAAATATTACATATTCAACGCTATCTCAAACCAAATACATATCATACAAACAACTACAAATATAGTCCATAAATAAGCACTCCAAATCAATCCTCCGGCAGAGCCGCCTCCTCGGGCTCAGCCTTCTCCTCCTCTACCTCTGCATCAAAATCTACGGTACCAAAAATAGTGCCATAGGTAAGTAATATTCCAAACGCCACAAGATAAATATATATTAAATTCTACAATATGCATGAAAGAATGCCCAATGCACATGTCCCATGAAACATATTTTTCCATGCACGCCAAAAGTATCATTTGACCCAAAATATTTCCTTTAAATTTTTCCTCGCCATTATCCCAGATAATGGCCCAAAATCCAAGTCTTAAAACCATTCTCCACTTTTCCTTAACCAAATGCACCATGACCTCCCCTAGGGGCCATCCGCAAGCCCTGGCTCCCTTCATTACACCATGGGTAATGACCATGCGTGTGACTTCATAACCAGCGATGCCCAGTTCCGCGCCCCGCGCGTTCGTAGCCAAGTATCCTCTAGCCCCCGCCAACAGAGGGGCCACGGAGTCGATACGAGAACGTTACCATCCCGCCCACTCCCATTGTGTCCCATCAACAACTTAGGGGACGTCACTTAGTATATTACGCTCCCGAGTGACCAGAGGAGCTCCACTGAGATAATGCCCCATCTCGACTTGGGGTCGTGATACACACGCACCCAAAAATCCATTTAACTCGCAAAAATCCAGTTTTCATTATATAACACGTGGATATGCATGCACAATGCAATGCAAATAATATTACACAAATTAATCAATACTTTCCAAACATCCATAACAACCAAACAAGCAACTCCGTCCTCAAATCCATCCAACCCCCAACTCCTCAGACTCAGTTCGGAATAACCAACTAGTCACAAATAATTATTGTAAAAGTAATAATATATTTAAATCTAAAATGAAGTTTGTACAGCGCTATATACTAATTTTTGAAGGATCGGCGAGCAGCAAACGGCGAAGAGAAAGCAACGTAACAGTGTAAAAACACTGTGGCCGTGGGTTGTAAAATACCCACTTTTGAACGGGGATAACCCAAGACTCGGGATTGATAAGGAATGGCTTAGAGGTATTTATGAAGCTAGTGGAAGTGAAGGTTGGCCGTGGGTGGCGGCGAAAACAGCGGTAGGAGAGCTGAAATACCCAAATCGGAAACTAGCTTGTGGGGGCTGCTTCGGCGACGGATCGAGGCCGGAAATGGGTGGTTTAGGAGGGCAAGGAGTCGGTGATGAAGTAGTGAAGATGTGGTGGCCGAAGGTGGAGCGACGGTGGCAAATCGGAGTAAAAGCCTTTTCGGCTTGGAGAAGCTATTCCGGCTAAACGGCGGCTCGGATGGCAGTGGGAATTTGTGGGGTGGTTCACCGGTGAGAGGGGAAGAGATTGGTGGAGGTGGTGTGCCGCACGGTGGCCGGCTGCGGCGGTTCTGGGTGGCTGGACGAAAACAGCATGAGGGGAGAGAGAGAGAGTTCAAACGGGGCAGGGGCAATCGGGAGAGAAAGGAAGAAAAGAAAGAAAAGAAGAAGAAGAAAAAAGAAAGAAGAAAAGAAAAAGAGAAAAGAAAAGATGGAGGAAAAGAAATGAGGTCCAATCCTCACATCTGGAGTCCAACAACTGATCCAACGAAAACAACTTTAAAAGCAATAAAACTAAGAAAATAATTTAAACACCACATAAACCTAAAATATGATAAATAACTAGTAAAAACTAACAACTAAATTTTAAATCCAAAGACAAGCTAAAATAAATTAAACAGTAATATAAACTCGAACAAAAAATAAAATCTAATTAAAATCTAATAATTTAAAATAAAAGAACTATTATTTTAATTAAATTAAAATATTCATTCAGTGAAAATACACGTAAAAACGGGGTATCACAACTTGCGCAATTTGGATAGGGCGTAGTTGGTTCGTCATGCACCATGGATGAATGCTATATTTTCCTCAAAGTGTTATTCATTAAGGAAAATACGGAGGTACAAGAAAAACCATAAAAGAAATGACCTTAAAGAACAACCTGGGTTGATTCTTCACCTCGTCTCAGCTCCTTCGGATTAGTCGACGGAGGGTATGGCATGGTTGGCCCATAAAAGGGTGGCATTGCCAAATGCTGCAATTACCCACTGCATTAGATAAACTCAAACCCATGCAGTTAAAAAAAATAACAAAAGCCCAAAACAATATCAAATAAAATGAAATAGTGAATTTACAAAATAATATGACCTGGCTACCCCAAGTATACGGATATGGATTTGGATATGTAGGCATCATATATGGCGGGTTATATGGATTTCCAGTACCATGAGATCCCTACGAAATACATCCAGAACATGCATTAGGGAAAAGCTACAGTATCTAGCAAGGTACGAAAAAACAAATTTCCAATGTGTGTATCATACCTGGGTCGATGTAGAAGGCATGGCTGGCCTTCCATCTTCCTCTTCGCCCATCACGCTATTTGAGGGGATATTTGCTGGAGTAGTAAAAGATACCAAATAATTAACCTTTTTACCAAAAAAGAAAGGGAAAAAAAACCATTAAGATGGATTGTGAAGTAATGTCAATCACTTTCAATCACATTACCGTGTGGGAAAAGTTTATTACTCTTTGAGATTTTATATTTCTTCGAAATGATAACTAATTACTTTGTAAGTGGGGATTGATGGATGGATATATATACGTGCCCGTTGAAAGACATTTCTGCTATCAACAAATGCTGTTGTGCCGGGTTACAAATGAAGTAAAATATGGTTTCATGTCTCACTAGTGACACATGGCCTTCATGTATTGGTGCAATTCCCATTTGAAAACCCTAAAGCTTAGGTGTTAACCCTACTAATAGTTATAACTAATAATTATAAATGAAGCATCTGACACTGTATTTATTTTTATTTTTATCATCAAGATTATTGGAGTGCTCTAAATAATATTCTGAGTGAATATCCTATGTAAATATATATTTCCATTTTAATTTTTTTTAAAATAGGGCATTTTTATTTTTATTTTCACGATATCCCAACTCTCCACGTATAGGGCTAATTTCTTGTTAATAACACGGCTCAAATCCTTCTGAGTAAGGTTAGAATAGGTTTTGATACCATTCATAATGACTTTAGTAAAATCATCAAGTTTCATACTTAAACTTTAAAAGGAGTCGTTGATAAAATTATAATCGAGCAAAAAAATTCCATTCCCAAAAAAATGTAAGAAATATTCCATACACTACTCTTGTCACTTAATGAGGTATCACACGTGGAGAAGGCTTCACTGCTTTACAACAGGAGAAGGATCAAAGTGATTAGAATCAGAAAGAGAGGCTGAAGGAAGTGAGGGCACAAAAGGAACACCACTACCTGCTATATCAAGAAGTTTCTAAAAAAGTCTTGCTAATTTCCTTAAAATGTGTTATCTTGGATACAATTTTCTTCAATAATTAAAAACAAGCAAATATCTAGCAAAACTTGTGAAGTTTCACGACTAATATCAAGTAGTAGATGAAATCCAAAATTTTCTACACTTTTTTACTACCCTCAACATCCATGCGGGTTGCTTTCTAGAGATTTATAATCCTGTATCAGCCACAACTAAGGAAATTTTCCACACTCCGAACCTAACAACTTTAAACTGATTTGGATCCAATATATATATACATACAAGATGGAGGGGAGTCCAAAACCAAATCCACAAACTCTTGAAATTCACTAGCTCAAACCAAAAGAAGAACTTGTATGATTAAAAACCTAGAAACATCCACAAAAAATCAGTGCCATTCATACAACATCAACAACCCAAAAAACCCCACAAAATAAAGGTCCTACAAACATCAAATTGAAGATCCATATTAGGAATAAAGCCACAATCTGAGTAATGCTGCAAAAATGGAGTAATGAAACGAAAAGATAAAAATACAAACCCTTTCCTTTAATTCCTTATCCCTATAAGGCGATAGACGCTGGCTCTCTGCAGCTACAATACCGGCGGAGGACTTGAAGCCGTGCAAGAATGGAAGCGTGAGAACCCGTACTGAACTGGTTAAAACAGGGATGATCTTTTCTTACACGGTGCTGAAGTCATGCAGCCACGTTTCCGGAGTCGTGGAGCTACATGGTTCCTGAGTGAATGAGCCGCACGGGGCGGCCAGAGGGTGAGGTCGGCGAAAGCACAGGGGGGAGTGAAGGAGAGAACGCCGGGGACGATTTCTGAAGAAAGTGTTGAAGAAGAACGCGCAGGGGGGAAGAGGGGGGGGGAATTGAATGATACTTCTGACTAAAATGTCAGCGTTTTGAAAAAAAATAAATAAAAAATAAAAGCCACGTAGGCTGGAGTGTGGTGGATGAGTGAACAGTGGGTGGTTGTGTAGTGTAACGTGATGACCAGCTAGCATTGATCCGTTATGGGTCCGGCCTGACTCCTGAGGTATTTGGGGGCATGCCAATTGCCATGTGCGCACGATCTTCAAAGGCATCATTTTTATTAATGAATCAACTAACCTACGTACACTGTAAAAAAAATAGATTTTTATGGTTAATTTATTGTAAACACTGTAAAAAAAATAGAATTTTGTGATTAAAAATTAATTGTTCATAATTTTTTTATTACAATAAATTAATCGTAAAAATATATTTTTCTTATAGTGTTACTGATGACGATGTAGACAAAAGAATGAAGTTCTTATTTATCATTAAAAACATAATATTTTTATCAGAACAGTATATAAGAAACACATCTTTTGAAAAATGTGACCGCAAAGTAGTTTGCACGTGCGTGTCACATGTTCCTAACATAATACAACATTTCTTTTTCCATGGCTTGCTTCATAATGCTCACGGTAGCATGGTGAAATTAGTTTTGAACTCAAGCTGGTATGGTCATTTGATTCATATAGGTTTATATATATATATGATCATTTGTGTGACTTTGGGGTATTTAAAACTTCAGCTTTTATATTGAAGATTCCTTAAAGCCCCACACCGTTCAAGATCAAGAGCTAAAATTATGTAAACTTTGTTTAAGTAGATCATTCTATTGATTATGAATTTAATGCGGAGAGTGATTACTTTAGGGCAAATTAATAATTGAGTCATTTTCTTTTATAATTTTTCTCTATTTTTTTTCCCAAAATGAAAGCCATATGGCCACTATATGCATATGTATGTATGCAAAATTACCATGCGTACATGTCGCTATCATGACATGCATGGATCTGATCAAGTGTCAACATTAATCCAAACGTTGCCACATATATATCTATAAAAAAATCTAGTTGCAAGCATAACTATGCACTAATATGTATACTAATATAATATGATTGGTCAAAAAGTAAATTTTATTGAAAACAATGCTAATTTAAATTTTGAATATAAATGAATCAGTATTGGTATGCAGATTAGTACGCTGCTTTGTTTGTAGGTAGCAAAACTCTATATCCATACAATTCTAATTGTATACATCATTTTCAAGCCTCTTATTCTCATGATCTCCGTAGAATTAGGTGCCCCTTGAGACGTTGATTGAGCTACCTCTAATTTCCTTAGCTGGTTAGAATTATCCCAGCATGCAAGGATCATCTCTTAAAAACATCATATTCATGGAGATTTTCAACCTTATCAGCATGCATATCCTACGACAGTATCCTTCTCGCTATAGCAAACAAGGCTCCTTGCTATTATTACAGGCCAGCTATTCTTAAGTGTGTGTGTGTGTGTGTGTAAATATATATATATATATATCTGAAATTGCTCCTAAAACCACCTTAATTCTAAGGTGGCCCTCCTTATGGCCTGTTGGCAGAGAGACAAGTACTGGACTTAATTTGTAGCTAGCTATATATATAGTAAGAACTTTCT
The DNA here is from genome assembly GCA_011037825.1 of Carya cathayensis. Lineage (NCBI taxonomy): Eukaryota > Viridiplantae > Streptophyta > Magnoliopsida > Fagales > Juglandaceae > Carya > Carya cathayensis. Next base: position 223,783 of record QGSO01000227.1, read on the forward strand.
ATTTGCTATTCACTATTTTCTTTTGCTTTACATTCCCATGATTCATGGGATAGCACTATTTGTAAAGGAGTTTCCTTACTCTATAAAATGACTCATCATTTCATTTGGAAGACAGAACTTTCTAGCCAAACTCACCTTCAACAAAAACTGCTTTGAATATTCCCTTATTTCACCTTACAAACTTGTTTTTTTTTTAATTCTTAAGCTTGTAAGTTTTATTTACTTGTATCTATTTGACGCTTACTTTCAATAAACATATTTGAAAATTGTGCTTCATTATTCTGATTTAGCATTAATGCATTGGAAGGCTGAACCTCCACATATTCTGTTCATATATTAATTCTATCTATCTTTTCTAATTGTCACTTGATTCCGTTGTTTTATGGTATCAGAGCCATCTTCGGTTCTGGATGCTAATTGATATCTTTATCTTCATATCTTGCTTTTCTTGATAATTTTTGGAGACACTCTATCTCTCCTATTCTAAGTTTTCTAGGTTAAGTGTCGGTTGTCCTGTTGTACACCACCGCAGTTGAATACATCATTCAGAAGGGCTCCTAGATTCTCTGGTATCACCGTGTTAGCCAAAGGACAGGTGTTTTCAAGCATGTTTGAGATGTGGAGTGAGGTTGCTTTGATGTTGTGGCCCTTCGGTATGTGTGAGTCATGCAGCTAGGGTAAGCACAAGACCTAGGTCTAGGAAGGACCTGAGTTTTGTTTCAGTTATTACCAAGATGAATAAGATGTTTAGATCTAGTTCATCAGTTAGTTCCAAGACGGCTTTGCCTCCTGATATTATGAACGAAGAAGATTGTGATATCTCAGAAAGTGATTTAGTCAGTCATGATCAATGGCATATGCCTAAGATTAAGATTGATTCTTTATATCATCTTCCTTTTTTCTCTATTTTGAAAAGTGAGTTCAAGGTAAGAACCGTAGAACAAACTTTTCCTATTTCAAACATGCATGAACAATTTCTTTTATTTCAAAAGAAAATGATAAAGTCTTTTCAAGAAAAAGGTTTTAAATTCATGCATATTGCTTCGATTCAGATTGCTATCTGCCCTTTAATTAGGAAGGGTATTGATGCTTCTGTTCTTCTTTGTCTTCGAGATGGAAGATTCAGAAAGTTTGAAGACAGTGTCCTTGGAGTAGTCCAGACTTCTCTTATGGAAGGACCTGTTAATTTTGATTGCTATCCAGATTTAACCCTGGATTTGTTTGATAAAAATATTTTGTCTGCTTTAACTTTAAATGTCCAGACTTCTGGCTTTGACATGGTTGAAGATAGCAGACCTATGGCCTTAGTTTATCGGTTTTATTATTGAGTTATGAGTACTAGCCTTGAGCCAAAGGCTAAGATCAAATCTCAAAAGAACGAAACCCTTTTGATATATGGTTCTACCTCAAGCGCCAACATCAAAACTCCTAAGATGCTCTTTTGGAAAGATATAAATCTTCCACAAGAATGGGTTCTTAAGCAAGAACTTCCCCCTATTGCAGTTCAGCCTAAGAATCAGGACCTTAGTTATATCCAGCAGTATCTTGATGGTACTATAAATATATCGTTTGGACCTTCTAGTTCTAATGAAAGAAAAAATTCTTTTACTGGATCTAGATCTTCTTTTAGCTTGGACCAAGGTCTTAGAGATGCTAATCTCAACAGATACTTGAGGGATTAAGAGAATCCTGCACGTCCGATCCTGATTAGGGAACTTCACAAGAGTGAAACTCCCTCTGTTCCAGATCTAAAGGATCTAAAGTTGAAAGGAATTTCAACTGAGTCCCAGGTTACTTCTGCCTTTTATTCAACCAAAGAAGAAGTCGAGCCCAAATCCGTAAAGGAAGAAGTACAAAGAGATGACACTGATTCATTGTCTCCTACAGCTTCTAATATGGTTGCACCAATGCACCCCCAATTAATGGTGTTGGATAAAGCACTTGATTATGATTCTATTGATATGATTTCTTTATTTGCTGAATTTAAATCTGCTGAAAACCATGATAAGAGAAAATCTTACCATGAGATTTATTCAGTGCCTGAGAAACAAAAGATTCGAAGAAAATGGAAAGATAAGATGGTTGCTTTAAATAAGCACATATTATTTTTCGATTTTTTTGAGAATCATTATGCTTCAAAGAATGATGATTCAAAAAAGATTTTAAATGTTTTAAAATCGAGTTTTACTAAAGAAGAAGGTAGGACTGTTGTTAAAACTAGCCACCCTCTTTTATCCTTGTTTCCCATAAAGGAAAAGAAGTGAAAGTTTCTCCCTTTAAGATTTCGGAACCAGGAGAAATGTTTTGTTTGAAACCAAAATGATTATTGAATAAAAAAATTTTGTCAACCAGACCCTCCATACAATAGGTCAACAACTTGACCGTATAGAGGATAAAGTTGTAAAACCTATTTTCCAAAATCCTGCTTCAACAGTTTAAAATTGGTTGAAAAATATTTGATTATCTTACTAGAGAATAGACCAAAAATTGCTTTTAAACTGGTCGACAGTACTCTTGATAAGATTAATCAAATGCTTGCTCAAGTTAAGCAAGAAAAACCCTCTGTCAGTGTTTTAAACAAGGACAGCAAATGGGTTAAATTTGATGACTCTTTTTCTGTGAACACTTTGGATGATGATGGTTTGTCTGATGACACCTTGTCTGATAATTCCTTAGTACAGAAAATAGATTTGATTCGAAGTGGTTTTCAGGATCTTTCTCTAGAAAGACTTGAGCTTGCCATAATTTATTCGAAAGGACCTACTCCCATTGGTCTTACGAAAAACTGGTATTCTAGACCCATACCACCTGATTTGCAGTTTGAGGAAAGAGGTTTCCAATCTCAATTCTCAGTATATGCTGACCAAATGTATGAATGGAATATTGATGGATTCTCTAAACAAGAAATCCTCAATATTGTCCAACGTATGTCTATGGTTGCTAATGCTTACATCAACAACAATCTTGGCCAAACCGAGATAGTTGATATCCTGACCAATGGTTTTTCAGGCATGCTTCATGCTTGGTGGGACAAACATCTCACTAACGTTGCTAGAGGAGAAATACATTCTGCAATAAAAAAGATTGAAGAAGGTTTTCCTGTATTTGACTAAAGCAGAGGACAAGGTGAATCTGATGCAGTCAATACCCTGATCTTTACCCTGATTAAACATTTTGTTGGAACTCCATCCAACATAACCAATCGTATATCTGATTATTTGAACAATATGAGATGCAATAAGATGTCTGATTACTGATGGTATAAAGATGTCTTTTTGTCCAGAGTCATTCTTAGGGATGACTCAAATATGCCTTATTGGAAAAAGAAATTCATCGATGGATTGCCTTGTTTGTTTGCCATTAAGGTTAAGGATTCACTTACTAGTATTTCGGGTTTATTGAATTATGATTATTATACTTATGGTGACATCATAAGTACAATACAGAAACTTGGTATTAGTATGTGTAATGATCAACGTATGCTTGCTCAACAGATGAATGATAGAAAGAAAGCCAAATATGAAATGAGAAACTTTTGTGAACAATTTGGTCTTCCTCCTATTGCTCCATTTAGGCAGCATAAGAAAAATTTAAAAAGATTTTCTAAACCTTAGGGGAGTCACAGGAGAATACCCCACGATGAATTTTATCAAAAACATATTTCAAAACTGGTTTAAAAAAAAAGAAACCATTTCAGAAAAGGTCTGCAAAAAATCCTGCTAAGGGTTCATGATTTACTTGTGGCAAGAAATGACACTTTGCTTATAAGTGCCCCAAGAAGCCTAAGATAAAAAAAAAAGGCTTAATGAGTTAAATATTAATACCGCTGATCAAGAAGATCTGTTTCGACTCCTCGAAAATGGATCTCCTATATCTTCGGATGTGGATGAACTAAGTTCTGATGATTCAGGTTATCACTCAGACTCTGATTATCCCTACTCACCAAATATTAAGTTTGGTTGCAATGATTCCTGTTGTAGGCCTGAAAAGAAAAAAGTCAGTGTTTTAGATCAGGAACCTAACAAGGAAAAGGTTTTAACTAAAGAAAAAGAACATGAAAACATGCTCTTATCTCTTATCTCACAAATTGAAAACCTTGAGCTGAAAGAGAAGTATCTCAAACAGTTTAAAAAGAATATGACCCACAAGGAGTCTAAATCTTCACGGCAGATTTCTTTTCAAGAAACTTTGGGACGTTTTCAAAAACAAAAACCCAAAGAGATTTCAATAAAAGAATTGCAAAATAAAGTTTTTTTAGTTAAAAAAGAAATTTCCGAACTCAAAGAAGAGGTTAAAACTCTCAAAATTGAGAATACTTCTTTTCATCAAGATTTACTTACTTTAAAAATCCAAAATGAGTTCGATCATGATAATCCTTCTGGCGATGAAACAAACCAGTCAGACCAAGCTGGACCCTCTGACCAGAATAAGGATATTTGTTTGATTCACTATTCTGTTCCATAGAAATGGTTTTGTTTGGTAGAGATAATTGTTGTTCATGAATACAAATTCTCTGTTATTGTTTTGATTGATTCAGGTGCTGACTTGAACTGTATCCGTGAAGGATTAGTTCCTACCCAGTACTTTGAAAAGTTCGAATAGAATTTATTCTCGGCAAACAGATCTAAAATGAAGATTCGTTATGAGCTAAATACTGCTCATGTCTGCCAGGACAATATTTGTTTTAAAATTCCTTCTATTTTAGTTAAGAATATTTCTCATGATATTATTCTTGGGATGCCATTTCTTAACATGATTTACCCTTTTCTTTCTGAAACTGATGGGATCACCACTGACCCCTTTGGACAGAAAGTTAAATTTAAGTTTGCTTCTAAGTTTGAACGTGATTGTGCTATAAAATCGTTGTCTTTGCTTTCTGCTAAGAAAAAACATCTTGATTTTCTAAAACAAGAAATTAAGTTTAAACATGTTTCCGAAAATTTGAACGATCCTCTGCTTTAGGCGAAGATTGTAGATTTTCAAAAGGTTTTGATTTCTATTGTTTGCTCAAACCTTCCCAATGCTTTCTGGCATAGGAAGAAACATGAAGTTTCATTACCTTACATTTCTGATTTTAATGATTCAAAGATTCCAACCAAAGCAAGACATATTCAAATTACCTTACATGAAGTTTCATTACCTTAAATTTATGATACTAGCAAGTTTTATAACAGATTATAAAGTCTTGGTAAAATCCACTCCATCAACATGATTGAATCCCTTCACAACAGGTTGAGCTTTGAGACATTCCAATGAGCCATCAAGTTATAGTTTGGCTTTGTATACCCATTTACAACCTACTATATTCATGTGGGACTGCCGAGGGACCAAGGACCAAGTTTTGTTAAAGGCCAACACATTTAATTCCTCTTGCATTGTTGTTGTCCAGCCTGGATGTTTCCTTGCAGAGATAATGGATTTTGGTGGAGGTGGGATGTAGCTAGCAATGTGGAGGTTAGCATATCTCAGATTTGGTTTGTGAATACCAACCTATAATCTGGTAACCATGGTGTGCCGGTTTGGTTGAGATGGTAACCCATGAGTCTGAAGGTAGTGAAGCTAGAGTTGGTGGAGAGTATGTGCTATCACCATATAGAGGCATATTTGTGACAGATGGAGGCTGGGACATTTGAGGTAGAGGAGGTGCAAACACAGAGGGGGATGGCATATCAGAATCGGGTGGATCACTCCATTCATCAAAGGTGGAAAACTCCCCCTTAACTGTAGTATGGCCATAGAGTAGTGCTGGTTGAGAAAATGGTAGAACCTATTCATCAAACACCACATGTCTTAAGATGTAGATGTGACCAGTGGGAGGATAAAGGAACTTCTATCCTTTGTGCTTTGTGTTGTAGCCAATAAAAACACAAATGAGAGATTTTGGTACTAGTTTGTTTTCCCTGTAACCACCAATAAGGAAAACATCATGACCCTAAAACACAAAAAATACCATAGTCTGGATGTTTGTTATAAAGATAGACGAAAGATGAGTCAAAATGTAGGGTTTGAGAAGGCAGCCTAATAAGAAGGAAAACTATTGTAGAGAAGCAGTCAAGCCAAAAAGGGGAAGGCAAGTTCGCATGAAACATTATGGATATGCCTAATTCAGTAATGTTGCGGTGTCATCTTTCAGCTTTACCATTTTATTCTGGTGTTTGGGGTAGGCAATTGATGATGTATACTAGGGGTGTACAAGAAACCAACAAACCGGTTGTGACTGACATAGACCGACCGCCGGAGTCTGGAACCGACCAGAACCGCTAGGGAACCAGCCGGTGGGCGGCAGAAATTTAATAAAACCAACGAATGTCGGCTTGGTCACGGTTTGAGGCCGGCTCAAACCGCTGAACCTATCGACCACATATACTTATTTATTTTTTAATTTATATCTATATAAAATGACGCCGTTCCACTTAAGTTTAAGTGGAATGGCGTTGTTTGTATTAAACCAAACGGCGTCATTTTTTTTATGAGAAACGAAAAAAAAAAAGTAGAACGATGCCATTGGATTTAGAACTAAACGGCATCGTTTAGATCTTCTCTTTCCTTCTTCTTCTTCTACCCCGATTCACGTATGTTTCTCATCCTCTCTCTCTCTCCTCTGTAACTCTCTCTACTTTCTCATAGAACCAGCACAGCTTGGGGAACTGAGAACTGATCTTGAACCGCCAGAGAAGATACGGACGGTTTTCCTCCTCCCCATTGACCCGTTATGGTTGGTTGCTCCGGCATATCTCACCTCGTCGATCAGCGTCGGTTTTACCCAAAAACTGCGCCGATGAGGTCGGTTTTCACCCCTAATGTATACCATTAGCCAACAAGCAATTTGTGAGAGTTTGACTAGCAAATTCACCTCCTTCATCGGTTTGGAAAGTACAAATTTGGGCATTAAATTGACAAAGAATGAATTTATGAAAGTGAACAAAGCTATCAAGCAATTTTGATTTTTGTCAAAGAGGATATAACCAAGTGAAGCTTGAATATTCATCAACAAAGATGGCATATTACTGATATTTTTCCCTAGAGGCAAAGGGGCTGGACCCCGAATATTATAATGGACTTTGAAAAAAGGAACTTATATATTATTACCACGTGGAATAAAGGGAAGCTTGCTAGCTTTCCCCCTTTGACAACCAGTACACATTTCATTTGTTTTGGAGCTAGAGTCTGAGATAATAAAATTTTGAGTGCAAAGGTAATCCAAACTTTTTATGTCGGTGCCCCAAACGTAAGTGCAGCTGTCTTTATTTGCATTCCAAAATCTTGTAGAGAAAAGAGTAGCAATAAAGAAATAATCTTTCGCAGGGTTTATCATAAAAAATATAGAGGCCTTTCTATTTCCTTCCCTTCGCCATTATCCTCTATGTGATCATGTCCTTTATTACAAAATCAGGACCGTTAAACTCAATTTTGAGAGGTAAATCAGAGGTTAGTTTGTTAATAGATAACAAGTCATTCTTAATATTCAAAACCACTAGAACATTATTCAAGGAATACAAGAAAATCTTGTTCCAAATGAGGTTTGTCCGATATGTGTGATAGGTAAAACTTCACCACTCCAAACCATAACAACTTTGGAACCATTACAGGGTGTGAGGAATTTGAGATTACCTGCATTGCTTGTCATATGGTCTGTCCCATCAGTGTCAAGGTGCCAAGAAAGTTGTTCTTGGTTATCATCCAATTTCATAGCTACAAAATTGTTAGAAATATTGTGAGAGGTATAAGAATGATTAAAACAATTAAAGCATTTAAGAGCCATGTGATTTCGTTTATTGCAAATTTGACAAGTGACAATGTCATCTTTGGATGCAGCTTGATTGGAAGAGTGGGAGGGGCTTGATGGTTATTCGTGATTCTAAGAATTTGAGGACTTGGGGCCAAATTGATTTCCTTGAACAAAGTCAGGATCGTTTGAATTAAAGGAGCCAGACTGGTTTTCTTGGGTCTTTATTTTTGTGACTTTTCTTACCATAAAAGACCATTGCAAAGGAGCTGGTGTGTCCAATTTATATCTCTCGATATAGCTTTCCAAGAGAGTGACGATTTTTTAGTAAGGAGGATTGGTGGTCGAAGCATTGTAGCTGTGAAGAATTCATAGTCTTTGCCAAGACCATTAAGAAGCCACCAAGACTTCTTGTGGTCTAGTACAAGTTTGTCAATGGCTCCCAAGTCATCACATATGGTTTTGAATTTTTTCATATAGACACTAAGAGCATTTGATCCACAGTTGATGGAGATGAGTTGTTGATTAAGAGCAAGGCTTCAATTAGAAGAAACACAAGCAAAAGCATGCACCAACGCATGCCATACTTCAGTAGTAGTAGTCAGGCTAACTCCAATGTTGAAGACTTCTTCAGATAGAGTGGTCGTGAGCCACCCTTTGACCAAACGGTCTATTCATCACCATTCTAGAAAGGCTGGATTTTCCTAGGATTCTAAATCACCAACAACAATGAACTGAGATAGAGATGGAGTCTCTCTAGTGACCAAGCCTTGAAGATCATAGTTTTCAAGGATATTTCCAAAGAAGAAAATTGGTAGAGGAGAGACGAAGTGACAAAATTTGCAACATTTCGTGTCACGAGGCAAGGATAGTCATCTATGTAGGATGGGTTACAAGACATACTTGATAGCTATAAAAAGATCTCTCTATCTTCTAGACAGCTCTGATACCATGAAGAGTTTTAGGAAAATACTACCTCATGGGATGAGATAGTGAGATATATTGTACTGCTTTTTATAATCATATTACAAGTAGTATCTTCCCATATGATGGGTTTGTATAGATGAGCTAAATTAAGTAGCAATGCTAAAAACATGCAGCTAACTAAGCTTGTACATAAGGCAAGCCATGAATGCACAGTTGGTCTATTGATGTGGAGGATTATATGGCATGATATCCTCCTTTGTTTTCTCAGAATCTGTTACTCCATAAATTGTGCTTAAATCATTATTTGTGCTTGGTGGAGGTGTGCTATCAACCTAGTCTATAGTACTAGTAGTGTTGATGAAAATAATACTGCAATGGGTTGTGTGACAAGAAAGTTTCATTGGTAGAGAGGGAGGGCTAGTACAGAACAAGGTGCACTTGAGGATAAAGAGAGAGTGATGAGAATGCGAGGATGTTGCTGTTCGGATAGAATAAAACTTTAGAAAATTGATGCCTAGCGCTACAATTGAAGACATATTTGTTGAGTTGCTGTAGATAATTATATAATCAAAATGATTGATTGATGACTATAGCAAAGCTGAATTCAGAGTCAGATTTTAGATTTTTGCTCAGCCCTTGAAGAGAGAGAGAGAAAGAGAGAGGGAGAGCGAGTAAGGGGTGAGAGAGAGGGAGAGCGAGTAAGGGGTGAGAGAAAGTGCTTCTGCTTAAGAAGAGAGAGAGATCAGAGAGAGAGAGAGAGGGAGGGAGGGAGCGAGGGAAGAAAGCCCGTAAGAGAGGTCAGGGGAGAGAGATGAAGTATACAAGATTTGGAGATTTGGTTACCTACAGTCACTTCTATTTATTATTCGTTAGAAATCATACATGTCACAAATTAGTGTAATTCCCACCTTAGCATTCTCTCTCTTCAATTTAGTGCTGTTCTTTTGGAAGGTTCAATAGGATTAGAGCCACCTGCCTCTTTGGGACTATACTTCTCACAAAGACTCTTAATCTTGCAGCAAGAACGTTCTCGCATATCATCAAACTCCATTCTTGGTAATAGTGGAAACTTTGGTAAACATTATAGAAGAGGATTTGTTGTGAGAAAAAGGTAAATTCACAAAAATTCTCTTCTATGCCATCACACACACAAAAAAAAACCAAAAAAAAAAACCTATAATCACTAAGCTTTTGAATTTTCAACCTCAACTATATATATATCGTAATTCCTAGAAGCCCTAAATTTCCAACCTCAAAATCCTAATACCGAGAAGCCTCTAATTTTTAAGCTTAAATTTGCAAGTCACCATGCCATATCTAATGAATCAATAAATTTTTTTGGTTGATCCAATTTCTCTAGATTTAGACCCAAATTTCTCGGAAAAGATAGAGAAAAGAGTGTGAGAGTGGAGATAAATATGAAAAAAGAGGGGAAGATAAGTGGAAGGGAGTTGTGGCTAGTTTACCAGTTACCTAGTTTGCAGTACTAGTAATGTTGATGAAAATGATGTTGTGGTGAGTGATGCGGCAAGGGAGTTTCGTTGGCAGAGAAGGAGGGCTAGTATAGAACGAGGCACACTTGAGGAAAGAGAGAGAGTGATGAGAATGTGAGGATGTTGTTGTTCGAAGAGAAATAAAATTAAAAGAAATGATGCCTAGAGCTATAGTTGAAGACATATTTGTTGAATTCCAGTATCTAATAATCAAAATGATTGATTGATGGCAAATCTAATGCAGATAATTTTTACCACAAATTAGCTAAATTTCTCATTGCTAAGCCAATGTCATTGCTCTTAGAAAATGTTTCGAACCCCAACCCCTCAGTTTTTTTTTTTTTTTTTTAAAATACCTCTGTATTTCATTTATAACTATAAAGTAATACATCTTTTATCACTATCCAGAATTCTTTCAACAAAATTTGGTACATCCTCTATCCAAACTGTCTTCTCTAACAAAGCTAAAGCTGACTTAGCTAAGGTATGAGCCACTATGTTTTTTTTCTTTATATGTAAATTGAATTTTCCAATGTAATCTATTTTGAAAGAAAAACTTTACATCATGAATTAAGGAACCAAAAACTGAACTTTCCTCTTCAAGACTCTACACAGCCTCTATGACAATTCTTGCATCTCCTTCAAAAATAGCCTTGTGTATGTTCAGTTCATTGCAAAGCTCTACAACCATCCTAAGAGCAAAGCATTCTGCAACCACTGGGCTATCAACATTGGCCTTCTGATCACAAACAGCAACTAAAGCTTATCCCTGCTCATTTCTAACTATGATCCTAGCCCCCATTCTTCTCTCTTTTAGGTTTAAAGAAGCATCCCAGTTCACCTTCACCCATCCACCCTCTGGTTTCTCCCATCTCATAACTCTCCTCTCATTGTTGTTTTGCCCTTTAACCACTTGTTTTGTAAGAATTTGAGCTGCCTTATAATCAAGTAAACCTTCTATAGTTGTCTTCACCATTATCTTAGGACTTCCTAGCTTCTTCTAAAAAACAAATTCATTCTTGCACAGCCAAAGTCTCCTAAGCAACACAACCATTTCATCTAACTTCTTCATGCTTAGCTTGTCCATTAACTTCTCCCATAACACCAAAAACTCCTCTTCTGTTCTTCCCCATTTTTGCACACAACCTTCAACCTTAGCCCATATGTCATTGGCTGCTGGACAAACCCATAATGCATGCATAATGGTTTCTTATTTTGCATTACAAACTAGATAGCTTGTGTCATCAACTACTTTTCTTTTAAACAGATTCTCCTTTGTAGGCAGTAGATTATTTCTAGCTTTCCACAAAAATAGTTTTCTTACACTTGGAACTTCAAGATTCCAAATGTTTCTCCACCTCTCATCCATTTCAGGCCCCCTGAGCAATCTCCTCTTTTATTCTTGAGCTTTTCTAATTGCAGAAAATCGGCACTGCCAACTGAGAAAGTACCCTTATTGGATGGGCCCCAAATCAGCTTATCTTGGGCCTGGCCTCTACTCAAAGGTATACTGAGGATCTGAGTCACCTCCTCTTCTGAAAAAGTTTCTCAGATCCTTCCCTCATTCCACTCCCCCTTCTGCTTATCAATAAGTTTGTTCCACTTTGCCATCTTCCTACAATAGAGAAACAGGGGATTGTACAGAAAAAGATGAAGGAGTGGGTAGCCATTTTGAACCCCATATTTTAATCTTACTTCCATCTCCTACTCTCCATCTTAACCTATCCTTTACAAGCTCCCTTGCAGACTAAATGCTTCTTCACATTAAAGAGGGCAATAAGCTTAGTTTTGCATTCAAGAAGTTTGAATGCCTATAGTACTTCTCTTTAAAAACAGTGGCAGCCAAAGACTTAGGACTTTTGAGCAATCTGCAACCTTGCTTTGATAGGAGAGCCATGTTGAAACTCTCCAAATCCCTGAGACCTAAGCCCCCCCTTCCCTTTCTGTATACCCATTTTCTCGCATTTTTTCCAAACAATACCCTTTTATTCCTGCTGTTTATCCCACCAAAATTTCAAATAGAGCCCATTTATCTCTTGGCATAGCCTCTTAAGAAGCTTAAAAACAGATGGTATATAGGTAGGTATAGCTAGTAGCACTGCCTTGATCATAATCTCTTTACCAGCTTGTGATAAGAATGTGTTTTTCCAACTTGTGATTTTTTGCTAGATTCTCACCTTCAAACTTCAAAAGGTATTGAACTTAGATCTTCCAACAAAGGCAGGAAAGCCTAAGTATCTCTCGTGGCTGCCACAAGCTATTGAGTTGCTAACCTCCATAATCATTTCCTTGTCTCATTCCCTTATGTTACTGCTAAAAAGGACTGAGGTCTTATTGTTATTTAGAAACTGCCCTGAGGCCTTCTCATAAGTATTTAGCACCTCTTGAATCCTATTCCATTCTTCTAAGTTGGCCTTACCAAAAAGGATACAATCATCTGTAAAAAAGCAAATGATTAATGCTAGTTCCTCCCTTGGCCACTTGCACTCCTCTTGTAATCTTCTGAAATTCATAGAAATTCAACAAAGTGCTCAATCCTTTAGCACAAATGATGAATAAATAGGGTGACAAAGGATCACCCTATCTCAAACCCCTTTTAGGCCATAACTTCTTCCCTAGGATCCCATTAACCAAGACAGAATATGAAACAGACTTGACATAATTCATGATTAACTTCACCCATTTCTCATTGAACCCCAGTTTTTTCATCACCATTTCTAAAAAATCCCACTCTACATGATTATAGGCCTTAGACATATCTAGTTTTATGGCCATGCTTCCCACCTTTCCCCTTTTCCTAGTTTTCATGGAGTGAAGCAACTCAAACGCCACCATTATGTAGTCATTAATCAGCCTTCGAGGAAAAAATGCACTTTGTGTTGGGGATATGATGCTGGCCAGGATCTTTTTAAGTCTATTTGAGATGGTTTTGGACACTATTTTGTACATAATGTTGCATAGACTTATTGGTCTATACTCACTAACTTTCTTTGGTTCTTTACACTTAGGGATCAAGGCTATGTAAGTGTAATTCAGTGTAGGTTCCAAAGGGCAACCATTTAAAACCAAGAGTGCAGCTTTACATACCTCATCTGCTACAACCTCCCAATGGTTTTGGAAGAAACAAAGACCAAACCCATCTGGTCCCGGGGCTTTAAGAGGAGCCATTTGTTTCAAAGCTTCCTCCACCTCCACCCTAAAGAAATCCATGCTCAATACCTCATTCATCTCTATACTGACCTTTCTTTCCATTCCAGCCAAACACTGTTCAAAATCCTCATTTTCAGGATTTGTAGACTGAATGAGTTTCTCAAAATAAGCTGTAAAAGTTTCTTCAACCTCCTTCTGACCCTCAGCCCTTTTGCCATACATATCTTCCACTTCTCTAATAAAGTTCTTCCTTCTTCTTTGATTAGTACAAGGATGGAAATATTTTGAATTCCTATCTCCATGCTTATACCAATTACATTTGCTCTTTGTTTCCATTTAATATTTTCCATTTCTAGTAATAGGTTCAGTTCTTCTTTCAAACTCCTTATCTCCTCAATATTTCTACTGTTTTCTTCTGCTTGTAGCCTTTGTAACATCTTAGTCTTTTCTTTTATCTCTTTATCACCCCTCACTCTCCTCTTCTAACTCCACCTTTGTAAAGCAACCCCACTCCTCTATAGCAACACAGAAACAGGACTGATCTAGTTATCCTTCCAGGCCTCCTTCAAGACCTTTTCACACTCCTCCTCCAATGCCCAACTCGCCTTATATTTAAAACCCTTTTGCCTCTTCCATTGTCTACCCTTCTTTTTTAAAACATGTACAAGCAAAGGTTTATGATCTAAGGTACTTGTCACCATAACTTCCACCCATGTTTCTCTATATAAATTCATCCACACAGGAGAGGCTACAGGTCTATCTAGTCTTTCCTTAGTGAAAGTGTCATCCACATGTGAATTACCTCTCTTAACAACTTCATTTGGCCTTCTGGTTTTGCTCTGTCGCCCCATTTTTCATCATTAGTAAGGATTTCATTGAAATCTCCCACTATGCACCATCCAATATCAGCTACAGGTTTATGAGAACTCAACAAAGACCAAGATTCCTTTCTCTTATTAGTATCTGGTTGCTCATAGAAACAAGTAAGCAGCCATCTTTTCTCCCCTTCATCTTCTATCCATACATTTATATGGCATTGTGAGTAATTAACATATTCAGCCTTCACATTTGAGTTCCATAATAGAATTAAACCTCCCCTTTGACGAACTACTTGAACAACAAAACAACTTTCACATTGTAGCCTTCTCCTCAAACTATCAAAACTTTTCTTTAAAGACTTAGTTTCCATCACAAAAACTACGCTGAGTTTATTCTTCTCTAACATCTTGTAGAGGTCTTGAACTGTCCGAGGATTCCCCAACCCTCGACAGTTCCAACTAAGGATTTTCATAATGTTTGGCAGGGCTGGAGCTTAGCCACCACCACTAAATCAGTACATAAACCCTCCAATTCCTCATTATCCCTCTATCCTTTTTTCTTTAGATTACCTATCTCACCTTCCTCATGATCTACACAGCCCCTTTTCCTTGTTTTTCCGTTAAGGTAGTTTGAAACCACTTGCTTCCCCTTTGCTCTGACTCTCCTCTTCCATTCTCCCTTGGATAATTCTCTACCCCAAATTCCCCTCTAACTTTTATAGACACCTCCACCATGTTTTTAGAAACCTCTTCTAAGGCCTTGCCCACCCTATTTTCTGAACTCTCCTCTGTTGCCTCCTTGTCTCTCCTATCTTCTCCCTTTCTCTTCATCCCTCCATCCTCTCTACCCCCACTGTCTCCCTCTGAGTCTTTTCCTCCCTCATTCCCATCCCTTCCTTTCCCTTCCTTACTTTTTTGTCCCTCATCCCTATCACTCCCTAGGTTTTTTTCCCCCTCTTTTGCTCCAGCATTACTTTCATTATTTTCCATTTTTTCACTCTCACTCCTCCATTTACTCCCCACCTCCTTCCACCAATTAGCACCATAATAGCTTTTTGATCTAGGAATTTGCTTTGCCCTCAACCAAGAGCCATATTGCTCTTCCTTCTCCACATTGTTCTCTTGACTTCCACAACATCCATTCACTCCATGGGCTATACAACCACAAGAGAAACAAATTTTTAGTAGCTTCTCATAACTAAAAGGGGCATAGAAACTGTTCCCTCTCAGTGTTAGAGTTCTCCCCCTCGAATAGGTTTTGTTAGGTCCAAGAGAACTTGAACTCGCAAAAAATTTGCCCAGCCACTCCCGTCTGCTTGAACATCCACCCTCTCTACCTTGCCCACCGAACCCTCAATTTGTTCATCCCTAAATTTTGTCATATAAAAGATAGACAAGTTATGGATTCTCAGCCAAAAGCTTTCGGTATCAAAAGACACCCTATGTAACGGTTTGTACCCCTCAAATTCCTTCAGCACTAGAACCTGGTTGTCGAACAACCAGTGCCTCCCTTCCCAAACTCACTTTGTCAGCAACCATCTAAAAAACAATAGCAAAAGTATTCGGGTTTACCTCTATGAACTTCGCAGCTTTGCTAATCCTCCAGATTTTTGCCATTGTCGATCCCAGCACCTCCTTACTAATTATCCTTGATGAACAGACTTTTCCCAGCATAGTTCACTATTCTTTGTAGATCAGCTCAGTTGAGAAATCCTCATCAAGCTCAATGCTAGCACTCTCATCTTCCATAAGTCTGAGCCCTTTCCATTTCTGCTCCATAGAAGCCATCAACACTCTTCTTGCCCTTCTCTATTTTCCAGAGAAGTTGCCACCATGTACCGCTGTAGCCTTCTTAGTTCTTCTTGCACTAAACTACCATTCCACCAAGAAAACTCCCTCACCCTGGACCACCACTAGAATAATTCTGTTATAACCACTTTCTCACTCCCACTTCACCCCCTTTTCCTTGAGAGAAAAGGGAGAAGACTCCCAACCCCTCAATTTGTGTTTTCCTTTGAGTACTTACTAAACAACATATATATATATATATATTCTCGTATCTCACTAAAAATAAATAGCAGTTGTCAAGTTTTTTATTCATGAGAAGTTAAACCACGGTTTAAGATGCTTGGTTTGGTGAAGGATGACCTAAATAGATGTCAAATAAATATTTGTTATTAGGTGCAGTACATATGCTCGGCCTGTACTTCTGTTTTTGATGTGGTATTGCAAAAATCAAATATGCTATATATGAAACATGCATGGATGCAACTGTGATGAACTACCCTCAATGATCATTCCACTTTATTAATTAGCAGTACTCCATCTTCAAGTACCACTTCTTTTGACCTCCAAAACAATCTCTCTTTTAGTTCGATCGGTGCCCTAACATTTGATCATGTCTTCCTATATATTGTAAAATGCCAATGGTCAGAAAAAACCCAACTGGAATCCATCGATGAGTAATATGTGATGCCCCAAACTCCCATGTACGGACACGTGAAAATCGAGGCATCGGGATGATGACAACACGGTCCATGCATCCCATTGCTAGGTGGCAAGTGTATGTACATAAAAATAACGCAACGGTAATTAAAAGTTTTTCAACTTAGTACTAGAATTTTGTTTAAATACAAACTCACTTAAAACAAGCGTAATAAAATACTACAAGTTTAACATTGTCACAAATCCAAAATACATAAAATGTAGGCAAGGGAAAATAATTTCCAACAATACAACTCCTCATCAGTATTCCGGTGGAGCCGCCTCCTCAAACTCAGCCTCCTTCTCCTTATTTGCACCAAAGTCTATGGTACTAAAGACGGTACCGCAGGTAAGTAATAATCAAAACACCCACAATATAAAAATATATTAAAACTCAACAATATGCACGAACAGGATATCATATGCATGAGATCCAAAAATAATCTTTCTCAAAAATATTTTCTTTCCAACTCACGCCAAAAATCACATTTGGCCCAAAAATAATTCATTTTCCAACTCACGCCAAAAGTCACATCTGGCTCAAAATATTTCATTTAAAACTTTTCCTCACCATTTTCTCAAAAAATGGCCAAAAATCCAAGTCTCAAATAAATTTCCATTTTCATTAACCGAATGCACCATGACCTCCCCTAGGGGTCATCCGCACACCTTGGCTCATATGCCACATCGTAGGTAATAACTATGCATGTGACATCTATAAGAGCGATGCCCAGTTCCGCGCCCAGTAGGTATGTAACCAAGCATCCTCTAACCCTCGTTAGCAGAGGGACCATAGAGTCGATATGAGAGCGTTACCATCCTATCCACTCCCGTTGTCACCCAGCGACAATCCAGGGGACGTCACTCAGTATATTGCGCTCCCGAGAAACCAGAGGAGCTCCACCAAGATAATACCCCATCTCAGCTTGGGATCGTGCTACACACGCACCCAAAAATCTATTTACGCGTAAAAACCCTGTTTTCAATATTCTACACATGTACATGTATGCCATTATGTGAAAAATCCAATTTTTTCCTTTTCAAACAGGATCATGCATGCTCCATGCAATGCAAACATCAAAACACAAATTATCCAACAATCCAGCTCATCCAAAAATAAATTACTCCGTCCCCAAAGCCATCTGACCCCCGACTTCTCAGACTCAGTCCGGCATAACCAACCTGTCATAATTTATTGTAAAAGCAATAATATATTTAAATCTAAAAGGAAGTTTGGAAAATACTTACAGTATTATATAATATTTTCTGAAAGATTAATGGGCTGCAAAAGGCTAAGGAAAAGCAACATAACAGTGTAGAAACACCGTGGCTGTGGGTTGTAAAAATACCCACTTTTGAATGGGGACGAACCAAGACTTGGGATTGATAAGGAATGACTTAGAGGTGTTTATGAAGCTAATGGAAGTGAAAAAAGGTTAAAACGGAGTTGAGTTCGTGGGGGTTGCTTCGGCGACGGATTGGAGCTGGAAATGGCTGGGTTAAGTCGGCAAGAGGTCGGTGATAAAATAGTAAAGAAATGGTGACCGAAGGTGGAACGACGATGGCACTAGGTGATCTAAAAATGGAGGGAAGTGATCACCGGCGGGAGGGGAGTCGACCGGTGGGGGTGGTGCACTGCACCGTTGGATGATGGCGGCACTACGGCGGTGCAAAGAAAATGAACGGGAGGGAGGAGAGAGAGTGTCGCGTGGGGGAGAGGGAGACCGGGGAAAAAGAAAGAGAAAGGGAAAAGAAATAGAAAGAAGAAAAAGAAAAAGAGAAAAAGAAAAGATGGAGAAAAAGAAATGAGATCCAGTTCTCACCTCTAGGGTCTAGAAATTGATCCAACGAAAATAATTTTTAAAGCTATAAATTGAATAAAATAATTTAAACACAACACCTTGCTAAAATATAATGAACAACTAATAAAAACTAACAACAAAATTTTAAATCTAAAAATAAACTAAATTAAATTAAATAGCAATTTAAACACAAAATAATAATTAATATTAAGAAAGCACCTCAAAATAAATTTCACAACTAATAAATCTAATTAAAATTCAATAAATTTAAAATAAAAAAATTAATATTTTAATTAAATTAAAATACTTTTTTAATAAAAATACACTAAAACGAGATATCACAAATATTTTTGGAGGTATCTATCCGGATTAAGCGTTTATCTCTCTGAAAGCGGCCACTGCTGGCAATTAGTGTACTAAGGTCGAAGGGGTGATTGCACTCATGGTAAGTTACTCGTGCCAGAGAAATTAATTAATATTACGTATTATCCATCCATATATGCATTGATGTATAAGAGAAGATGATCGATGCAGATCGGTGATCAATATACTTTGTTTGCAATTATAGCATCATTTGCATATATACATTCGGATCCGGCTAGCTTGCCTCCTGTTGGAAAAATAACAAGACATCTCCTATAGCTGTTATAAAATCTAATGGCTACTGTCTTATGTGCCCAATACGTTTCATTGATTCCGTTGCGGGAAGTGTAATTTGGACGCGAAAAAGAGCAAGCAAGCGAGCTGTCCGTCGCTCAATGCAGTGATAAATTTGTAGCAAGAAAAAATATAATAAATTTCGAGAGAGAAGGGAGATCAGGAGGTGCGCGCACGCGCGTGTAGGTAGGTGCCTTACTGTCATGCACTTGGCCTGGACTCGACTTTGCCAATAAAAAGTTAAGAAAATTGCAAAATATATAGAAAAAAGAGGAGGGAGTAGCCATTGAATTTTATAACAGTAGAGGAGATGTCCTATGCATTCTATTTCCCTGTAAAAACACTACTCCGCATGAACATTTGCAGATGCTTTTTTCTTATATTCATGAGCTGGAATGCATTATTGCTTCGAATAATATTAATGCGTTTTGAAGTTTTGTCAAGAATCCAATGAGTATTACCAGCCAGATCGATCCAAGCTGTCAAATGGCCTGCTATACGATACTCAACTTTCAAGACTCTCTCTACATATCTCTCTCTGTACTACTACTACTTTGGTCGTCGCTGTGGAATGGCCCAATTCTAAAGGGGTTTCAAAAGTTTATCATGATCACCATTAAGTGTGTTCCAAAACATCAGGCTGACAGGCACTGCGCACGCTAGGTGTTCTGAAAGCTAGCTGCAGGGTCTAGTGGGTCATAAGTACCTTATCCTCTTCCCAACCACACATGCATTTTCTTTAATCAATCAGCAGATTTTTTCGATTCCTGTCCAAGTTTTTTGTTTTTCTTTGGATCTAGATATCCTGCTCCGACCACGTTGCTTTTATTCATTAATTAACTTTCCTTCTGCGCGCGGGAACGTACGCGATCAGGCTTATCATTTAACTAATCACGCAGATAACTTGTTTTTTTCTTTTTTCAAGAAGAGGACGATTAGTTGGCTGGCCATTTGATACCTAACAGTCAACGTTCTTTGAAAAAATTAGTTGGCTGAAGGAAACTCAAGGGGTAAAAAGAAACGTTTCATCTCTCTGTCATTAATATATGCTGTTCCTTCATTGAAGGAAATCAAGTCTATTTTTCATATTAAAAAAAATATGTCATTCCTTATCGTGACGTGGATGGAACGCAACAGTTGGCCATTGCCATGAATGAGTTCTCATATATAAAAGATTCCGAACAAGGTTCCAAATTTGGGATAAAATAATTCCAATTTACTTGCGAGACAATTTTCTACGTGCCACATTACAAAATTTATTTATTATTTATTTTCTTATTATTATCTAATATCATATAATAAAATTTAATAAAAATTAAGATGATAAATAACACGACTCTTAATTATTAATAATTAAACTTAACTCTATGGTTTAATATAATTCTGACCATGTCGTCGATTATGATAAGAAATAATCATGGACAAGTATCAAATACTGCCAATATTGAAAAATTAAACATGAGAAGTACTAGATGGTTTAATATAATTTGAACCATGCATACATGCATGCATGCACATCAACGATTATGATCAGAAAGAATCATGGGCACAAAACAACCAACAAATGTTTAATATTATAGGACGCTCATTCAAGTTTTAATTTATTTAAATTTGAGAGGCTTAAGTTGGAGAGAGATATATACATGATCAAATAAGTCCAATTGGGGGTAGGTAGCAATATTAAAGACTTAATAAATATTATAGGACCAATTCCGTAAAACTCTCTCTCCAAGAAGAACTTGAGGTTCTCAAGCTCAAGTAAGAGGGTGAGGAGATCTTCATCCTGATCATATTCCATGATTTTCATATGAATGGGTTCTAAAACCGATGTTTTTGGTCTTTTGGTATACCTTGGAGATTGGTCAAGTTTGCGCCCATGTACTCTAAACTATTATAAGTAATATACATATACATGTACATTAAAGAACATGTATATGCAATGATTGCTTAATCAAAGAACAAATCTTGCGAAAGGCTGCATCGATATCGTTATTAATTTGGTTTTAATCAAGTGCAAGTCATTAAAACTTTTACATGCTATAAGTTATAACGCTAAACATAACTTATGCTTATTTTGACCGTTTATGAGATATTGCGGGTCCCAAAACTTTAAGGTGGATGTATAGTTGTATATATTATTTGCAAGTAATCAAGAATTCATCATGCTATCGGCCGGCAGTCATGATTACACCCAGGATTTATTAACGAAAAATATTTTAGCCAAGAACAGATTTTATAAAAAATAAATTTATAAATTGATATAATTTGATTTTGTACATTAATTAAGTTAGAAAGTTAATTTTATTATAAAATAAATTTAGCATATTATATAAAAAAATACTAATAGGTGAATTTATTTTTATAGATGTGATTTTTGTGACCATAACACTTCTAATTATTAATTTAATAGTATATGCGATATTATTGATCCCATATTTTAAAGTGCATATATAATTTATTATTTAAACGTCCTAGGGTGACTTACAGATAGGGCGACTTGCAGATATGGGACAGGGATACGAGCTTGTAGATCACTTCTTTTTTATTAATGGGATACGCCCGTCTCTGAAAAGTTCATCCTATAAATAAAGCTAAATGCCAGCTGAAAGTCGCTGAAGAAAGTCTGGTGAGGGGACCTGCAGATATGGAAATAAGCAAGATAGGCTTGAGCCTGGGTTTCCTATGCTTCTTCTTTTTGCATGGAGTTCTGGCCTGCAGTACTCGAAAAGTCCACCACTACAGCTTTATTGTAAGTACTGTCCATTATGATGTTATGTTTGTAATATATTTCTTATGGAATGGAGGAGCGTGTCATGGTTTGATGCCGAAATGTTGTAATTATGGGCGTGGACCGAGGGTTAATTGATGCGGAAATTTCGATCTCTGTGTGCGCGCGCTTGTATGTTTGTTAATATCCTGCATTGTGCTCGTTCTGGCTGCAGGTGAGCGAAACGAATTTTACAAGGCTATGTATCACAAAGAGCATGTTGACTGTAAATGGCCAATGGCCTGGCCCAACAATCCAAGTTCGCAAAGGAGATACTGCATTTGTCCAAGTTCACAATCACGGCAAATATGGTATCACTATTCACTGGTAATGACGGGACTCGCTCAGTCTTTCTCTTCCCTTGGATCTTGTCGCCGACATTTTATTTCTTTGGATTAACTTCTTTTTTGTCAAAAGTTTTCTTCAGTTTGAAAAGAAATGTCGCGTTTTTAGAGTAAAGGAAGCTTCGGCTTGCATTACGACCCTGAAAGGAATGCATTCATGCATGATTGTCCAAACTAAAGTTTCAGGAAAACTAAGATAAAACTTGTGTAATGTAGGCACGGAGTGAAGCAGCCAAGAAATCCATGGTCGGATGGTCCTGAGAACGTCACACAGTGCCCTATTCAACCAGGAAAAAGCTTCATTTATGAGGTTACGTTTTCAGACGAAGTAGGAACAGTTTGGTGGCATGCCCACAGTGACTGGTCCCGGGCAACAGTCCACGGTGCCATTGTCATCTTACCTGCAAGGGGAACCACTTACCCTTTTCGCAAACCCGATGCTGAAAAAGTGCTTGTACTCGGTATAAAAATGAATATTTAAGAGATATTAGTACTGACCATATCATATTTACACAAAGGAATCGACCACATATAATTTTTTGCAACACAAAACCTGCTAATGAGTCTATTTATCTAATATTTCCTCTTTATATTATATTGTACTGCAGGGGAATGGTACAATGGAGATCTCAAGGAAATAATTGATACGGCAACAGAATCCGGTGCTCCTCCAGAAGAATCCACTGCCTACACTATCAATGGCCAACCAGGATTCCCAAATAATTGCTCCAAGGGTAACTAAATAGATATATAGTACTTATACGAGAATTTATATCATTGTGAAATGGAAACATATATATATATATATTACATATTTAATTATTTATATTACATTTTAACGTAATCACGGATATTTGCTTTGCAGAAACAACATAT
Organism: Carya cathayensis; assembly: GCA_011037825.1. NCBI lineage: Eukaryota > Viridiplantae > Streptophyta > Magnoliopsida > Fagales > Juglandaceae > Carya > Carya cathayensis. Next base: position 246,827 of record QGSO01000227.1, read on the forward strand.
CGTCTACAAGTTCAATACGGCAAGACATATCTTCTCCGTCTGGTAAATGCCGTGATGAATGAAGAAATGTTCTTTGGAATCGCAAACCACAAGCTCACAGTTGTGGCCCAAGATGGTGCATACATAAAACCCATAACCACGGATTATATCATGACAAGTCCCGGACAAACAATGGACATCCTGCTCATTGCAAACCAGCCTCCAAGTCATTATTACATTGCTGGGAGTCCTTTCTTCGACGCCGGTTTTATTGCTACATACGACAGTTCAAACACTTCTGCGATTCTCGAGTATACCGGCAATTTTGCTCCTCCAGCCTCTCCACCATATCCTTCCCTTCCAAATATACGGAACAGGGCTGCTGCAGACAACTTCACAAAACGTATTAGGGCATTGGCAAGTCGTGCACACCCTGTTAATGTCCCCAAAAAAATTGACACAAAAATATTCATGGCCGTTGGTCTAAACGAGTTGCTTTGTCCAAATGCAACATGTGGGGGTCCAAATGGTAATAAGCTGTCATCAAGCTTAAACAACATCAGTTTCGTGACCTCAACCATTGATATACTGCAAGCGTATTACAGGTACGTACGTACGTATGTATGTACATCACTAATTTCTCACTTTTGTTTAAGCCAATTATCCTTTGATTTATTAAGAATTCAACTTCAAGAGTGTGGGACATAATTAATATATTAATGACAGTTATCTCTGAAATAAATTGCATCTTATTCTTTGCATGCACGTGTATTATTCCAAAATATTTAAAATCCATGGTATTCTAGCAATTACTTTTTTTTTTTTTTTTTGTCTTTTGTAATAGGTTTACTTCTTAGCACATATATAAGACTCTGCACCCAATATCACTGAATTTACATTCCCTCTTCGAAAATAGTAACTTAATCTCGTTATGGGAAAGAGTTATTCTACTCGTCAGCATTCACACTGACTTGTAAATTTAATTTTTCTTTTGGAACTAATATAGTTTTAAAACCTGGAAATAGGGACTTGCCGGGTGTGTTCAAGAAAGATTTCCCGGATAAGCCATTATATGTTTTTAACTACACGGGAGAAGTAGCTGATAACACATTATATCCGCTCCAAGGGACAAATGTAACGATGATAGATTACGGGGCATCAGTGGAAATAGTCCTCCAAGGGACTAGTGTTCAGTTTGGAGAGTTTCATCCAATGCATCTTCATGGTTATAGCTTCTATTGGGTTGGGACAGGTTATGGCAATTACGATGAGACCACTTCGCCAAAAACATACAATTTGAAGGATCCGCCGGAAGTTAACACCGTTGGTCTTCCTAGGAATGGATGGGTTGCAATTCGATTCGTAGCCAATAATCCAGGTACATACTGATCATCTTATCTCTCTAGGATAAGGATCCCGATCTTCATTTCACTTGAAACGGATAATACTATATATTTAGTTTAAAATATTGAGTGGTTGGTAATTTCATCTATCAATGTAATTATTTTTTAAGATACAATGACTAAGATACTCCATTTATATATATATATATATATATTTGATGCTAAATATATAGTTATACTATCCATTTCAAGTGAAATGAAGATAATCTGTCTTCCACTTTCATGGTCTTTTGTTTTTACTTTTGTTTAGATGAGTTTGGCTCTCTTACAATTATAGGTGATGTTTTTCAGGAGTTTGGTTTTTGCATTGTCATTTGGAAAGGCATGCTTCTTGGGGTATGAGCACGGTTATCATTGTGAAGAATGGACCGACCAAGGAAACAAGTATTCGACCACCCCCACCAAATTTGCCTAGTTGTTCTTAGGTTTTTTAAATTCAATATCTCATGGGGATCAATGCATATATGGAACGTGATATAATTTGATATTTGAATAAGATCTGGATGAAGGAAAATCCCGGTCGTTTCGACCATTAATAATAATATTTTTAAGATGATGGTCCAAGCAGTAGCTAGTCGGTCATGATTCTCTCGGTTGTATGAATAATATAAACAATGTGAGCATTTTTTTTTTCTCCCTGTACAAATAATATCATCTTCCATCCAGAGTAGCTGGTGAGAACTACTTGATCATTTTAATGCCTGTTTACTGATATATGTTGTTTCTACATATTTTAATTAATTACACCTACTTCAGTCGACAGAGATTATAATTTGGTATATAGAATATATATATATATTTATATAAATCTGGCAACTTTGCGTGAAGGAGTGATGGTGTACACAATGCAACCACCTATGATGGGTCCGGGTTAATTTTTGTATTTAATGATTAAAAAAATATTTTTAATTAATGATGTTATGAATATTATTTAAAAAGAAAATTCTATATACCATACTATTTTCCTATTTGCATCCCATTAAATAAGATCGATGTAATACATTTATCACAATTAAATGATTATTTATTATCAAATAATTATAGATACATCACATCATATATAACAAGATACAAGTTATGTGAGATGATGATGTGATATATAGCATTACTCGAAAATAAAGGGAACAGCAAAAGAAAGACGACCAAGAACCGACTCTCTGCCCAGTACCGGATGCTGAATCATTATCCATGTTTCACTGTCTTCAATAAGAATTATATAAAAGCAGATCACGAAGCTATATATAGTAACTAAGCTAATCTACTAGGATTAAATATTATGATGCAGCAAGCTGCTAAACGAATTATGAATTTCTACGGGGTTTAATCAATCATCTCTATATTTATAAAATGGAGTCTGTTTTGGTTTTGGTTTTAGTTTTAGTTTTTATTTAGAAAAATGTTACAGTCACAAAAATACTCACAAAATTCAACTCAAAAATTGAAATAATTTTATATGATATGTTATATCTATTTTATAATAAAAGTAGTTTTATTATCTAATATACCATATTAAATCATGTTAATTTTTTAAAAGTAGTTTTATTACCTAATATACCATATTAAATCATGTTAATTTTTTAGTTTACTTTTATGAAATTTCTTTATAGTTAAAACATTTATCTTTTATTTATATATTGGTCAGTATCTTTAATTTAAGTCATTATGATTCCTAAAAATTTAAGGGTCTATATATCACGGGAGTTATTTTACATAGTTTTAATGAGCTATCTTTACATATACAATTCTTTTTTAAATCCAATGAGGTTTGGATTCAAAACTCATCTTAACTAATCTAATAATTACAAATTTTACAAACTTAATTTATGTAAAATACAATAAAAAATTCAACTTTCTCAAATCAAAAATAAAAATAATATTAAAAAATAATAATCTCACAATATTTTATTAAAATTTTAACAAGTTATATGGAGTTCTCTCATCTTTGCACTCTAATTAATCAAAATTGACACATGTACCTAGAAATTACTAAAAATTAATAGTTTACACCTTCATTTAATTATAACTATAATTAGGATAAATGAAAAATGAAAGTGCACACTTTTACTGATCTGGTTTTGATAAAGCGTGTCATGATCAAATATTAGTTTTTGATAATTGAAGTTATAAAACATTTTGAGGGTGCAGCTTTTTTCTTTAAAAAGTTGTGTTTACATGATGCACGTGATAACTTATTTTCCATTTTTCCGACATCATATCCAACCAACCAATGACGGTAGTTCCAGAGTTTGTCAGATGCCAACTCCCAATAATAATGGAGAGCATAATTTTTATAATAATAATAATAATTATTATTTTTTAGACAGGGAGGTGAGGGAGAATGAATTAGATTGGATCATTGTACAGTCTCGTTAAAATAGAAAAAATTTAATTATAAATATAACTGTATATTAATATGTAAATTAATTAATATGCACCAATATAGATCTCCAAAGACTAATTGTGAAATCACATTGCTTGGCGTCTCTCCAGGTGCCCAACAACGAAATGGTCCTTGATGCTATGTTAGTTCCATTATTGCATGAAATTAAAAAGTTGAGTGGAATGTTTGTTAAATGTAATTTTTAACATGTTTATCGAGAAGGTAATCGGGTTGATCATATTCTTGGCCGATATGCTTAGAATGTTGAGAGTATCCCAATGTGGAATGACTGTTGTCTAGACTTTATTTCTCAGGCTATTTGACTTGATAAATGTGATCTGTAATTTCTTTTAATGAAAGTTTGAGGTTTTCTTACATAAAAAAAATTAAATGTCATTGATCAAAAAGTAAATTTTATCGAAAATAATATTAATTTAAATTTTAAATATGAAAAATTAGGATTGATATACAGATTACTATATGACTTTATTTATATATAATAAAACTAGTCAAAACATAGCCAGCAAATTAACCCGCACCTCCGAAGACAATATAACATAATGGCTAAAGTACTGTGTTGCAGACGAGAAAAGTAGTCATGTCATTATCACAGCCTTTGTTTTTCTCCTTAGCTAGTGTACGTATATATGATAGAATTATATATATGCATGGTCCAGTACCCTTGGTTAAAGGAACATTATCGTGCATGGCATTTTCCCTCATGGGAAACCACGATAATTGTTTCTTTAATTTACAGCATCATCATAATCAAGTACATCCAATGCAAGCTAGCCCTCAAACATGCAGATTTTAACAACAATGGGACAAAATGGCCGTCTGATCAACTGATCTCAGAGTACATCAATATCTAACCCTTGTCCACCTTCCGGTCCTCCGGGTGCAGTAGGTAAGAATCCTCCTAACTATATCACCTAACTATGCGTTAGGACAATGTTTTTGATGATATGGCCATGCATATATTATACGTAAGTGTATATATATCACCTAACTGAGAGGTCCCCCACCCCCGAACAAAGAGAAATATAAATTATGGATGTAGTCCCGAGAAAAAGACTAATGTAAGGGTGAAACGATTCACAAATATCATATTTAAACAACAAGTCGTCAAAAGTGGGCAGTTGCACTAGCTAACTACCCTTCTTTGGCTGCTCTTCACTCTCGTCTCTAGCTACTCAATATAATTGAAGATCAGTGGTACCCAGACATCATTTTCACAATAGAAATGGAATTGGGAGAGATATTATACCCATTTTCTAAGCCTTATTAATACTATTGTACTTGGTATAATATATATTCCCTTGATCCTTTTTTTCTGCTAGTTATATACTTACATGTATATATATATATATATATATATATTTACATGATACACACATCAAGTATATATCGTGATTTCAAGAACAAGAAACTTCCGTTCTCACACAGGCCGCGCATTTAAGCTTTTTCTTTTCTTTCTTTTACTTTTTAGAAATCTTAATCTTTGTCTTTTACTGTTTTGATAATAGGGGAATGGTAAAAAGGTGACGTGATGTCCATAATTTGACGAGGCCCTTGCAACTGGTGGCGATCCAAACACTTAGATGCTTTCACTATTAACGGCCAAGCTGGAGATCTTATAAGGGTTAGGGCAGTTTGGATTCTCAACTAATCTTATTTAATTATTATAAATTTTTTAAATTTCAACACAAAATATAATAAATAATTTAATTTTTTCAAATCTTTAAATAATAATAATATTAAAAAATAATATTCTAACAATATTTTATTCAACTTTTAACTTTCATTTCAACTTAACTCAATTCAACATCTAAATACAGCTAAATCTTTTAATCGGTTATGTTGTTAAAGGGTTGAAAATAGCCTCCAATTATTTTTTGCCACATAGCCCATCCATGGGGCTAACAATGGGACCACACGGTACACAATCAGAAACACTTAGGAAAGCTCTCTCGCCCAAATCAGATCCCTCACCCTCCCTCTCGCCCATCGATGCCTTTGTGAATTCTCTCACCCCTCTAACCCAGATCCCCTCACCGGCCCTCTCATCTCTCTCATTGACGTCGTGACTCCCTCTCCCCCATCAATGCCGTCCAATATGATGACCCTGGATTGGCTGCATTGACCCTCATCTCCAAGTCCCTCGTTAACCACACCTCTGTTGCAACTTGCCATTGTCGACCTAGACGACAAGTTGAAGGTATGAGAATCAAAATAAACAATATTGATCAAGATGTATCTACAAAACATGAAACTGTTGTTCTCCTTCTGAAAATGGATCTCCCCAAAATAATCACTCTAGAATGATCCAGTTTTCTAATTTGATAGCATTCTAGGTCGAATAATAGTAGAAGCAAGTCAAAGGAGAATCTCTGAAGATCTAAGGAGCTTCTTACTTTTTCATCTACAAATTTGTTTATGTTCAAGTCCAACCCCTTCGAAGATTCATTTGTTTTGTTTGTTGGTATTACAGTCGATTTTTTCTCTCCAAAATTTCTGGATCTAGACAAACTGATTCCTACTTTAGCTCAACTTGGCATTGGGATGGATGTATCAGATGAAAAGTTGACATCCTCCACATCTATTGTGCCATACTACTTTAAGTGAGAGTGTTCACTGTCAACTTCAAAAGGCAGCCGGGCATGAGTGTTTCGAGGTTTGGGAAAGATGAGTAGAAGTACCATCACCAAAGAGGGTCTGGGAGGTAGGGGCTGGCTGCGTTGAACTGGTAGTGGTCGTTTGGTGATGGCGTCAATGATTGGTGGAACTGGTAGTGATTGATAGGTGGTGGTTGCAACATAACTCATCAAGTAGGAGAGACAAGGGGAAGGGAAAAATATTTCCTTTCGTAAAGTTTTTATTTCTAGGTAGAAATCTTATGTGGTAAACCTTGGTGTCAACTTATGTAATACTGAGATGACACGTTATTGGATGATGTTAAAGGGCTAAAATCAGCATGTACTATTCCAAAGCGTTTCTCTCTATATAATTTGTTGAGACAAAAATGAGTTGATTGGCATATTCTTGTGAAAACCTGTGTAAAATAGTATTGTAACAAGTGTTGAAGCGAAAGGATTGAAGTGTGCTGATCACTGGTCAAAACAGGTGTCACCGCTCGACACTCGCTCGACACATGGCTCGAGCGAACTCAAGCAGATTGGACCGCTCGACACTCGCTGGACACATGGCTCGAGGGAACTCAAGCAAATTGTACCGCTCGACCCTCGCTCGACACTTGTCTCGAGCGAACTCAGACAGATTTCGGCGCTCGACCTTCGCTCGACACTGCGCTCGAGCGAATGTTCCAGATGACTTAAAACCTAGGGTTTTCATACGCCTCCTTTGAGTTGTACTATAAATAGAACAGCTTCTCTGCTATTCTAAGCGTGGAGAATCAGAGCAAAAACCCTAAGGGCATCCAAGATCTTTTAGAGCAACCTCTCCCCCACTTGGTTGATTCTCTCTTGGATAAACACATCTCCACCATAACACATTCAACATCAAAACTTCAGTTGAGTCCATTGGAGTGGACAAGTTCGTTGGCCGGAAGAGTCCGGAGCTGCTGGTGATGCAGAGATCGAGAGGTTCTTGTGGGAAGCTATAGAAAGGTCGGAGTTCCGACACTACATGCGTGTAGAGATCGAGTGGGTCACTCGTGGTGTTGCAAGCCAAGTTTAACTACTACAAAGGTTTTGTGAGTGTCTCTAAATTGGTTGTAACAAACTAAATTTTCTATAATGGATTTGAGGTGGTGTCTTACACCCGGAGTGGTTTTAGATTTTGAAGATGTTCTTCAAATGAGTTTCCACTCCGTGAACAAAATCTTGTGTTGATTATTTGTATTGTTTATTGCTTTGATTAATTGTTGTTTAACAATCTTTTTAAAAAGACCATAAAAATCGGATTACACCTATTCACCCCCCCTCTAGGTGAAGTGTTGTGTAGAACCACTGCTTTTTCAATTGGTATCAGAGCCGGTTCACTCCGCTAGGATTCAGTTCCTGAGTGTGATCCTGCTGTAGTGGTTTAAAATGGATAGGTCTCAATCACTCACATCTCCACCATATTTTAATGGAAACAACTACGCTTATTGGAAAGTTGGAATGAGAGCATTCTTAAAATCTGTGGATGAACGAGTGTGGTTTTCCATAACAAATGGTTGGACAGAACCAAAGGTTATTGTTGATGGAGTTCAAACTCCCAAAAGTGTAGAAAATTATTCCAGGGATGAAATAAGTGAATGTGGTTAGAATAGCAAAGGGCTGAATGCGATCTTCATGGATGTGTCCTAAGAAGAGTTCAAACGGATATCAATGTGTCAAAATTGCAAAGAAGTTTGGGATATTCTTGATATCACTCATGAAGGTACCCAGGCTGTCAAGAACTCTAAACTTCAAATGTTGACCACTAGTTTTGAAGAATTGAAAATGAGGGATGATGAAATGTTTGATGTCTTCTATGCCAAACTAAATGATATCGTCAACTCTCGCTTTAATCTAGGGGACAGAATTCCTGAGAATAGAGTTGTGAGAAAAGTTCTCAGATCCCTTCCTGAGAGATTTCGCCCTAAGGTCACGGCTATTGAAGAGAGCAAGGATGTGGATGCTATGAGAATTGAAGAGTTGGTAGGCTCCCTCCAAACCTATGAACATACTCTTCCCTTGGATAAGAAAAACAAGTCCATAGCCCTAAAAGCTATGAGAGAGGAGTTTGATGAATCTTCCGATGAACTTGCCATGAGTGACAAGGAAATAGCTTTTTATGCTAAAAAATTCAGGAAGATGTTTATTAAGAAAAACCCGGGACAGGAGAGGAGAAGGTTCAAAGGGTTTAACAGGGGTTCAAGTTCTGAAAACCGAGAAAAGAGAAATAAGCGAGATACTGGAGCTGACAAGGACAGTATTCAGTGCCATGAATGTCATGGTTTTGGTCACATTCGATTTGAGTGTGCAAATTACAAGAAAGCAAAAGAGCAAGCTAAGGTTGCTTCCTTGACTGATAGTGAGTCTGAGTCAAGTGACTCACAAGAGAATTCTTCCATGAAGAAAAATCTCAATTACATGGCTTTCACTTCCTCTGTTGTAGGCAAAAGTCATAGTAATGAATCTAGGTTTGAAATTGAGAGCGTTTCTGAAAATGACTCTGTAAATGAAGATGAGTTGCAGGAAATCTATGAGAAATTGTATAAAGAATGTGTGAAATTGAGGAAACTCAATAAAGCACATATTGAGGAAATAGATTTATGCAAAAGAGAAAATGAAGAACTCAAAGACAAACTAGGAGAAGCCATTGGTCTAACGGATGAGTTACAAAAGAGGAATGTGACTTTGGAAGATAAAGTGACAACTCATGAAAGTGAGCTGACTTTGTTAAATACTAAGTTGCAGAAATTCTCCATTGGGACAAATCAGCTTGACAAACTCCTAAGTTTAGGAAAGTCCCCCAGTGATAAGAGTGGTCTAGGCTACTGTGAAGAGAATCCTGATGCTCCTTCAACCTCGAAAGCCTCCTATAAAAATGCAAGAAAAACAACGTTTGTTCCTGCAATGACTGAGAATAGGAAGACTCATCCATCTGGAAAGGGTAAGAAGCCTGTGCAAGTGCAAAAGTCTGTTCCACCTCCCAAACGACAAAGAGCTCGCAACACGAGCCCCATATGTCATCACTGCGGACAGATTGGCCATATTAGACCAGACTGCTTTAAATTAATGAGACACTTTGTGCATGCTCCTACTTTTGTTAATAGTAGAGCTGCTTATCCTTCTAGAAGGGATAAGAATTTCATTAATGGCTCTATGAATGTCTCAACCTTCTTGAGACGGAGAGTTCACAAAGCAAGCCCCGTGTGTCATCATTGTGGTAAGATTGGTCACATCCGACCAAACTGTTTTGAGCTAAGGAGGCAAACTATGTCAATTGAAAAGCCCTACTCAAGAAAAGGGGTACCAAGGTGGATCGTCAAAAAGGGGAAGACGCAAGCCACACATGGTTTTTGTGCTGTAGACTAATAGTCATGCATTACATGCATTACATACTTACATGCATTTTTGTTTTATTTTGTTGTTGGTGTTTATTTTGTGTTAGTTTGTTGTCTAATTTCCTTGTCGTTGTTTGTTGTCCGTACTTGCACTCCATGATTGTGCTATATAATGGTGGGGCTGTTAATTCTATAATCTAAGGGCATGCATCTTTTGAGTTTTGTATCATATACTTATGGTTCACAAAGGTTTGGAACATGAGTATCTTGTGTAATTTATGACTAGCATCACACACTTCACTCCTGGCTCAGTTAATTAACATTTCGCCACTTGTGAGTATTGGGGAGGCAATCAAAGGTGGTAGGAAGCTCTACTTGCACACAGAATTGACCACGGGCTAGATGACCTAATCATGATTCTCTTGTGCAAAAATATGGCACATCAAAAGGAAAAGAAAAAAGTGATGTTGGTAAAATAAATAAATAAAAAAAGGGTGAAAAACAGAATAAGTTTTCTGTTTCTTGAACATGCTGAAACAAGTACTCAAACAGAAGGATTCAGGTCCTAGCAGCATTGGGTTTGACTTTTTGTGTCTTGGAAAGAGCTTCCCAAGCATTTATGATTTCTTGTTCAGCCCAACCCCGCTCACGCTTATCGGTTGAAATTTCTTGATTGAGTAAGGACCAGTTTAAACACGCATGTCTACATTACTTAAGATACTTTGTTTTTACCTGCGTGTTCTGTGAGAATATGATGTTTCTCTTCATTTGATATGTTTTCTTGGGTTGAAAATTGGCTTCCCTAATGTTTGTCAAAGTCATGTGAGTCTTGTGAGTGGTGTGTGTTTCAAAACTGGGCAAAATTGCAAAATCTAGAGGTCTCGGTCGACACTCCGCTCGACTCCGCTAGAGCGAACTTCGCTCGATAGTTCGCTCGAGGGTTTAAGTTCGATCGAGCGAATATCTAGTATAAAGCCAGCGCCGCTCGAGCTCAACGCACAGTTTTCCCCAAACTATTCTCCCGTGCGTTTTCTTCTCTCCCTCACTCAAATCTCCTCGTTTACAACTTGTTTGTCATAAGGAATCTTCCAAATAAAGGTAAAAACTCTTCTCTTGACTATTATTTCGGATTCTTAGATTTTTTTTTGGGTTTTTTCCTGGTTATTTTCCTTGGTGTGGATGGAAGTTTCGGTTGGGTTTGTTTGGAGTGTTTTTCTTGAAAAACTATTTTGAAACTCCTATGGAGTTTTGTTTGTTGTTTGGATGTATTTAGGAGGTTTTTGAACCTCCTATGGGGTAATGCCCCTTTTTCTCACTTGGATGCACTCCAAGTGTTTGATGAAATACCTCAATGAGTTTTGTTTAATCATTTTTATCATGCATTGGCATAGCATTGTTCATATACCTATTTCATGCATATCCTAGTGTTGGGTCGTCATTTGTCTTGGAATTGCATTAGGTTTGAAGGTGTTTTATGTTAGAAAGGGCATGGATTGTGTATTGAGTTCAAAATTCCCAATCTTAACTTAGTTGGGATTACCAAAATGGTTTTTGTCTCTTTTTCATGAGCATGGTTGGTTGGCATTGTTGGTTTGTCATGGTCGGCATGATTGGCATTGTCGTGTTAGCATGTTCATCACATGGTTAGTTGGTGAGTTTTATCATCCTCATGCATTTGGCATTTTAGACATGCATCCATCAAGGCGTCACATCACCTTTAGCCTTTTCTAACGTCACTGACTTTATCTACAGCCAAAAGCCATGTCGTCTTGACATGTTCGTCCTCGCCAAAACCCTCCTGCACCCGCTCACGCTCAGTTCCATAGTGCACAAGCTCAGGAGCTGTATACTCAGAACTTCTCTCAACGTACCCCTATTGTTGAGCGTGATGTCTCTCTCGGTGAGCTCTCTGAGACTATAATCCCTCACATATTTAAGTCTCGCCAGTGGCAGGCCTTGACCACTGGTCATCCCACTCCTTCTGTGGTGATGGTTCGGGAGTTTTACTCCAACATACAGGGTATTTCCATTGATGACTCCTTTGACGTGAGTCTCCGGAACATTACCTTCCGGGTGACTTCGGGCATGATAGCACACTTGCTGAATGCCCCTCGTGTGCCTTATCCTGACTATCCATATATACGAACGTCTCCTCCTACTCCACAAGCTATTGCTAGCTGTCTTTGTAGTGGGATCAGTCATTGGGAAGGGAAGAGCCCTCTCCAAACTATTCTTTTTACGCCCGACAATCTCATTCTGAGTAGGATTGTTATTACAAATCTATATCCTACGGGTCATCAGAGTGACGTGGGTCTTGATCGCGCCATTCTTCTGTTTGCCTTGATCAATGATGTCCCTCTTGATCTAGGGTCTCTTCTCTGTCGGGTCATTATTGAGGCTTTTCAGTCCTCCAAGAAACGGACTGGCTTGCCGTTTGCATGTCTCATCACCCGAATCGCACTTTCCCAGTCGGTTGCCTTTCTACCACAAGAGCCTAGAATAGCTCTTAAGGCTCTCATAGGTCGTAGGACGGTGCAACTCAGTCGTGCTCACACCACCCCACATCCTATCCGTGTTGAGCATCCTCCCGCACCTTCCTCTCAGCCTTCGAGTTCTCGGCCTTCGAGCTCTCAGCCCTCCAGCTCTCGGCCATCCACTTCTTAGCCGTCTAGCTCGGCCCCCTCCCCTTCGGCACCCGGCTCGACCGAGCCCAGTATTCAGCAGGTTCTTGAGTATTTAGCACGCCTTTACGTCCGTTTTGATACTTTGGACGCCCGGGTTGATAGCCTGCAGCAGCATGTGACCCAACGCTTCCATGACATTGAAGAGCTTCTTAATGAAGATGATGAAGATGGTGAAGATGGTGGCAGTCCTGTAGATGATTGAGACCCTTTGTCAGTTTGTGACAAAAAGGGGGAGTAGTACAGTACTGATTAAAGGGAAGTTTGGGGGAGTTTTGGATACTAACTCAGGGGGAGTGGTAGTTGTTAGCAACACACTTGTTTTGGGAACAGCAGCTTTTGGTTTTTATCTTTTGGTGTTATATCTCATGTTTACTGCTGCTGTGTGTCTAATTGTTCTTGAATTTTTTTTAATTAATTGTTTAATGAAATATTTTGTTTCTAAAGCCTGTACTTGTCATATCTATTCATGAATTGTGATTTGTGATTTGCAAACAATTCTTTGTGCGATATGTTTAACCGTTTGCTAAGTATGTGTAGAAATATTTCATCGTGTTCAAGAATATGAATCTAGTGATGGGTGTGCTAGGATTAGGTCATATGTATAGGTTAGAGGTTTTGTCACAGAAATGCCAAAGGGGGAGATTGTTGAGGCAAAAATGAGTTGATTGGCATATTCTTGTGAAAACCTGTGTAAAATAGTGTTGTAACAAGTGTTGAAGCGAAAGGATTGAAGTGTGCTGATCACTGGTCAAAACAGGTGTCACCGCTCGACACTCGCTCGACACATAGCTCGAGCGAACTCAAGCAGATTGCACCGCTCGACACTCGCTCGACAGGGCGCTCGAGGGAACTCAAGCAGATTGCACCGCTCGACACTCGCTCGACAGGGCGCTCGAGCGAACTCAAGCAGATTGGACCGTTCGACACTCGCTCGACACATGGCTCGAGCGAACTCAAGCAGATTGTACCGCTCGACCCTCGCTCGACACTTGGCTTGAGTGAACTCAGACAGATTTCGGCGCTCGACCTTCGCTCGACACTGCGCTCGAGCGAATGTTCCAGATGACTTAAAACCTAGGGTTTTCATGCGCCTCCTTTGAGTTGTACTATAAATAGAACAGCTTCTCTGCTATTCTAAGAGTGGAGAATCAGAGCAAAAACCCTAAGGGCATCCAAGATCTTTTAGAGCAACCTCTCCCCCACTTGGTTGATTCTCTCTTAGATAAACACATCTCCACCATAACACATTCAACATCAAAACTTCAGTTGAGTCCATTGGAGTGGACAAGTTCGTTGGCCGGAAGAGTCCGGAACTGCTGGTGATGCAGAGATCGAGTGGTTCTCGTGGGAAGCTATAGAAAGGTCGGAGTTCTGACACTACATGCGTGTAGAGATCGAGTGGGTCACTCGTGGTGTTGCAAGCCAAGTTTAGCTACTACAAAGGTTTTGTGAGTGTCTCTAAATTGGTTGTAACAAACTAAATTTTCTATAGTGGATTTGAGGTGGTGTCTTACACCCGGAGTGGTTTTAGATTTTGAAGACGTTCTTCAAATGAGTTTCCACTCCGTGAACAAAATCTTGTGTTGATTATTTGTGTTGTTTATTGCTTTGATTAATTATTGTTTAACAATCTTTTTAAAAAGACCATAAAAATCGGATTACACCTATTCACCCCCCCCTCTAGGTGAAGTGTTGTGTAGAACCACTGCTTTTTCATAATTGTTTAGAGAGGTAAGAGTAATGCTACATACAGTCGTAGAGTGTACAAACATCATGCAATCGTTTTGAAAAAGAGTGGGGTCTACAATTAAAAAAGTTAATTTTTTTTATGTGGGTCCCGTATTAATTCACTTTTTTTCAAAGAGACTGCACGATCCTTACACAACCACGACTGCAAATATCATTTCTCACGTGAAAAAAGTGCAACAACCAGTTGGACAACATCTCTAAAAGATATTACTATTTGGAACAATATTATTGGATCCATCTAAAATATTGTCAACACTTTTGAGAGTTTTTTTCTTTCTTTAAATTGGTGGTCAAGGTCGACATCAAAGTCAACGGTCAAAGGGGACGTGGCGGCTAACTGAATGTAGGTGACTTGACAGATGAGGTGGATGGGATGGGTTGGGTTGGGTTGGGTTGGGTTAGGCTAGGAGTGGTGTGGGCATAATTGGGCTTGCAATAATAGAAGAAGAAAAGAAATCATTGAGAAAGGTTTACTTGAGATGGGCTGGGCCAAAAGTGGGCTATAATGGGGAATTGAAAGATGGATCAAACTGTAGCAATCGACTTTGTGCGCGTGTTGCAAGTGTATTACCGGTTGCACAAGTGGGAGCATGTGGGCAGACGCACAACGGACTTAGGAGTCATGTGTGGGTGCGTCTTTACAGGTTGGAATTGTATGATTTTCATAGAGAATCACCGATAGCACTCGAAGAGTCATTTGGTAGCCTCAGTTTTTCGAAAATATAAGCATACAAGGAATGAAAAGTCTAAGGAAGCTGCAACTATCAAGTGGAATAGAACCAACGTAGCAACCGTGGTAGACTGTCAAGAAAACAGCACATGAACACCAATGGCTATATATTACAAAAAAGTCTAACATGGACATTAAGAACTAGAGGCGCCATGATGGTGTCATCTCTTATACCATATAAGAAACTGTAAGTCAAAAAATTCTAAAATTATACATTGTGTATTTTTTTATTTTTTGAAAGGAAAATACATTGTGTATTAATAACTTACATGGTTAGCCTTTTTATAGTATAATAAGGTCTGTATAATAAAAAAATCATTCAACAAAACAATTATTATATCTCATTTCGGAGAGCAAATAAAAGTCTCTTCAATTAAAATTCCTATGCTAGTCCAAATGCTACCATATATATGAAGACAAAGAAAATCATTCAACAAAACAATTTTATTAACCAAAGTCTCCATATTATTAATTAACAATTGGACCGCATTCAAGACAAAGTAGAAAAACCACATCTTTTGACTTCATCTTCAAACATATATATATATATATATATATATATATATATATATATATATATATATTATATACTATATACATANATAATATATACTAGGTACATATATATCCCACCAATTTCACAATTACCAAGAAAATAAACATATATAATAAAGTTGTATAATTAAACACGTACATGTAAGAATAACATGTACTGCAACATTAGTCGATGTATATAGAAAAGTGTTTTGCTTCGTACAAGTAAAATTGCATATTAATTTACATATTAATATTGATTCCTTCATATTCAAAATTTAAATTAGCACTGTTTTTAATAAAATTTACTTTTTGACCAATCATATTAGATTAATGCACATATTAGTACGCAGTTGTGCTTGCAACTAGATTTTTCCTATATTAGTATGCACATATTCATATCTCTCCAAAACTAAATTTTAATGGGAAGTGAAATTAACCACGATTTAATTTGTTTGATTTGGTGTTGAAGGATGACCTAAGTAGAAGTCAAATACATTATGATGCAGTGCCTTTTTTCCTCAAAGGTGCAGTACATATATATCATCACGTACTTGTACTTCTGTTTTTGATGTAGTACTGCAAAAATCAAATACGCTATATAAGAAACCATGCATGAATATCACCTTGACGATCTACCCTCAATTTCTTCATTCCTCTCTCTTAATTAGCAGCACTCCATGATCTTCAACTGCAAGCTTTTGAGCTCCAAAATAATCTCTCAGCTTTTAGTTCGATCGGGCCCTAACATCTGGTGTCTTCCTATATATTATATAATGCCAATCATCAGGAAAAAAAAAAAAAAAAAAAAAAGCCAAGTGGGGTCGATCGATGAGTAATTTTTTTGGGGTTGTATATCCGGATTAAGCTTTTATCTCTTTGCAAGCGGTCCGATGGCCGAAGGCTGCCGGCAATTAAAGATTTAACGTAACGTCAAATTTGGGGTGATTACACAGGTATGTTACTCGACTCTGCTCTTCTAAATTTCTAATTACGATTAAAACATTCAACTTTCAAGACTCCGATCTCTCTATCTCTCTCTCTCTGTGCTACTTCTAGCAACGTACTTGGTCGCTGTGGAAATGCCATGATGCAAGGTGTTCCAAATTAAAGATTAGGTACTGGGCATGCAAGCTAGCTTGTGTTTTGATATTAGAGAAAGCTGGGTCATTAGTACCTTATCCTCTTCGATCCGATCCACGTACACATGCATTTTCTTTAATCAATCAGCAGATTTTGTCAAGCCTGGCAATTACTCATGTGCAAGTTCTTTAATTTATCTGAGCTATCGGCCAGTCTGCGAGATCCATGATGTTTATTATTTTATTCCAGGGAATCCCGTGAAACTTCGACATGATGCTTATTATTTGGATCTATATCTTCTTCTCCGAACATGTGGCTTTTATTAAATTTTTCTTTTGCAAGAACGTGTTCAGGCTTATCATTTAACTAATCAATTACATATATTTTTTTTCCTTTTCAACAAGAGGACCATTAACTAATTTGTTGGCCGAAGCAATAATCAAGGGGAAAAAAGAGAGAAAAAGATTCCATCTCCTGCATTATTGATCTATATATAAATATATATATATATTAATATCGTTCCTTATATATTGTGATGTGTGGATGGAACAGTACAACAGCCACAGTTACAAATGAATTCTCATGTATAAAATATCTCGAACAAGCTTCCAAAATTGGGATAAAATAATTGCATTAATTTACTGCGAGATCACAATTCTCCACGTGCCATATTAAATCATTGAACTTTAGAACTATATGGCTGGTTTAAAATAATTCGAACCACGTCGTCGATTATGATAAGAAATGATCATGGACACATGATATCAAATATTAATGCCATATTAAAAAATTAAATTCGAGAACTGGATGGCTTAAGATAATTTGATAACCATGCATACACATCATCGATTATATATATAACATGATCAGAAAGAATCATGGGCACATAAAACAACCAACATATGTTTATTATATTCCATCAAACAGTATAGCAAGTACCATGCATGGACAATTATAAACATTAGATAAATGGATTTTGAAGTTAGCCGAGATCTAGATCATGACAATCTTTTCAAGTTTTTATTCAAATTTGAGTGTCTCGAGTTGGAGAGAGACACATGATCAAGTGAGCCCACTTGGGGATATGTAGCAATTAATATTAAATGTATAATAAATATTATAGGGCCACTTTATTAGACTATCTATCTCTCTCACAGTAAGAGGGTGATGAGGAGATTTTCATTCTGATAATGATATTCCATGATTTTCATATGAATGGGTTCTAAAACCAATACTTTCGGTCTTTTGTTATAACTCGGAGATTTTTATTTTTTTTGAACTATAACTTGGAGATTTGATCAAGTATTGCGCCCATATACTGATCTATAAACAACGGGTAATCATGTGAAAACTTGGATTGCTTACTTTGATATTTTATGAGAAACTGTTAATGGTCCCAAAATCTTAATTAGGTGAATGTATATTTGTATTAATTACTTTGCAAGTAATGAAAACCTGCTCATACTATTGGCGGTCATGCAGATCGATCACGAACAGACCCTGGATTTATTAATATAATAGTTTTTGAGATATTATTGATCCCATATTTTAAGGTGGATAATGGCCATATATTATTTTTTATTTAACCCTAGGTAGGGTGAGTTGCAGATATGGGATACGATCGAGCTTGGGATATGCGCCTCTGAAAAGTTCATCCTATAAATAATGCTAAATGCCAGCTGAAAGTCGCAGAACAAAGTCTGGTGAGGGGAATTGCAGATATGGAACTAAACAAGATAGGCTTGAGCCTGGGTTTCCTATGCTTCGTGTTTTTGCATGGAGTTCTGGCAGATTGCAGTACTGCTACTCGCAAAGTCCACCGCTACAACTTTACTGTAAGTAGTGTCCAATATGATGTTATGCTTTTATAGAATGGAGGAGCGTGGCAAGGTTTTACCTAAAACTACCCTATATATTAATATATGTGTACGCGCAGTTTTATGAGAAACAATTAGTTATATTTTTTTTTATGAAAAATTATATTTGCAGTCGTGGTTGTGTAAGTTCTGTGCAGTCTTTTTGAAACTTTTTGAAAATTAATACGGGACTTATATTAAAAAATTAAATTAAATTTTTAATCGTGGACTCTACTATTTTTCTAAATGATTGCAGGATGTTTGCACACTCCATACCTATACGTAACATTACTCATTTTCTATTATACAATTTTTGTAGTAGATTGATCGGTACCTCCCGATCATGGAGTGTTCTTAAATTACGGGCGTGGATCGAGGGTGCGCTTATTTGTTTGTTTGTTAATTATATCATGCATTGTGCTTGATCTGGTTGCAGCTGAGGGAGACGAGTTTTACAAGGCTATGTACCACAAAGAAAATGTTGACTGTAAATGGCAAATGGCCTGGCCCGAAAATCCCAGTTTGCAAAGGGGATACTGCATTTTTTCATGTTCACAATGCCGGCAAATATGGTGTCACTATTCACTGGTAATGACGCGCGTGACTCGCTTTGTCTTTCTCTTCCCTTGATATTGTACATTTCTTTGGATTTAGAACTTCTTTTTTCTCAAAAGGTTTTTTCAGTTTGGAAAAGAAATGTCTCGTTTTTAGAGTAAAGGAAGCTTCGGCTTGCGCATGCATGCATTACGACCCTGAAGTAATGCGTTCATGATTGTCCAAACTAAAGTTTCAGGAAAACTAATATAAAACTTGTGTATTAATGTAGGCACGGAGTGAAGCAGCCAAGAAATCCATGGTCGGATGGTCCTGAGAACGTCACACAGTGCCCTATTCAACCAGGAAAAAGCTTCACTTACGAGGTTACATTTTCAGATGAAGAAGGAACCGTTTGGTGGCACGCCCACAGTGACTGGTCCCGGGCCACAGTCCACGGTGCCATTGTCGTCTTACCTGCAAACGGAACCACTTACCCTTTCCGCAAACCCGATGCCGAACAAGTACTTATACTCGGTATATATAGAAATTAATATTGAACAGATATTAGTAGTGACCATATATATCACATTTACACAAAAGGGATTTAACCCCATATACTTTGCATCAGAAAACTGTTAAATGAGAGTCTATTTATCTAATTCTTCCTCTTTTTATATTGTACTGCAGGGGAATGGTACAATGGAGATCTCAAGGAAATAATTGATAACGCAACTGAAACCGGTGCTGCTCCAGCTGAATCCAATGCCTATACCATCAATGGCCAACCAGGATTCCCAAATAAGTGCTCCAAGGGTACCAAAATATATAGCACTTGGGCTAGAATTTATATCATTATGAAATGAAAACTTAGATAGCAGTATCTGCAGTGCAATATTGATGACCAGCTAAATTATGATCATTTATTCCAAAAATTTAGAGAAATAGGTTTAATTATTTATATTATATTCTTGATATAATCATGAGTTTTCTCGATGCAGAAACAACATATCGTCTGCACGTTCAATACGGCAAGACATATCTTCTCCGTCTGATAAATGCCGTGATGAATGAAGAAATGTTCTTTGGAATCGCAAATCACAAGCTCACAGTTGTGGCCCAAGATGGAGCATACATAAAACCCATAACCACAAATTACATCATGACAAGTCCAGGACAAACCTTTGACATCCTGCTCACTGCAAACCAGCCTCCAAGTTATTATTACATAGCTGCGAGTCCCTTCTTCGATGCCGGTTCTATTGCTACATACGACAGTTCGAACACTTCTGCAATTCTCGAGTATACCGGCATTTTTGCTCCTCCAGCCTCTCCTCCATATCCTTCCCTTCCTAATATAACGGACAGGGCTGCTGCAGACAGCTTCACAAATCGTTTAAGGGCATTGGCGAGTCCCGCACACCAAATTAATGTCCCCAAAAAAATCAACAAAAGATTATTCGTGACAGTTAGTCTAAACCAGATACTTTGCCCTGGTGCAACTTGTGGGGGTCCAAATGGTAATAGGCTGTCATCAAGCTTAAACAACGTCAGTTTCGCGACCTCAACCATTGATATACTGCAAGCATATTACAGGTACGTACGTACATACATCGCTAATTTTCCACTTTTGTTTAATCCATTTATCCCTTGATTTATTAAGAATTAAATTTCAAGAGTGAGGAACATAATATATTGATGCCAGTTATCTATGAAATATATAGCATCTTAATTATTCTTTGCATGCATGTGTATTATTCCAAAATATTTATAATCAGTGGTACTCTGGCAATTTCTTTTGGCAATATTTATAATTTTTCTTTTGGAACTAATTTAGTTTTGTAACCTTTACACAGGAGCTTGCCGGGTGTGTTCACCAAAGACTTCCCGGATAGGCCACCATATGTTTTTAACTACACGGGAGATGTAGGTGATAACACATTATTTACGTACCAAGGGACAAACGTAACGATGATAAATTACGGGGCAGCTGTGGAAATAGTGTTCCAAGGGACTAATGTTGAGGATGGAGAGTTTCATCCAATGCATCTCCATGGTTATAGCTTCTATTCAGTCGGGACAGGTTATGGCAATTACGATGAGATCACTTCGCCAAAAACATACAATTTGAAGGATCCACCAGAAGTTAACACAGTTGGTCTTCCTAGGAATGGATGGGTTGCAATTCGATTCATAGCCAATAATCCAGGTACGCACTCTTATCTCTCTAGGACAAGGATCCCGATGATCTTCCGTTCACTTGAAACGGATCAATAATACTATTTAGTTTAAAACTATAGACTCGACATTGGTAATTTCACCTATCAATGTAATTATTTTTAAGACACAATGACGAAAATACTGATCTATATATATTTTATAGTAAATATATACTATCCATTTCAAGTAAAATGAAGATAATCTGTCTGTCTTCCTAATCTTTTATTTTTTTGAGTTTCTCTGATCTCTTACAAGTATTATATATTGGTGATGTTTTTCAGGAGTTTGGTTTTTGCATTGTCATTTGGAAAGGCATGCGTCTTGGGGTATGGGCACCGTTCTGATTGTGAAGAATGGACCAACCAAGGAAACAAGTATTCGACCACCTCCACCAAATATGCCTCGTTGTTCTTAATTAATTTTTTGAAATTCAATGTATCACCGGGAATATCAATGCATCAAACGTGAGATAATTTAATATTTGAATAAGATCATATAGAATCAAGCTAGCGAACGTCCCGGTCGCCGTTTCAACAATTAATAATATTTAAGATAATGGTTCAAGTATTCGGTCATGATTTTCTCGGTTTTATCATCTTCTCTGATCTATTAATTTAGACCATGATCTTAATTAAACAATGTGAGCATTTTTTTTCTCCCTGTGTACTGATCATTTTCATGGCTAGCCACGTGCATAATATCTTCAGTACCCATCCATGGATTATCACTATCTGGTCATGAGAACTAGTCACAACTTCATTTCACGTACGACGTTAAAAATGATTTGTTATAGGATCATAAATCAATTATATATTAATTAATTATACCGTATTAATTAGCTCACACACATGCATAAAACCTCGATATTAAATAGCTCACGATATATATCTGACAACTTTGCGTAAAGGAGGGATGGTGTCCACGATCTATTAAGATGGGCAAAATACATCTCCCTTGCCTGCCATAATTAATGATACGTTTTAAAAGTCTGTGTCCGGCTTTTTCGTATCCGCAACCGTGATTTTCTTGGCCAGCACAAGATCATCATGGACCAGCTAGCATTATAAGAAGAGTACCATTAAAATGTTTCTATAGAATACAGTGGATGTTATGTATTATAATTTAATTTGAAAGATAAATTTTAAAATTTAAATATTATAAATCAAGTTTTATCATCTAAATGACGTTGATGGTGTATTAGTACTCTACATATCGGCTAATTAAGAATATAATAATTCTATAAAGAAAAGTAGGGAAAAGAAGAAGAAGACCACGACGACCAAGAACTGATTCTCTGCATGCCCAGTAAAAGGAGAAGAAGTACTTATGGTAAAAGAATTATGAATATCCATTGTTTGGGCTTTAATGATCATTCTTCTCTAATATATGTGTATCGTGGATCAGTCTGTTTTGGTTGTTGTTTTATATATATTGGTCGGTATCTTTGATTGAAGTCCTTATATTATAAAATAATCATATATAGAGTTAAAACGAAAAATTAAAAGGGTCCATCACAAGATCAGCTGTTTTACATAGTTTAGTTATCTTTACATACAATTCTTCTTCTTCATCTTTTTTTTTTTTCCCTATTGAATAAATTATACACTTCGTATCTCCAAGTAATTATTTGGAGTTCTCTCATTGATCTTTGCACTCTAATTAATCAAAATTGACACATGTACAGCCAAACTACTAAAATCTAATAGTTTACACCTTCATTTAATTATAACTATAATTAAGACAAATGAAAAATAAAAAGAAAAAATATTGCAAATTTTTTTTACTGATCTGGTTTTAAGAAAGGGTGTGAAATATTAGTTCTCTAAAAAGTTTATCTTTACGTGAAAAATGTGATCTATTTTTGGCCATTTTCCCACATCCATCACTTCAATGAATCCAACCAACCCATAACAGTAGATCTAGAGCTTGTGGGATGTTAACTGCGATCCCCAATAATGGAGATGAACAGAATCAGATCTTTAGATGCCATTTTATTTTAGAGTGATCGGCCTCTATGATTATTTGAATTGATAAAGGAAAGGAAACAAATCCATCCCGTAATCACATCAATCAAGAAATTAACTAGCAAACAGCTCCACTAATTCTATCATGAAGATCAAAGCTGTCCCTACAAGGAAGATAGCCGTTAGCTTTTATACGTATCAATTGTATATCGAATCTAGTTATTCTTTCCTCTTATAAACTCTATCCTCACTTGACTTGTTTTGTCAAGACCTGTACGTGTATATATATTGCTTGTAACTACTGATATTCATTGTAATGAAGAAATTACATTCCAAAACTCTGCTTCTAGTTTCTTAAATTCTTTATGGTATCAAGAGCTATCAAAGGCTAATGCCATTCTCGATCTCTGTTTTTCTTTTTTTTTTTTTTACAATCTTGAGCGATGGGTTCCTCCTCCTTTAATGTTGGAAATTTTGTCACCCTTCAGCTGAACCATAACAATTATCCTCTACTCATCTTGGCAGAATGTCAAGACCTCTTTGGAGTACTTACTGGCACAACTCTAGCTCCTGAACAACTCATTTATGCTCTTGAAGGCTCTAGTGACGAACAGAAAGTGCAAAATCCGGCATATACTGCTTGGAAACAAGCTGATCGTCTTCTTAGAGGATGGCTTATTGGAACACTCACAGAAGAGGCCCTTGGTCTTGTTCTCGGCATTGACTCTGGCCCAAAAATCTGGATTGCTCTACGTAAGTCTTATGCACAATCTTATCAAAAAAGAGAATTCCAACTCAGACAGGAACTTTCCTATTTACGTAAGTCTCCCGATATCTCCCTTGATGATTATCTACTCAAGTTTAAACGTTTATGCGATAAACTTGCCGGCATTGGCAAACATGTGGAGGACAAAGGGAAAGTTTTCTGTCTTCTTAACAACTTGGGAGCACAATATGAAGGTTTCACCACAGCTATGCTTAAACCCCCTATGCCGTCTTACACCGAAGTGGTCCCCTTACTTAAAAGCTTTGACATCCGACTCAAACTACATATGGCTGAAACAACTACTCACGTTGCCTCCTATGGCAACAAACAAGGTCCCAACAATGGTAATCACAAGGGAGGCAGCCGCAATCACCACTAACCACTTTCATCTAAAGGTAAAGGATTTCACCATCAAAACCATCGCATCTCACAAGGTAATACCAATGCTGCACAATCTGGCAATCTTCCACAATGCCAAATCTGCAAGAAATTTGGAGATCAAGCCCTCAAGTGTTGGTACTGGGTTGAAAAATCCTATCAAGACACGGAAATTCCTAAAGCCTTTGCCGCACTTACTCTTCACAAACCAACTGATCATGAATGGATCACTGACACTGGCGCCTCGACTCACATGACTTCCAACGCAGGTATTCTTCATAATATACGACCTTACAATGGATCCGATAAGGTCATGGTAGGTAATGACACTCTTCTCTCTATCACTCACATCGGAGACACTCACATTGGCACCAAACCACTCCAACTCACTCTCAATTCAATTTTGCTTGTTCCTGATCTTGAAAAAAATTTATTATCCTTGGGAGAACTAACCAATGACTATCTTGTTAACTGTGAGTTTTTTGGTATTGGTTTTGTTATTAAGGACCGCATCACCAACAACGTCCTACTGAGGGGCCACAAGAAGGGTAGTCTCTATACTATTCAAGCTCCACAGCAAGCCCTTTTCTCCATTCGATTTCAAGCCATGTCCTCCAATCTTTGACACCAACGACTTGGCCACCCGCAACCTGCTGCTGTGGACGCTCTTAAATCTCTTAATTTAATTAAAGTAGTTGGCAAGAATAAATCCAACATTTGTGAGAGTTGTCAAATAAGCAAGTTTAGCAAACTTCCGTTTACTGCTTCTTCTGATAATAAGTATGGTTTGTTAGAAAATTTTCATTGTGATCTATGGGGTCCTACTCTGGTACAATCATTGGACAAGTTTAATTATTATGTTGTTTTAATTGATGACTTTAGCAGGTTTGTTTGGTTCATTCCTTTGAAGAATAAATCTGATTTTCATAGCCATATTTGTGATTTTGTCAAATATATTTACTGTTAATTTTCCATTCGGATTAAAGTATTTCAATTTGATGGGGGTGGCGAGTTTACAAACACCAAACTTGCCCATTTTCTAAAGGAACAAGGCATTATTCATCAAATGTCTTACCCCTACACTCCGGAGCAAAATGGTGTTGCAGAACGGCGTCATAGAACCATTTGAGAACTCGGCCTTACCATGCTTTCCCATAGTAGCATGCCAAAAAGGTTTTGGGTTGAAGCATTTCTACCGCAGTGTTCCTCATTAATCGTACCCCTTCCTCGGCTATTGGTAACATTTCTCCCTTTCTAAAATTGTATGGTAAACATCCCAATTATTCTTCTTTACGTGTTTTTGGTTCTAAGTGTTTTCCTTATTTATGGACTAACCAAACTAACAAGTTTGATCCTAAGTCGTTACCTTGCATTTTCATAGGTTATCGTAGCAAGCATAAGGGTTACAAGTGCTTTTATCCACCTAACCGCAAGGTATATATCTCACGTCATGTTGTTTTTGATGAACTGCAGTTCCCCTACAAAAATCCATCAACCTTGCATGATAACTCTCAGACGCTTGGTGTTATCTCCACCTTCTCCGAATGGTTGGACCATCCCCTGCATGACAACGTTGTATCTCCTCAGCTTGAAGACTATGTTCCCAACTTCCCCTCCACTATTACTGATGTCTCCACTCTTCCACCACATAGGCTTGCTCCGCTTATTCTTGAAATCTCCAATTCTCCCTCACATAACACTCTGCCTTACACATCTTCGGACCAATCGTCACCATCTCACAGTGCCTCCCTTAACCCCATACCGTTTGATTCTACCCCTGTCACCAATTCAGAAACTACCCCAAACACACGTATGTTGACTCCTCTACAAGCTAGTATCCGCAAACCTAATCCAAAGTATGTTAATTTAAATGCCACACTGACTTTACCACAGGTTCCTAAAAATATCCGAGCTGCCTTAAATCATGAAGGTTGGTCTCATGCTATGCATGAAGAGCTTGTTGCCTTAACCAAGAATCAAACGTGGACTTTAGTTCCCCGCACTTTTGATATGCATGTCATTGCCAACAAATGGGATTTTAAACCCAAACTTGATGCTCATGGCAACCTTGAGTGCTTAAAAGCTCGCCTGGTTGCCATTGGTTACCAACAACTGGATAGTGTAGATTTTCTTGAAACCTATTCCCCTGTTGTCAAATTTGCTACTATTAGAACTATCTTATCAGTTTCTCTTGTGCGCAGGTGGGAAATTCGGCAACCAGATGTCAAAAATGCGTTTCTGCATGGTCATTTTCAAGAACATGTGTTCTTGGAACAGCCTTCGGACTTTATAGATTCTTCTAAACCTACTCATGTTTGCAAATTGCATCGTGCCTTATATGGTTTAAAACAGGCCCCAAGGGCTTGGTTTGATCGTTTTAGCTCCTTCTTACCTGAATATGGGTTCTCTTGTTCTCTTTCAGATCCATCTTTATTTACGTATCATGCAAAAGATGCAAACATTTTTCTATTATTATACGTTGACGATATATTGCTTACTAGTTCTAATTCAACTGTTTTAAATAAATTTTTGCAAGCACTTCATCATGAATTTGATATGAAAGACTTGGGCCCCTTACATTATTTTCTTGAAATACAGGTTACTCATAATTCTCAAGGCCTCTTTCTTGCACAATCTCAATACGCCATGGATCTTCTTCATAGAGCACAAATGACTGACTGCAAACCCGTTGTTACTCCCTTGACAACTAAATCCTAGAAACTGGATGCCTCACCTGCTTACTCAGATCCCAAATTGTATCGCAGCCTTATTGGGGCACTTCATTACCTCACTCTCACTCGTCCCGACCTGGCATTTAGTGTCAACTTTGTTGCTCAACACATGCATAGTCCCTCTCAAGCTCATTTCCAGATGGTTAAAAGAATCTTGCGCTATGTGCATGGTACTATCAATCTCGGCTTACAGCTTGTGTCTGATTCAAATCTTGATCTTTATGCCTTTGCCGATGCCGATTGGGCTGGCTGTCAAGAGACCCGGCGATCAACATCAGGTTTCTGCACGTTTCTTGGATGGAATTGTATTTCTTGGAGTGCCAAGAAACAACACACTGTCTCTAGATCAAGCACCGAGGCCGAGTATCACAGTCTTGCTCACAGCACTACTGAATTAACTTGGTTAGCAACACTCTTGCGAGAACTTGGAGTTCCTTTGCTCAAGACCCCTCTACTTCTTTGTGACAACCTCAGTGCTCTACATCTAACGTGTAACCCTATCCATCAGTACTCCTGGAGTAAACACATAGACATTGATTATCATTTCGTGAGGGAACAGGTTGCCTTTGGACTCATTCAGACTCGACATGTGGCCAGTTCTCTTCAACTCGCTGATATGTTCACTAAACCCCTCTCTCATGCTTTGCTCATAAGTCTTGCTAGAAAATTGAACCTTCGACAACGGATCAATTTGAGAGGGGGTGATAAAGGAAAGGAAACAACTCCATCCCTTAATCACATCAATCAAGAAATTAACGAGAAAACAGCTCCACTGATTCTGTCATGCATGAAGATCAAATCTGTCCCTACAAGGAAGATAGCCGTTAGCTTTTATAGGTATCAATTGTATATCGAATCTTGTTATTCTTTCCTCTTATAAACTCTGTCCTTACTTGACTTGTTCTGTCAAGACCTGTACGTGTATATATATTGCTTGTAACTACTGATATTCATTGTAATGAAGAAATTATATTCCAAAACTCTACTTCTAGTTTCTTAAATTCATTATGAATTACGTCGGACGAGCGTAACCAACGTGCATATGGTTTTTTTATATTATCATCTATATACCAAATCATAATACATGTTAATTAAAATATATTTTGCAAGCAAATCCATTAATGGACGTCGATCTTGACGATGACTTTAATATTCTTTCTAATCGTTTTCGTTTAAAGCAAAAACAATGGGCTTGAAGTCCTTTAACTTGGAAACTTTGGACGACCCATGCATGATCATGTAGAACCTTGTTTTTAGAATATTGGTTGGAAATTTATCAAAAATAAATGTTGTAAGTTTACAAAAAGAAATATTTTTATAATCTAATCATAAAGTATTCATGCATGTTAATTTATAATTGGGTTTATTTTTATTAAAAAAAATTCTAGACTAAACATTTATTTTTCTTCGTTACAAAGGCAACCGGCACTTCTACAGTACAGTTGTACTAGATAGAAACCGCACCTCCGAAGACAGCATATACAGAGCTGTTGCACAAAAACTATGGTCTACATAAAATAATGACTAAGGTACTGTGTTGCAGATGAGAAAAGTAGTCATGTCATGACAGCCTCTGTATATGACAGCACCATCATATATAAGTGCATCCAAATTGCACGCCCTCAAGAGTATTCATGATAAGTAATGATTTTCTAGGCTATCATTATCTCCATATGAAAAAGCATGATTTTAACAACCATGTGGCAAAATGGCCGTCTCAATTAGCATCAATATCTAACCCTTCACGTCCACCTTGATCATCCAGGTGCAGTAGGTAAGAACCATTTTAGCAATTGTTTGAATTCTAAATGATATATCAGGTTCACTCCCTTTCTTCAAAAAGTAAGTGTATATATATTATCACTTAACTGATCAGAGGTCCCCCCCCACCCCAACAAAAGAAATAAATAAACAAATTATATATGGATATACTAGTTCCGAGAAAAGACTCATTTTATTTTGACAAATGTGAGGGTGAAATGATTCTGTCACTACAAAAAATTATAAATATTTATTTTTCTTATAATATTGCGTATATAAATACGAGAAATATCATATAGAACAGGTTGTCAAAAGTGGGCAGTAGCACTAACGTCTCTTCTTTGGCTGCTCTTCACTCTCGTCTCTAGGCGCTAGTCATTATTGAAGAGTGGCCAGATCACATCATTTTCACAATAGAAATATGGGAAGGGAGAGACATTATAGCCAGCTAGCAAACGAAAACTACCTGCATATATGATACATCAGTACTGATGATCGATGACATTATTGCACTACTTTTGGTTCGATATGGTGCTTCGATCCCCACCCCACTGACCTACGGTACTAGTGCATAGTGCACTATCTATTAATGAACTCACACTTCATTAGAATTTTCTGGACCTCAATTCATGACCAAGTGATCATGCATCCCATTTCCATTAAAACGTACGTACCCTCAGCTAATTAAGTATATATAATATTATGTGTGTGGGTAAATATATATATATATATATATATTTATATATAGTATATTTATGTATAGTGTGCATGGGCCTGTTTGAGGGTTGCATTATTCTACTTAATTTATATATCCTTCCTTTAAAAAATCAATTGACCTTTTATGTTATTCTACTTCAAAAATCACTTTTTTATATTGTTTTCAAATAAATGTAATACATTTGAAAGTACTTTATAAGATATATGATTACCAAACTGTAAGTAGTTGATTTAATAGTAAAACTTATTACTTAACCTCTACAACTAAAAGTTGTAAAAATAGAAGCTATTTTACACACTACAACCTCTACAACTAAAAGTCGTAAAACTAGAAGCTATTTTAACACACTACAATCTCAAACATCCACTAAAAGTTAAAGGAAGACATTAGCTTAATGTTTCTTATGAAATACAAGCCTTCTCTTTTTTCCAACTCATTATTACTCCATGATATATAACATCATATCTTTATTTTTACATTATAAAACAAGAAGATCAATGTATATACCCTTGAAGTGTTATAACTACTAATCACTTTTATACCCAATTCATCTAACTAGCTATCCCCTTATTCAATGAGCATAGGGTTGACAAATCGTGCTTTCGGATCATGTTTGTGTCATGTCAAGTCATTATTATTTAACTATATACATCAATCCAAATCCAACCCGTTAAACTAAACGTGTTAACCTTCCAAACCTTAACCCAACCCATTTAGATAACGGGTAGTGTCGTGCTACCCGTTTAACAATTAATTAGAAATATGTTAACACGATACACCTCATCTAAATCCATTTGTTTCATGTAAATGGGTTGAACTAAAATGAATAACTCATTTGACCTGATTAACATAATTTTACATAAAGGTTAAAATCTATATTTATTAATAAGCAATATCTTAAAAAATATATATTAATATTTTTCAAATTTTAACACATAATAAAATCAATATTACAAACTATACAATAACAAATATGAGTATAGATCTAAAATTACAATCACAATAATAAAAATAATAAAAACATAAATATACTGAGAAAAACCAATATTATAACTTAATAATAATAAAATTTTAATTTTGAAATAAATTTTTAACTGATCAAAATAGGTTAATTTCGTATTAAGCAGATTGACCTATTTATAAATTGTGTCTTAACGGGTCAATCCGTTTTTACTCGAACCCGCATCAAATCTAAATCCATTAATTTCGTATCGTGTTCATGCATAGGTTCACGGGTTGTGTCACATGCATATTGCCGCCTCTAAATGAGCAAAGTGTCGTAATTAATTATTTAACCCGTAGTATCTATGATGGAAGGAGATACTTGAGGCAGATTGATATGTTTCTAGATATATTATTGGCCTTATAAATAAAGTTTTATAAATTAGATTGAAAATCAAAAGGTAGCTTGTGAATGAATAAATATGCAGTACTACATGACCATATCTGTACTTCAAGCTGTACTGCAAAATCTTAGAAACGCGCGCTATAAATTATAATACTCATGGAAGCTCTCCCTGGCCAGTTAACAGTCCTCTCGGTCTTTATCATGTTTTTTCTGATTTTGTTAGGAATTAGATTCAGATGATCATCCTAAATTCTGTATATATATATATATATATGGTTCATGATCATTTACTGATGGGATGTTCACTATACTCAAGTCGGTGCGTAGATCAGCACATCATTCATGTTATTTAAACGGTAAAATTTGATTTATAATATTTAAATTTTACAACTTATCTTTCAAATTAAATTATGTTATATAAACCTTTTATTAGGCATTATCCAATCCACACTAACTTATAAATTAATAGAGTTTTTCTTTACTGATTTTTATGAGGTATTGTATTCGTTCCAAAAGCAGTTTTCTTTTGGGAACTTAAGCCCACAGATTTTACCTCTTCGCTGGCCTCCATGCATGCAGTTTGGACCTATGTGGCCCTAAAAACTTTTCTGTAAAACACTTTTAGGTGAAATTTTCTGAGTTTGACTCGTAATTGAGAAGGCCGATCGATATATAATTATGAACTCCCCACTCTTGATTCTTTCCACATAAATTAATTTTAAAGCTGTCGTAATATTGTTTTGGTCCAATTAGCTAGCTCATTCATGCATGAAAGAACCCGTTGTGGGCAGATGCCTTGTTTCGGTGATATTAATCTGATCACCTTTCGCACGATTGGTACGAGTTCTCCTTTTTGGACCGCCCTAAATTCCCATTAATGCAATGACATGATGTCGAACAAATTACTATATCTTTGAAAATTAAGGAGGTCGATTGGTCGCCAACATTATTACATATATTATTATCGTTATCTGATATTTTCATTTTCAAGTGATCTTCATCAGATCAGGCGCGCAGATGCTCATGTTTTGGGTTGGAAAATAATATTTTAGAACCCAAAAAATATTGGCTACAACAGGAAAAGAAATATAAATAAGTGAAAATTAGGTTTTCCAGCCTTCAATTAATAGCATTTTACATGATCTCAAACTATCATATTACTAACACAACAAATTGTTCAAAAATATCAAAAGGTAACCAATAGTACACTTATATATCCAACTTGGACCATCAAAATGGATCTGTACATATAACGTTTTGATAATTTGAAGGTGGGGTGTTTCAATTTTTATAGTTTAAGGTACAAAATATTTATAGATCATACCATGAAATACAATCATTAGTCACTACAAAAAGAACTTTTGTGATTAATTTATTGTAATGAAAAGACTATTAACAACTAAAATCTTGTAGTGAGTTTAGGTTAAAAAATATACTTTTCGCTAAAAGAGATTGCATGCATGCATGCAATATACAATTATCATTCTCTTTTTTCTTATGAGAAGCCAAAAAAAATATAGATAGCATCTCTCTATACCAATTTTAAGAAAATTGTTTGTCTTTTTTTTTTTTAAAAAAAAAAAACAAGTAATTGGTTATACTTTATAGTCAGAGTTCTTTGCCCCATAAATTCTCTTGCTTGTTTTGCTTTCTTTTCCGAGATTCACATTGTACGTGTTGAAAATATGGTATGATTTGACCCCTTATTTTTCATACCTCAACTTCGATCTGCATCAATAGTACCACACGTAGTATTATAATCAAAACTAGGGATGAATCTTCTGGGGAATCGGGCAGTACTTTCTTAATTATACATGTAACAACAGCTAGCAGCCATGTATGCTATAGCCAACATGCGGCGGTCTATCATGGTTGTTACACATTCTTGATGTTCCCCGAAGCTCGGCATGGCGGCCAGCTCGCAGCATCCAATTCAAGACATACAGTACTCATATCTCATGCTTTTCTATCATCTTGTCCTTAACGACAATGCTCCAAGCAAAGAAAACTAAACTCCAACGACTTCAATTAGGTCCTATTTGTCGACGCGGAATCATTAGCTAAATCAAAATCATTAATTACGCTTTATAGTACGATATGCATTCCAGACGAAGCTTCATTTACTTTCTTCAAGTTTGTTGACTAAAAGACAAAAAGATGATATATCATAGGCTGCTAATTGTTTTAAGGTAACGTGAAAGCAATTGATCTAAGAAATTTCTCATCGGAAGTGCGTGCTTGGTTGCGTATACATTTGGCTCTTTTGCGGTCCAATTAGCTAGAAGCATGAAATATTCATGTCTTTAGTTTGTTATTATTTACGAAGTAGTTAATAATATTAGCGGTACGGCCTGCTGGTTCTGTCTAAATTTTACAAAAAATTTTGTCACCAACGTCCAAAGCTTAAAATAAAAGTAAAAACAAAAATAATATTTATTATATTGGTTTGAAACTCAGTTTGTAAGATTTATGTCAAATAATTTATACGAATTCTTACTCATTTACAGGAAATAATTAATGGAAGTTGATACTAGACTGCATAATTCGAACGTCACCAGCATGATGCATAAAATTATAACCTTACCCACCAAGGAATTACTATTGATCCAATATATAGGAGTAGCTAGGCTAGCTAGGCGAGTCCCACACGCAAGATGTCGCGGTCGATACATGTGAAAATGACGAGGCAGGCACACATATCGATGACTATATGCATGGATATGATCAAATTGTTCCCAGTTCTCGCGCGTATTATTTTGAAACATAACAAATATTTTTACATATTTTTTCTTGAAGTACACATTGTGTTTGAAATTCTGGGTGTAATTGAGTGTGTCCTTGCTATGAAACCCAACTTTGTGCACGCAGCATGCACTATAAATACTTCTTTAAACACAGGAAGAATATCACAGAAGAAATATCATCATTAGTTGTCTAGCAAGGAGCGACATCACTTTGAGCTTGATACTGGGATAAATAGTAAAATGGGTTCGATCTTTTGGTTTCTAGGGATTATATTCTTTCTCAACGGCATGCTTCGTTGCATGGCCAACACAAACGTCCACTACTATAACTTCGTCGTAAGTTTCCATTATTCATTTATATTATATATATGTGTGTGTGTGCGTGTGTGATTTCTGTTTTATCATGCATGGTCGAACTAGCATGTTGGATTTTTCCAGGGTTGAGGCTGGTCAGGATAGTGAAAAACATTGAAATATTTCTTGTGCTTTCTAGTTAAACTCCGAATAATGCTCAAAACAATTTAAGTGGCACGCAATTAAAGTTAGGGTTTAATTAGAGAGAGTTTTCTGACGAAATTCTGTATCAATTCTAGCTGTGTCGCATTTATGTACTTTGATATTGTTGCCCGTGTTGGGCTGTTGTGCATAATCATGACAGCTGAAGGAGACAAAGTTCACGCGGTTGTGTAGCACGAAGAGCATGTTAACTGTGAACGGAAGTTTTCCAGGGCCAACCATTCGCGTTCACAAAGGGGATACTGTTTATGTTAATGTACATAATCAAGGGAAATATGGCGTCACCATCCACTGGTAATCTCTCTCTTTCTCTGCCCCATTAACATAAACAATATTATCAACTGTTCATGGTAATCTCTGTGTTAGATTAAAAGCTCCACTTAGACTAAAGTTTGCAGCAACTTGAGGATCATCATGGCTGTTTGACTAAGCATAGCACTTAAAAGAGTCCTAATTCCATGTATATTATATATATGTGCCACATATATATTACTTAATAGGATAAAAGTGAGATGGTAGTATGTCGAACAGAATTTTTTATTTTAATAATGATCGAGTAATGCTATATACTACACTTTCATCATTCTTTCATCATATTGAATAAGATATGACACATTCATTACCATTGGATGATAAAGAAACATACAATAAATGATCATTCAACGGTAATAAATGTGCCACATGCACATTACTTAAAGGGATGAAAGTAGAATGATAGTATGAGATATAAAATTTTCTTATATATATATATATAATGCATAGCATAGAATAGAAATAATGTAGAACAAAGAAATCTCATAACACATGATATTCAACATCCCTTAGGGTCACACTAGCGTTCAACGCAGTTAGAAAATTTGGACTCACACCATTATAGAGGAAATGATTTCTGGATTTGCATACTAAAGAATTGTTATTATCGAATGTCGTTATTGATCAATGACTTGATCTAATATTCCTATATATCCAACGATCAATTAATTATGTTAATCCTACTAGAAGATCACAAATAACAAAGCACAACAAGGTCGATCTCAATAAAATTAAGAGTAATGCTACATATTAAATCCATATCCTAATTTTTATCATAATCTTATCATTACATGATGTAGCATTAGATATATAATTAGAGATTATTTATCATATTTCATTTGTAAACTTATCATTTAATACCATATCATGAGATGATGAATAGATTTTTTCTAAAATTAAACAAGCAACGTCTGGGGAATCTACTGATTTTCCTTTAGTAACGAGAACACAATATGGAATAGAGCTTAATTTCTAGAAGCTTAAATAATTAAAGAGGAATTTGGTGATTACAGGCATGGGGTCAAGCAACCAAGGAATCCATGGTCAGATGGACCTGAGAACATCACGCAATGCCCCATTCCACCTAATACAAGCTTTACTCAACAGATCATATTTTCAGACGAGGAAGGAACTCTTTGGTGGCATGCTCATAGTGATTGGTCACGTGCTACTGTACATGGTGCCATCATTATTTTACCAGCTCCTGAAACCACTTACCCATTTCCTCAGCCTTATGCAGAAGAGACTATTGTTCTTGGTATATATGCCCTTTATTTTTATTTTTATTTTGTTCCTTTTATACATATATATATATATATATCAAGTATCATGATGAGTTTAAAAAGAGAAATGATATTTGTTGTAGTAAAGTGCAAGTGTCACACAATTCTTTTAAAAAAATAAGTAAATACGAGAACCACATAAAAATTTAATTTTTAATAATAGACTATACTTTTTTTAAAAAAAATTATACAGCATTTACACACTCTACAATTATATATAGCCTTACTCGTTCAAGAATAAAAAAACTTCCATATTCACACATACACTCGCATTTCATCTTTTCTCTTTTTTATTTTTTTTTTAAAAACAAATAGAAAGTCTTAATCTTTGTCTTTTACTGTTTTGATAATTAGGGGAATGGTATAAAGGGGATGTGATGGCCATAATTGACGAGGCCCTTGCAACTGGTGGCGATCCAAACATTTCGGATGCCTTCACTATTAACGGCCAACCTGGAGATCTGTACAATTGTTCCAAAGGTATAAATTAAAAGTTATATGATATAGATGGTAAAGTAAAGAATGAATAGAGATCATATATATATAGATAGGCAAAAAGCATGTGTTTAGAAAGAAAGAGTCATGCTACACCCTAGCACCACAAATTCTCCGATCGAGAAGGCTAAGTATTTTTTATTTATCATATATATTTTATATATTTTTAAATATTTAAAAAAATATATAATATTATTAAAAAATACTTACTTAATCACTAAGTTAAAAATTATTTATATCTGAACCCATTGTCAATAGAAATCTTCCGGACACAAAGCATTTCCCTAGAAACTATGCTTCATTGGGTAGATAGCATGCATCATTTCAAAAGGAAATATCACACAGTTGGGAAAAAGAAGTAGAAGCACGAAACCATTTGGAAAAAGTTTAGCAGCCAGTTGGAAAACGCGTAGCTGATTAATTCCCTCTGACTTGGAAGTTGGAAAGGTTGAAATTGTTCAGAAAGGAAGTATCTTTTTTCGGGGAATTAAAAAGTTGCAATATTTGACAGCCATGGATTGATGTCTAATAATTAAATAGGTTAAGAGTCAATTGAAATGAAATAAATAATTAATAAAATATGAAATATTTTTTAAATATTTTTTTAATATATATATATATATATATATTTTTAGGAAAACATAGT
The DNA here is from genome assembly GCA_011037825.1 of Carya cathayensis. Lineage (NCBI taxonomy): Eukaryota > Viridiplantae > Streptophyta > Magnoliopsida > Fagales > Juglandaceae > Carya > Carya cathayensis. The sequence goes on from QGSO01000227.1 coordinate 283,637, forward strand.
GAAGTCCAATTAATATAGGGTAAATGCTACTCTTTTCGCTGTAGTTTCGTTGCCCTATCTTGCTGGAACTTTTTATTTATTTTTATTGTTCAGCCGGCCAATGATCATCGTCATTTCTTTATTTTATATGTTGCAGGAAGTACGTACCGTCTACTGGTTAACTACGGAAAGACCTATCTTCTACGTATAATCAACGCCGTGATGAACGAAGAACAGTTCTTCGGAATCGCAAACCACAGCCTCACAGTTGTAGGAACGGATGGTGCATACATCAAACCCATAACTACAAAGTACATAATGATAACTCCAGGACAAACCATGGACGTTTTGGTTACTGCCAACCAGGCTCTCAGTCACTATTACATCGTTACGACGCCTTTTGCCGACACCAATGCTCCCTATGACAACACTACTGCCACGGCAATTCTCCAATACGGAGGCCAGTACACTGCCCCTTCATTTCCTAGATTCCCAACACTTCCTAGTTACAATGACAAAGCAGCTGCAGAAAACTTTACAAAGCTCTTGAGGAGCTTAGCAAGCAAAGAGCACCCTGTCAAGGTGCCGAAAACAATCGCCAAAAGTATCTTTATCACTGTTTCTGTTAATCAGTTGTACTGCCTTAATGAATCATGTGATGGACCGGATGGTAATCGGCTATCTGCAAGCTTGAATAATATAAGTTTTCAGACCCCAAAAATCGATATCCTCCAAGCATATTACAGGTATTGGCTTCTGATCTCTCCGACACTAGCTACATCATTTTGTGATAAAAAGACATGATATCGTAAAACGATAACCGATTTTACGTGGTGTCCATAACCTTTTACTTGCAGGAACCTGCCTAACGTTTATACCAACAATTTCCCAAAGCAGCCGCCGTATTATTTCAACTTCACGGGAGATGTAGGGAACAATACAATTTATCCAAGCCTAGGGACGAAGGTCTTAACAATAAATTATAATGATTCTGTTGAGATAGTGTTTCAAGGGACTAATATTGGGGCAGCTGAGAATCATCCAATGCACCTTCATGGTTTTAGCTTCTATGTGGTCGGGATTGGTTCAGGGAATTTCAACAATAAGACATCTCCAAAGTCTTATAATTTGGTTGATCCACCAGAAGTTAACACCATTGGAGTTCCTAAGAACGGATGGCTTGCAATCAGATTCATTGCTAATAATCCCGGTATATATAATATTATGTTCTCTCTTCTATGATCAGTTGCATATCTTTCCTCCAATATATTATATATATAGTCCAAACTTGCTTAATTTAGCACATCAATTCAAGTAATCGAGTACTGCAGGATTATTTCAGATTTATTATATATGCACAGATTGACGAGAAAGAGAGTAGTGGTGGCTAATCATGTGGATGGTGTTTTTTCAGGAGTGTGGTTTATGCACTGTCATTTGGAAAGGCACGCTAGCTGGGGTATGAATACTGTGCTTATAGTGAAGAATGGGGGCACCAACGCAGCAAGCATCCGCCCACCTCCTAAATATATGCCTCCTTGTTCCAAGTCCTAGTTTTAGGAAATTGACATCTTCAATTCCACGTGAATTGCTATCAACATATATATCAATAATAATACTACTGGTTATATACAGTACTTTCTAATATTAATAATTCCCTGACGACTTGTCATTTCATTGTAGTTTATTGAACGCACGGTTCTGATATCATGCATTTGCAATGATCCATATATGAAAGCTTAAGTCATATATATATATATATATATATATATATATATATATATATATAATATATAAATCAGGATTAATTAATATTCCAATTGAAGTCGATTAAAACCAATACAAATCGGTACTTATTCTTTTTATATCAAGCGGAAATCTCTTTCACCATCTTTTTTTACTTCTTATTGACAAATATAGTTTTTTTGTAGCAATGTAAGTTCAATAATATCATTACCAAAACTTAAAAAGTTATTTGAAGGCGCAACTGCTACCGTAACGCTCCTAATTCGAAGCTATAAACGGATAGAGTTATTTTCAAAACTTTCTTCTTGTTTACAAACATTTATCCAATACAATTTTCAAACTATTCATAACTATAATACGATCATCCTCAAAAATACATTCAAAAGTTTGGCTAGAGCTACTAAATTCTAAATAATTACAATGCAGATATTTTAACAAAAACTATAAAATAACTAAAATATGACCAAAAGAAAACTCTCTATACAACCAAAATCGTCTTTAAGTAACAAAACCATCAATCTCCAAAACTTCCAACCTCAAGTGACTAAACCAAGTCCACTTTGGAATCTTTGGATCAAAAGCTATTACTTCAAAGGAAGGAACTTAATTCTACAACTATGAAAAATATTTGAAATGAAGTAGTAAGTTGCAACGTGCTCAGTAAGTAGCAATTTAATGGAGGTGTAGGAGTTGACAATTTTCTTGACTATAAGAGAATGAATAAGTTCTCAATAAAATAATATGAGCAATATAATTTTATTTTAACTAACATATTCAGTCAAATATCATATTCAATGCCACATGATAATAGGGAAATCACCAATACATATACTACAAAGATATAATGCCACAAAAATATCATGTTGCAAGGGCATCAATATACCACAAAGATATCATGCCATGAAGACATTACGTTACGAGGAATGTCAAATATATCACAAAGACATTCATATCATGGGTTCAAGAATAAATAGCATGCACATTTAACTTTCAAATTTAATAAGTCACATTTCATTTTTCAAACGTTTCAACCATTACAAAATTTGCACAAATCCCACAAGCAAAGCCAAAGTAGTATAAGAATGCACACAAACCCAGAGTTTACACAATTTTGAAATATAATATCAAGTGCACCATTCCAAACAAGACCAACAGTTCTTTTATTAATAACTCATTAAAGTGTTACTTACTTCAATTTATACTCAAAATAGTCACGATATTCCTTCGCCAACGGTCACCCAAAACCTATTTTAAGGTCATTATAATCCGACAGCTTCTACTCTAAAATTATCTCATTTAATTCTAAAATTTCACACAATCCTTAATACATGAATTTAGACTTGTTCTAAAAGATTCTCCTCCAAAATTGATCAACTCCAAATTTTTAGGTTGCAAATAAGCTACTAGACAGCACGTACACGGCCTCTATCCCCTTATTAATTCAAAATAAATAATGTCTACACTCAACCATATAACAATGACATAAACATAGATTAATTATAGCTAATACTAACACTTGAATATTAAATTAATCTTCAATACACCCTAACAGGGTAATCAACTAGTTATATTCTTAACAATTTACAACACCAAATATTAACAAATTTTATATACAAAATTCATTAAATCTACTATTTGTGAGGGATGAGAATTTACCTAAAATATTTGTTAATGGTGATGAAATAGTAAGGAGTAGTGGGTTGAGGTTATAGAGAGAGAGAAAAAAAATAAAAATAAAAATAACATATAGGTATATATATATATATAGTAGGGGGGAATTGAGATGGATGAGATGGGGGGAAGGGTACTGCAGTACTTTGTGAGTGTGTGTGTGTGTGTGTGAGAGAGAGAGAGAGAGAGAGAGAGTGATATATACGAGGGAGGGGAAATTGAGAGAGAGAGAGGAGATTGGGGGGTTTGTGTGAGAATTGAAGAGAGAAAGAGATATGGAGGATTGACAGAGAGAGTGTGGTGGATTGAGAGAGAGATAAGAGAGAGATAGATGATGGGGGAAAGGATTTTGTTGTGAGAGAGAGAATCGGGTTCTTTTTGGGTGGCCGGAGGGGGGGGGGGGGGGGGGGGGGAAGTTACGGGATGGGGAAAGAAGGGGGGGAGGGAAGAAAAAGAAACGAAAATAAAGGGAGGGGCTGGGCCTTTTGTTTGGGTTGGGCTTATTACAATCTTCACTCCTTCAAAAAAATTCATCCTTGAAATTTGATATATTGTCTATAGAAAATAACTGAGGGAATTTAGCTTGCATTTCATCCTCTCGTTCCCAAGATGCTTCTCGTAAAGTTTGATTTCTCCAAAGAACTTTTACAAATTTTATTATTTTGGAGTGAATTGCTCTTTGGAATCCACAATTTGAATTGGGGTTTCTGTATATGAAAAATCTTCTTGAATTTGCAATGGTTTATATTGCAATATGTGCGAAGGATTGGATACATATTTTTGTAGTATGGAGACATAAAAAAACATTATGTATTCTAGAAAGTGCAGGAGGTAATGCAACTTGATAAGCAACTAGATCGACCTTTTCCAAAATCTCAAACAGTCCTACACAATGGGGACTCAACTTTCATTGCTTACCAAATCTCATAATACCCTTCAATGGCGTAACTTGTAGAAATACTTTATCTCTAACTTCAAATTCCAACATTTTCTTATGTTTGCCTGCATAACTTTTTTGTCTATTTTGAGCCGTTTGCAACCCTTTCTGAATTAAACCTATCTTTTCACAAGTTCGTTCTATAATCTCAGGCCCTAAAGTTTTTCTTTCACCAACTTTCTCCCAACAAAGAGGAGATCTACATTTATTCCCATAAGGTGACTTATAAGGCACCATACCAATATTCGCTTGGTAGCTATTATTATAAGTAAACTCCACTAATGGTAGATGGTTAGTCCAACTCCCTTTAAAATCTATCACACAAATACTTAATATATTCTCTAAGACTTGGATCGTTTTGTCAGACTGTTCATCTGTCTGTGGGTGGAATGTTGTACTAAAAGTTAATTTCATACCTAAGGCTCGGTGCAATTTACTCCAAAATTGTGAGGTAAAACGTGGATCTCTATCTGAAACGATGGTTTTGATACAATGTGTAACCTTACAATCTCTTCTATCTAAAATTGGGCAACCTTGACTAGAGGATAGTTCACCTTAATTGGAAGAAAATGTGTTGATTTCATCCGTCTATCCAACACTACCCAAATTGAATCTTGTTCTTTATTCGACCTTGGTAACCCTGACACAAAATCCATATATATATATATATATGCTCCGACTTCCATTCTAGAATAGGAATTGGTTGTAATAAACCCAAAGGTCGTCGGTGTTCCACTTTTACTTGTTGACACGTTAAACATTACTCTATAAATCTGGCTATTTCTTGGTTCATGTTATTCCACAAATATATGCCTCCAATATCTTTGTACCTTTTTGTACTCCTTGGTGTATGGTATAACGAGAATTATGGGCCTTTTCTAAAATTTGTCCTTTTATTTCTAGATTATTTGGCATATACAATCTATCTCTAAATCTCAAAATATCATCATCTGACATATATGTTGAATTCAAGCTTCTTTCCATTTCGTACTTCCTCCCTGATCTTTAAAAATTTTGCATCATTACCCTCTTTAATTTTCTCAATCAAAATGGGTTATACACTTAATCTAGGTAGGTAAGATTGAGAATTATCCACTAAAATCTCAATCTCAAACCACTTTAAATCCAACATAATTTTCTTTTGAGTGGTCACTAAAGCTAATGTAGCACTAAAGGATTTATTGCTAAGTGTGTCTACCACTACATTTGTCTTACCAAGATGATAGTTGATCGTACAATCATAATCTTTAATTAACTCTAATCACCTCTATTGCCTCATATTTAATTCTTTAAGTAAATAGATATTTCAGACTTTTGTAATCAGTGTAAATTTCGCACTTCTCACCATATAAATAGTGCCTCCAAATCTTTAATGCAAATACTACAGCAGCTAGCTCTAAGTAATAAGTAGTATAATTTAATTCATAGCCCTTCAACTGCCGGGAAGCATATGCAATCACTTTTCCTTGTTGTATCAACACACAACCTAATCCTTTATATGATGCATCACTATAAATGACAAAATTACCAGAATCTGAGGGTATGGTTAACACCGGGGCAATAACTAACTTATTCTTAAGCTCTTGAAAACTACTCTCGCATTCATCAGTCCACTCAAACTTAACATTTTTCCTAGTTAGTTGAGTCAATGGCACTGCTATACAAAAAAAGCTCTAAAGAAACCTCCTATAATACCTCACAGGACTGAAGAAACTGCAAACTTCACTCACATTAGTAGGCCTAATCCATGTACTCACTCCTCAATCTTACTAGGGTCAACCATCACTCCATCTTTGGATACCACATGTCCTAGGAAAGCAACATGACCAAGTCAAAACTCACATTTCTTTAATTTGGCATACAATTGTCTTTTCTTCAAAATTTGTAGTACAAAACCTTAAATGTCCTTCATGTTCCTCCTGACCCTAAGAACAGACTAAAATATCATCAGTAAAAACAATTATAAATTGATCTAGATACTCTAAAAAAACTTTATTCATTAGATCCATGAAGGCGACTGGGGCATTGGTCAACCTAAATGGCATAACTAAAAATTCTTAATTCCAATATCTAGTCCTAAAAGTTGTCTTTGGCACATCTTCTTTTTTCACCTTCAGCTGATGATATCCAGAATGAAGGTCAATCTTAGAAAATACTTTAACTCCTTGTAGTTGACCAAACAAGTCATCAATGCGGGGAAAGGGGGTATTTATTTGTTATAATAACCTTATTTAACTCATGGTAGTCTATGTAATATCTCTTGATCTTGTATACATTGGAAGAATCTCTCAATCTAAAGTCTTCCTCTAATGCCATGGCTCTCCTAATTGTTTTAGTATATACATTAACACCTAAAGCTAGTATAAGGTGACATATTCTATCACTCAAGCCGTTCCAAAATTTTTAAACTCTTTTCCCTTCATTTGGGATCAAGTGAGGGGCAAAACAGGAGAGTTCGGTAAACTTAGTAGTGTATTGTTGTATGGTCATAGACCCTTGAACTAATTTTGCAAACTCACTTTCCTTCCGATCCTTTACCACTTCAAGATAGTAGTTATCATTGAAAACTTCTTTGAATTTATCCCAAGTAATGGCGATGCCTTCACCACGTTCTTCTTTTAATAGAAATTATGAACTATCCCACCACCTCTCAGTAGCATCCTCTAAGGTGAAAGTGGCATATCGAACCTTCTGTGTGTTAGGGCAATTCAACACTCTTAACAGTTTCTCCATCCTTAATAACCATTTTTCCGCTACCATCGGTTCTGGCTCCCCATAGAAGGTTGGTGGGTTGTCTTTTAAACTCTCCAAAAGAGCAACCCTAGGGCTTGGACTTTTTTTTTTTTTGAAAGTAATACCTCAAAATTTCATTAACAAAACTTTAACCAGTACAATGTTTTTCTCTTTCCACACAAGCTGCAATACAAGCTGGGGCTTCTTCTATCCAAACCTTTTTTTCTCCTAAACTTAACGCTTCTTTAGCTAAAACATGAGCCACATTATTTAGCTCCCTATAAGTAAATTGTATAGACCAATCTGGTCTGTTTGCTAGAACAGACCGTATATCTTCAATCAATGAACCACCAACTGTTAAGTCTTCCTCATTACTCAAAATTGCTAGAATAACAGCCTTTGCATCACCTTCAAAGATGGCCTTTTGTATATTAAGTTCATTACACAGCTCCATCGCCTTCCACAGTGCATAACCCTTTGCTACTGCTGGATTCTGCACATGTTGTCTTTGGTCACATACAGCCACTAAAGCCTCTCCCTCTTCATCCTTTTCTTTGGCTTGGACTTATTACAGCTATAGACAGAACCAAGACACAAGTGCTACATATATATCCCAAGACAAATTAAATAACAAGCACTACAAAACAGCACTAAGCAATTAGTAGCAACTCAGATTGTTCAAAAACATTAAACTCTAGCAAATCGAATGAAGCATTAAAGGATATTCCAAGGGAAAACCAACTTTGGCAAACAAATTAATAAACTAGCTGATACACACATGCAGATTGATATTGGTTATCCAGGTCCAAATTTTACGTTGATTGCACTTAACTACCTTAAGAAGGTGAATTTGTGCAAATATGACAAGAAAAGCTTAATCTTCCTTGGATTGAGGCAATATCATTACTTTTTACCAAATCTTCTATTTACTTTAACTTTTGTATATATTCTTCAAAAATATTTCTTTTAAAGTTTTGGAATTGATTATGATTGCGATTTTGCCCAAAGTTTTGGCAGGATTCTTGTTTACTTACGTAGTTAATTTTCATGCAATTAATAATATTGATTTTTCTTTTTGAAAAATCTTCATAATTTTGAATTTTGCAACTATTTTAGCCCAGCTTGTGGTCTTCATTTACTAATTTTGGATTTTATCATTAGTGAATATATTTCAGAGTTTTTTCTCTGCTTTAGTGTTTTGCCTCTTTTCTCAATTATCTCAATCCCTAGATTTTTGTTGATTAACTTGCGCATGACAATAAATGAACGTCCAGGCTACCGCTCATGGAGTCCCAATAATATTCTTTCCGCCAACGTCGTTTAAAAATTAGCTAGAGATCAATCGATGCAAAGCATAAATTCTTTCATGCACTTATATATAGAGAAGATGATGTCTAGGTAGCTAGATGTGTACAAGCTTACGTGATTGAGCATTATAACATCGAGCATCTCTCTCACTCCAAAGGCGGAAAATGGTAGGTCTAGAAATATATATATATATATAATTGGGTATAAAGGCCAGCGTGCTATCGCAGAGGTGGAGGTGGAACTTCCAGCTTGCTCTAATTTTTCCTATTGATTGCTGCCTCTTTTTGTGTCAGTTTTGTAGCCGGATGTTTCCACTGTTTGTTTTCATAGCTCGACTATTTTGGATTTTAAGTTCTCGAACCAAGTCCCTAGCTAGTGGCCAACACCTCTCCACAGATCTAGGCCAACCAATACGAGATTTCTTTGTGGTAATTAAAGGGGGACTAGATGATCAGGCAGAGTAACCTAAATTTGCTTGTACATTTTGCTGATTTTTGTTGGTTATTGCTAGTATTATTATGTCGTAATTACCATGATATGATATGAGCACGCGTAACATTAATCTAACATGGTAGATCTGGATCTGGGTACTTATGCAATCATCAAGTGTACGTAATCTTCCAATGATGACAACCTGCAGCTAGCTAGGATATTATTGCGTGTGTGTGTTTATATATATATATATATTCCTTCCAATTAATTCAGGCAAGCGTTTCGGCTGCCATTTGTGGGAGGTTTCTATTTTGAGATATTTTAGTATAGAAAAAAAAAAAAAAAAACGACTTCACAAACTAATTAGGTTTCTTGATATATATATATATATATATATATAGTCACGTGTTATGGTCTAGCTGTTTGATTGATAGAATGATATACCATATTACAAAATTATCTAGCAGACTGGTTGTTGGCCTCGATGAGTTGTATTGATTGTCGTCGATCGTTTCTTGCTTTGTATTCATTTCGATCGATGGTCGGTCGATCTGTACGTAGTACTGTGATATGATCCCCACATGAAGCTGTATTTTTGGGTTTTGTTTTATTCTATGTTTTTTATCTGATGTGATGTATCAGAAGAGAAAAAGAAAAAAAAAAAAAATTCCCGCGTTAGTAAAAAATAAAAAATAAAAACAAATCCAAGCCTATCATGGATTTTTCCGATAAAAAATAAACGTTGTCTAGCGACATCGACAGTCTGCGACTACACAACATGAATCATACACGGTACCGTCTTCCAGATCTTATCTTTTGAGAGATTTTGATTTGTTCAGTAGTGTTCAAAATGAAACGTGATTGAATAAGACATCAGTGCATGCATGATTCAACATATCCTAATTTGGACATTTTCGCGTGTGGTCATTAATTAACCACAACTACGTACGCTGCAGGCCACGATTTATATGCATGCATATATATATTTAGATAAGATTTACATGATTAATATTCCACGTTGAAAACGCATATAATTCTTTAGATATGGGATCGTCATATCATAATTATATATGATCTTAGCCAACTCCTGAGAAGTGAGAACTCATGATCACCAGGGAAAAAAGTGATCTAGCTACGTGCATGCATGGCGTTGGTGATTGAATTTCAAAGTATTAATATAAATTCGGATCGATTTGATATCTTTGAAAGAAATGGTAGGGATTTGGTTCCATAATTACGTAAAAACTCCAGACTCTTCATCCATTGATTAATTATAAGTGTCAATAGTATCTGTTGCAACGTTTCTCAGCATCTACGTGCAGACAAAGAAAAGAATAATTTAATACAATGGGAAAACGTATAGAAATGGAAACACGGGTATATTTGATCGTTTGGACCCTACATTTCAATAATTTTAGCCGAATAATGGACCTTGTCGATCTCAATTGCTGCTCGACCTCACATGCTGCATGCTGGGAAGTTAAATAGAAGGACTGTGCTAGGTTCACCGATCCTGGCTATTGCTGGTGCGGTAGCTACCGTTAGTACTGTAAGTGAGGAATTTTTTTTTTTTTGGTTATGTCTTTTATATTTATTTTTTAACACTTTTAAATATATATATATATATTTTAAAAAATTTACAATATCATTTAAAAAAATTTCTTTAATTATAAAGTAAAAATAAATAAATAATTAATTAATTCAAAAGTGTGAGTGGTAGCTCCCAGCTACCGCTAGCTCTATCATTTTCTTAAATAAAAATAAATAATGATAGTACGTGGCAGTGGTAGAATCAGAAATTTCTGGAGATCAATTTTTGTCTTCTATGATATGTAATATATATATATATATATATATGTTTGTGGAAAATAAAAAGAGAGAAATTTTAATCTTAATTTTACTAAAAATCATAAAAACGCAACTATATATAAAATTTTATCTTGACAATTTGATACAAACACATAGCGAAATAAAATTCTAAAAGTACAATTTAATTCTAACAATAATGTTTCGTAGGCAAATAATATTCATCTATTATTATTTTTGTAATAAAATATTTAAAATTTTTTTTCTTCATAGAAACTATCAAGTAATCTTTTATAATACAATTTTTTTATTCTAGTATATATGTAAACTAGTTTATCAAGTTTTATGTAAAATTCACATATTTTTGTGTCATATTAAGCTTATAAAGCTACAATATTTGAGACCTTAACTAAATTTTTCTTACTCAATGAAGTCTAGAAAATAAAAGCTCTCAACTTTAAATGATTTTTCTTATATTTTCAATTTGGATTCCATATTAATAATCTTAATACTCTATAATACAAACATTTTGGCATCTATATTAATAAGTTTATTATTTCTTCTAAACTTAGTTTTAATTTAATTTTGGTGGTGCCACATCCTTGAAAATAACTAATATACAGAATTTATACGAAGTTTTAGACTGAGGTTGATTTTATGAAAATTATGTATGTTTTGTTATGAAAAGAAAACTTGAAAACAACCTCAACCTTTTTATCTACATTTGCATGAAATTCTGTTTAAGAAGAGAAAATATTTTCTGTCATGACTGGTACTATAGACAAGAGCTATTTTTGGCATTCTGTTTCTTAACTATACAAAAAGAAACAAATATTAAAATTTGTGGATAATTATATGACTATGATCTGATTCTATTGTGTTCTGAATATGTTATGTACTTTGATATGTATAATGTGATCTTTAAAAACTTCTGGCATGACATTCTGTTTCTATTCCATTCTAACCTTACCACAATAGTAAAACTGTGGCCTATGTTCGAATTGTTACCAACTTTTCTACTTTTGGTGCACCAACTTTGGAAGCAAAGTGATTTTTTATGTTATCTTTTCCGTGTGCACACTTGGGGCTCTGAAAATTATAAGGAGAAGACTTCACATTCTTCTTTTGCTCTATTGGCTGCTGGGGTTTGCACGACCCTAGCACGAGGGTTAAACATAGAATTTTGTTTTTGATGTAATGTTTCAGTTATGTATGGCAAAAGTCTTTTGAATAAAAATATTTCTGAATTTCCAGTCCGATATTTTTGATAACATGTTTTGATTTTACATTCTGAAACTAAAAATATTTTGTTCAGCATTCTAAACTCTATAAATGTTCATATTTACATACTAGTATATGTTCTCTGTTTACTGAGTTATTGATAACTCACTGATCATTATTTCTACAATATTTTTCAAATAATTTTAATGGTTCAGGTGGAAACTAGGAGTAGGAAGTATTAGCAAGACTTGATGATCGTATAAGAATAAGTACCAAAGGGTATAATTAATTATTAGATAGCCTTATTTAGTGGATTTCTTATTTTATGTTATTTCAGGTATTTTGATAAATGGATATTTCTGAATTTTTAGGGAGATTTTAATTTGTTATGTTAAGGCATGTCTTTGGTGTCCTTGTCATGAGGGGGAATATATATAAATATTTGTATTGAACAAATAAATTAATATATTATAAAATCTTTAAAGTATATATAATTGTGTGATTGAAGATAAGTACTAGCTAACTCCCCAAACTCCATTTCTTTATATATATATATTAGAACACTTCACGTGTTTACAAATATGAAGAATCTTTCCGACCCCTCGTGTTTACATTAGACAACTAATTTGCATGCAATTCAAAGCTTGAATGAAATTGATCATAGCTAGCTGACAGCGTTACTTTATCTCTTGGGAACAGGTATTGCTTCGACCGTAATTAATTGGACCCCTACTGCTGCCTCATATTTGGACTTTCTCGATCTTGCAAGTGCATGTTTGAAACCGATCCTTTTGTTTGGGAGCTGAAGCAGCGTTATCATGCAGCACGGAATTAATGAATTAATATATAATCAATATATATTCTAGATCTGTTACAACATAATAATAAAGGGAAAAAAAAACAATTTTATAAAACCGAAACGATTGGCTCGTGATATTATTTATCAATTTATCATTTATTATCATATCATAAAATAATAAAAACAATTATGATAATAAAATATTTTATTTTATAAAATGTATGCGGTTTCGTACCTACTAGTCATGATCGCGGCAGGGGCTGGATTCCGTGTACCAACCCGTTCCTTACTTAATTAACTTCAATGCAGAAACTAATTCACTAGAGATTTCGATAAGGGAAATGATTTATATAAGTTTCAACTAGTTAAATTCTATTTTATAAAGTCCTTATATAAAACTTATCTACTTGAAACTTATATCTAACATTATTCATGTAACAAGCGCAGCTATACATGCATCTTTAGGTACGTACTAATTAGCTAGCAGGTGATCGAGGAATTAATTATTAAGACACATCATAACTACTTAAAAATAATAAAATATATTTGATATGAAAGGGAAATTATATTTAAAAAGAGTTCTTAAGTACTTTTAGGATTGAAAATACTATTCAATAAATTTTATATTCAAAATCTCTTGTATACGATTTTCAATTAATAGATAAAGGATTATATATTAGTTTTTTTTATCGCCAAAAGATTGATTTTTTTATTAATTAATGTGGTTATCCTTAATAATTTTATAAGCGATGCAGCCACAATTTGAAAAATATCTAACCTATTTTTTTTATATTAATTTCTTTTTTCTAAGTTTTTCATATACCGTGAAAAAGGATGGCAGAAAGTAAAATATTGATTTCTTTTTTTCTATTTAATTTTTTACTTTCTGCCATCCTTTTTCACAATAATTTTTTCTTCAAGCCTTGTGGATATTGATCACGATCAGCTTCCAAATTTAGCAATGAGTGACAAAATAATGCTGTAAGTTGATATATTTTAATACATACATATATATATATATATATATTATATATGGAATCATATAATGCTAAGGGGAATTTTGTTAGCTAGCCTGTATATATATGCCGGAGCGTTGCATGCTGATAATTGTGATCTGCATGATCATGTCGCTTCCCCGTCGACGTTGTCATTTTCTTGCTGCATAATAAATAGCTAGGGGACCCCCTAGACGTTGTTGTTAAATATATAAAATATTGCATGGTTCTAGTGAATTCGTATAAGTTATGTGTGTAAAAAGAAATGAATGCACAGTTTTTCACTTTATCTAAATTGAGTAATTCTTTTGACGTCAGTAATTTAATTTTGATCGAATATTTAATAAGCTAAAATCTAGAAGTTGATCATAAATTAAGGACCACGTGGCCGGGAGAAACTCGATCGATCGAGCAGAAGGAATTCTATAAATAGCGGCTTTAGTTGCAAGCTTGAGATAACAAGGCAGAGAATTTAGGTGGCCGGGGGAGAGCTGAAGAACACAGAAGAAAGGCAGCAGCTAGCAGTAGAACTACAGTGTCTTTCTTTAGGATCAAGAGTTGGAAAAATGGGATTGAATATTAGGATGAATCTCATCCCGGGGTTCCTAGGACTTTCACTTCTGAATGTGCTTCTCCTTTGCAAAGGCGACGTCCATTACTACGATTTTGTTGTAAGCACTCAATTATAATATCTTTCTTTGGTGATCAAATATATATCATTATTTGGTTTGTAAATATATATTCCATTCTTATGATCGGCATGCAATAATATTGTCCTGAACTGATATCTGCAACCTGGAATCATGAACGTCAGACGGCAAATGAATGGAGCTCTTAATAATTGAATGCATGTTGCTTAATATTTTTGTACGGTATGTAGATCACCATTTTTCTGATCTTTTGGCTTGTGATATACTTGGGTTCATGTGGATGATGCAGCTGCAAGAAACAAATTATACAAGGCTGTGTAGCACAAAGAGCATCCTGACTGTAAATGGTAGCTTCCCAGGTCCAACCATTAGCATTCGCAAGGGGGATACTGTGTTTGTTAATGTCCACAACCAAGGATTATATGGGGTCACCATCCACTGGTATTAATTATGATCTCTGTTTCTCATTTCTCTCTTCTGATTGCCAATTGCATGCACCAATTTGGATTCTAGTGACATTAGTTTAAATTTCGAAAGAATAATAATAATCTTAAGGAAATAAAGAAAAAAGCTAGCTAGTGGTCATCATGAGGTAGGCTGGTAACATTGATCAGAAGTTTATGATTGAGAAATGTTTTAACCACAGAAAATCTTACAAAAATAAACATACAAATTAATATAGCTTGATATGGTAAGTTAGATTGTAAAATTAATTTTATTATAAAATAGATCTAACGTATTATAAAGTTATGTTAGCTTGCAGGTTTACTTTTGTAAGAAATTTTGGTGGCATTAACAATTTTCTAATTGATTTGAAAGTATAAAGAGATGTTACTAAAATTTTTTACAAATTGGCATAAATTAAAATAATATATTAGATCAAATTTCACGACTCAGTCAATATTATTTTGAGAAGCAGAATTTCTTATAACGTATGAATCTAAAGCATCAATGCATTGCATTTTCTTTTTGTATGTAGGCATGGAGTGAAACAGCCAAGGAATCCATGGCATGACGGCCCAGAAAATGTTACCCAATGCCCAATCCAACCTGGAACAAACTTCACTTACGAGGTTATCTTTTCTGATGAAGAAGGAACTCTTTGGTGGCATGCTCATAGTGATTGGTCTCGTGCTACAGTTCATGGTGCTATTATTATTCTACCAGCTGTGGGCACAAATTATCCATATACAACTCCTGATGCACAAGAAACAATTATACTCGGTATGATACGATTTGTAATTAATCCTACAACATTTATATATAATGTACAGCTAGCTTTTACATTAATTAAATGCGGATTCAATGTTATAAAATTCGATAAAAATTACAAAACTTGTGTTCGTTTTAATCATTTTGGTATGTTCCAAACTAACAGTTCCTAGATTTCAAATTGTACCATGTACGAAACAAAGTACCACATGGGCAATTTCATGAATAAAATAGGTAGTGTAATAAAAGGAAAATACTTTAGACACAATAGTAAACTTATAAACTGATGTGTCTTGATGTGATACGTTAGATTGTAAAGTTATTTTTATTATAAAATAAATCTAATAGATTTCATGAAATGATATTAGTTTGTAGGTTTACTTTGTGCAATTTATTTTTGTAAGTAGCAGTTCTCGTAATAAAAAAGAAAGTACCACGTTGATATAAGTTCACACCAAGTTTAAAATGTTATGTAGGATCATGGTTTAAGGGGGATCTGAAGGCCATACCGGAAGAGGCCCTCGCAACAGGCGGCGATCCAGATTTGTCAGACGCCTATACCATCAACGGGCAACCGGGAGACTTGTACGATTGTTCTACAGGTACTTAAACAGTTATGCATATGAATGGATTAGGTTCTTGTATATGATCATGTCCGATTAATGAACATGTGGTAGGAATTACATAGTACTTAATGTTATGTAATGACATTCTCAAAAAGAAATACTTAAGCTATATAGAGATTATATAAATGTAATTTGTTAGACTATAAATTTATTTTTATTATAAATTATATCTAATAGATTACATTAAACTACCTCAATTTATGAGTTTATTTTTATATAATCTCTTTTGAGTAATACTACTCAATCTCTCCAACCTCCACACACTATATTTTTTTAAATTTATTAAATTTTTAATATTTTTTTTAAAAATACTTTAGTTTATTTTCCTAAAACTAATTGAATTCATTTATTTATTATCTATATATTAAATATTTGATAAAAGAAAAAAAAATTAAAAAAAGTATGGTGTGTAGAGGTGGTGTGAATAGTAAGAAATTGTGTTGCTTTTTTTCCTCTGATTTTGTGGCTTAGACTTCTCTCCTCAAAAGATCACAATTTATCCCTGCATTGGTACAGGAGTACTCTGCTCCATCGTTTTCTATGGTTCTTTTGTCCTCCTCAACAGAAAAGCTGGATCGAGCCATTTGGATATAATTATTATGTGCTGGATCATCAAAATTAATTATTTTCTAATTTCTGGGTTGCAGAGACAACATATCGTCTAGCGGTGGACTATGGAAAGACCTATCTTCTACGCATAATAAACGGCGTGATGAATGTTGAACACTTCTTCGGAATCGCCGGCCACAATCTGACGGTTGTAGGGACAGATGCTGCATACACCAAGCCCATTGTAACAGATTACATAATGATAACCCCAGGGCAAACCGTGGATGTTTTGGTAACAATGAACCAATCTCTCAGTTACTATTACATTGCTTCGACTCCTTTTGCTGATACCGTTGCTCCATTTGACAACACCACAACAACAGCAATTCTCCAATACAACGGGGAATATGCAGCACCCTCATCGATTCCCATGCCAAAACTTCCAAGTTATAATGATAAAGATGCAGCTGAAAGCTTCATCAATAGCTTGAGGTCCTTGGCAAGTACAGAACATCCTATCAAGGTCCCTATGAACATCACTCGACGGATTTATATGACTGTTTCAATGAACCAGATTGCTTGCCCTGATTCTCCATGTTCTGGGCCTAATGGCAATCGGTTTTCTGCTAGCTTAAACAACATAACCTTGTCGACCCCCTCTATCTCTATCCTGCAAGCATATTACAAGTAATATTGCCTCTCTCTCTCTCTCTCTAGAATAAAGTTTATCATGCATGGAACTTAGAAATGCTAGTACTTAGTTGCGTATTACGTGCGTATTAGAATTGTTACTATATGTATTGGAAGTTGAAGCTGTGCAAGGAGATTTACTTATCTCAAAGCTGCAAAATGAGAGGAATAATGCCAAGCTTGTGATTGAAAATAAAGAGAAATTGTCTGTGATGTTTGTAGGAGGTTGAGTGGAGTCTACACTACAGATTTTCCAGAAGAGCCACCATATTTTTTCAATTTTACAGGAGATGTGGGAAACAACACACTGTCCCCAGCTGCAGGGACAAAAGTGATAATGTTGAGCTACGGGGAAGCGGTTGAAATGGTGTTTCAAGGGACTAATGTTGCAGACGCCCCAGAGAACCATCCAATGCATCTGCATGGATTTAGCTTCTATATGATCGGTACAGGTTCCGGGAATTTCAACAAGGAAACTGACCCAAATAATTTTAATTTAGTTGATCCACCTGAGGTTAACGGCATTGGGGTTCCAAAGAATGGATGGGCTGCCATCAGATTTGTTGCCAATAATCCCGGTATGTTCTCTAGCTAGCTAGTCATTCGATGGGAATCATGTACGTGACATATTAGCTAATTAACCTAAATCTGTAATTTTCAGGGGTATGGTTTATGCACTGTCATTTGGAAATTCATGTAACATGGGGCATGGGCATGGTGTTCATAGTGACAAATGGTCCCACTAGGGATACGAGCATGCGCCAACCACCAGCTTATATGCCTCCTTGTTCCGAGACCTAGTTTAAGCTTTTCTTATAATTCTTCTATGCTTGCTTTTAATCAGTATTAATGCCTCGATGTATTAATAATGTTGCCAGTTACTTATATATCTTGAAGAATAAAGGAGTTGAATTGGTATACATTCAACTTCCATTGGTTCTAATTAGAACTCTTTGGAAAATAAGTCGTCACTTCCTGACAAGGAAGAGTACTACTTCATTTTGATTTTATCAATGTATTTGGAAGATCGTGAGTTGATTCCATTCGTGTCTATATATTACAAGCTCACAACAAGAAATACCCCTTTTTCCAGCGGCTAAAATTGCCACAAAAAATTGACCTTTTTCAATGGAAATAATTTTTACCATCGGTTTTAGCCAGCTGCACGTTAGACGTCAAAGTATGGTTACAACTTGTTTACTGTGAAGAATTCTTAAATTTGTCAATAATAACTATTTTTTTGTCAAAAAAACAATCGACGCAAAACGAGTAACAAAGGATTTTTCTTGTAGTGAAGCATTAAGCCTTTATAATTAAGGACTTGAACATAAAGAAAATCATCGGTCAATTTTCCTTGTTAGCACTTAATTTTGATTTCAAGAGTGATATTATAATTTAGAGAGTACTTCATTCCCCTCGCATGTAATGAGAAATTTCTTTTCTGTTTTCTTTTTCCCAGTAGGCTTGTATCAGCATATATTTTAAGTAATTTTTAGCTGGTTTGGTTATGCAAAATCAAACTATTGCATCTTATCTCATCTTATATAACAATTACAACTTTTACAAATCTTCACACAAAATATAATAAACAATTTAACCTTTTCAAATCTCAAAAACTATATTATAACAATATTTTATTTAACTTTCAACAAAACATCTTATCTAAACTGTGTAACCAAACAAGGAATCTTGATAAACCTCGAACAAATTCATTGTGCTAGATACGGTTTTAAAATATTCAAGTCCCATGCAATTCCTTTGAAAATAAGTGAGATCGACTATTAAAAAATGATTTTCTTAAGTGGGTCTATTTTGTTTGGATTCATAGATAAGATGAGATTAGATGAGATAGTTTTAGATAAAAGATAAAAGTTGAATAAAATATTATTATAATTATTTTAGAATTTGAAAAAGTTGAATTGATTACTATATTGTGTAGAAATTTAAAATTTTTTAATAATGCGATGAAATGAAATGAGATGAAATCATTTCCCAATTCAAATGATTGCCTATTTTTAAAAAATAAGTGAGGCTTATAAGTCGTGAGAATGTAAATATCCTATCTCCCCACTGTTAATATCAGTATTGCGTTTGGATGAATGGATTTACAGAACAAGGCTTGAATTTGGGCCTTTAAAAATCCAAATTTCTTCATTTGGATCAAATTATGAGAATATGTTGATGAGTAACTGTTTTCCTATTTATGTTGTAAACTAGAAAAAATCTTCACAACCTCCTACTATTCACACATACTTCACACTTCACATTTTTTTTAATTTTTATTATTTTATCTTTTATCAAATATTTAATATATAAATAATGAAGAAAAGAATTAAATTAATTTAAAAAGAATAAATTCAAAAAAAATATTAAAAAATTGAAAAAAAGTGGAGTGTGGAGTGTTGAAAAGTTGTGTAGCATTCCTCTGTAAACTAAAGGAGCTCTGCTACATTTACTTCAAAGATAAGAAAATAATAGACCTCAGGTTGAGGTTGGAAAATAGGTGTGAAACAATGTTTACGTACGGTCTGTCAATAGGCAATTCGATGAACATAGAGGTGTAAGCAAAATATACAGTAGATCATGAATTGGGCTTAATTTCATGAAGGCTTGGCCTAAAATGAAAAATGAATTTTGGGAGCTTAAACCCCAATGGGCCTAAAATCCCATATTAAGCCCAGAAAGCCCGCAGTCAATATAAAAGTTGAAATCAGACAAGATATATAGCCCGACAAGCTCTTTCGGCAGCCTGAAAAGCTGTCAAGGTCGGAGAGAGAGAGAGAGGGCTTGAAAATTTTGAAGTTGTACGGGTCACCTCACCTGTAATTCATATACTTCATTGTTGCTACAAAAGAAAAACACGAAAGTCAACTTTAAAATCTCGCCTCAGTAGTCTACATTATATATATATATATATACATAAAAATGATATTTATAGTTGTGGTTGAACAAGTGGCGTGCAGTCGTTTTGAAAAAAGTGAATTAATATGGGATCCACATGAAAAAAATTAACTTTTTAATCGTGGACCCCACTCTTTTTCAAAGCGATTGCGCGACGTTTACACATTTCATGACTGTATGTAACATTGCTTTTATATATATATATATATAGTCGAATGTACTTGAAGTGCACCAAATTTTATCAGTCTAACAAAGAAGACTGAAAAACGATTTCGGTATATTCTATGAGGCTGTTGGATATATTCATCATCATCATGTCTAACCGGAACTTCCACCGAGTCTTGCTGCTCATTGCTTTTGTAACTGTAATCCATCCAGATAGAGACAACTATATATAGAGAAGTACATCAAACATCTCAAAATATTTCACGTGTTCATTGTCACCTAACTTTTTAATTAATTATTGCTGTTGTGTTTTCTTCGTTTTTGGGTACATAATTATATAAATATATATATTTATATATATCAGTACCTAATTAACGCAGCATAACAAAAAGTCCACCTAAATATCAAAGCATTCTAACTTTCCCATGCATGCATGCCTTCATGTTAACCATAAATCGAAAGTCCCATCATCGCCATATCCGAGGAAGCCAAGGTTATAAAGAAAGCACTTCGATCCATTCTGTGTCAAACAGATATAGAACGAAGGGAAATCGATCATAGAGCTGTTCTTCAAGATGTACTCATTCTCAGAGCTTTTGGGGCTTCTGGTTCTTAGTGAAATATTGCTCCTTTGCATGGCTCAGGACAACGTGCATTACTACGACTTTGTTGTAAGTGCAAACTATTCACTTCAAAATCTCCTTTCATTCATTGTTTTTTATAATAAAATTAGAAGCTGATGATCATTGTCTATTACTGGGTTTTTGTGCTTGTAGCTCAAGGATACGAATTTTACAAAGCTTTGCGCTACAAAGAGCATTTTGGCAGTAAATGAGAGTTTTCCCGGACCTGTGATTCGCGTCCACAAAGGGGACACAGTTTACGTGAATGTTTACAATCAAGGAACATATGGGGTGACAATTCATTGGTAAATTCTTCGCTCTCCCTTTCTCTGTTTCTGTGCCTCATTTTCAAACTGATCACCAGCTTGAGTCAGACACTCTTTTTAAATAAATTACATTCTTCGTTTTTTCCTTTTACAGGCATGGAGTAAAGCAACCAAGAAATCCATGGTTTGATGGACCTGAATACATTACTCAGTGTCCCATCCCAGCGGGAACAAACTTCACTTACCAAGTTTTACTTTCTTCAGAAGAAGGAACCTTATTCTGGCATGCCCATAGCGATTGGACAAGAGCTACGGTACATGGCGCCTTCGTCATCTTGCCGGCAGAGGGAACAACTTATCCATTTCCCAAGCCTGATGAAGAACAAGTTTTAGTATTTGGTATGCACAATATCCATTTCATTTAGCATTGAATGTTTGGTATTCTTCATTAAGTTAGGCATTAGTACTTTCGCTCAAATTGTTAAAGCCTATTTATTTACATTCTTGCTCCATTTTAAATCAATGGTGTCGCCCGGCCACTATATTTCAAGATTACTTTGCATGTATTTGATGTGAAGATTAAAGATAAAACTAATTAGGTGTTAAATATAATGCAATCGTGTACAAAATTGACCGTCGGTATAAGTTAGGATTGCATGGCGTCACTAATAAAGTAGAGTTGAATACTCTAAAAACTAGAAATCATAGTTAAAAAAAGTTAGAAAAAATTAACTTTTTTTAACGTAAATCTCTTTTAAAAGTTTATAAATTATTTCCCACTATTATTAATCATCAATCCTGCCTTATAATTGGAAGCAACTATCACGTGATCTTTTGAACATCTGGTACCGTGTTCTGTCTCTGTGTATGACACGCATCCGAATTTCAAAATCCCAATATTTCATCTTTGACTTACAGTTATCTGCCTCAGCTGGCTCTTTAATTTCCAAATTAAGGTCATCTCCATGCACTGAATTTTAATGGACTCGGAAATGTAGTTGTACTTTAATGTGTTGAATATGACTAATCAATATTGTGTGTCCTGAAAAATGATTCTTCTACTTTTAATGTGTTGACTATGGCTAATGATCATTAATGTACGTATTTCTGTGTAAATCTAAGGAGCATCTCCTTAACTCCATTATTTCTAACCCACGCAGATGATATTTATACCCATTCTTTTACTAATTTTGTATTTGAGTTTAACTACTATATATGTACATGGTACCCATTGTTAGGAAGCTACATGCACTGTGTCATTCAAACATAATATATATGACACACAAAGAAGTATTGATGCATGTTTTCGAGAAATTCCGATATAATAATTCGGAATTAACTATTGTTGCAAAATCATACATTCTATTATTCTTTTGTTGCAGCTTCGTGGTATAAAGAAGATGTGATGACTTTAATGGATGAGGCCCTGCGTTATGGTGGATTAACGACATTATCGGATTCATATGCCATCAATGGAGAACCAGGGGATTTTTATCCGTGCTCCAGAGGTACAAGACATGAGAAATATGGTCATTTAGTCATGTTTTCAATTTCCGGAAGAAGCTTTAGTTTATTTTGATGATCATATATGATGCAGCAACACGTTTTTATACTTATTATAATTATTCGTTGGGGTGGTGTCGAATTACAGATACAACATATCGTATGTCGGTTGATTATGGCAAGACCTATCTACTTCGGATAGTGAATACTGTACAGAACACAGACATGTTCTTCGCCATTGCAGATCACAATCTCACAGTTGTTGGATGGGATGGATCTTACGTCAAACCCTTAGTTTGCAGTTACATAATGATAACCCCAGGACAGACAATGGATGTTTTGGTGACAGCAAACCAATCTCTTGGCCACTATTACATGCTTGCCAGCCCTTATTTTGATGGGCAGGCAGATGACTTCGACAAAAGCATCACAAGTGCAATATTCCAGTACAATGGTAACTACACTCCTCCATCGTCGCCTGTCTATCCGACTAACATCCCTGGTTTTTATGACATTGGCGCTGCAACTTACTACACATCACATCTGAGGAGTTTGGCAACCCCAGAGCATCCTGTGGACGTCCCTCAAACTGTCTCCACCAGAATGTACATAGCTTTATCTATAAACATGATGCATTGTCCCAATGCCTCGTGTGCAGGGCCTGATGGGAATAGGCTTGCTTCCGCCCTAAACAACATCAGTTTTGCTAACCCTTCCATGGATATATTGCAAGCTTATTACAGGTACTTTTATTCTCTTCAGAATTTAAGCATGATTTCATGCAAATTTAATTAAACATAAAATAATTTATGTTTAATTAAATTATGTACGTTCCTAAATTATAAGGATCATTTGCAATGCATGCCCTCTAATTCTTTGAATTTAAAATTGTCGTTCGAGATTAATTGTTTAGAATTAGCTCGCCAACCAATTAAATAAGTATCAAAATAAATAGACAAGTGGGATATTTGAGAAGGTATAAAATCATACATGATCAACATGTACTAATATTTTGGTTTATTTGATAGAATATTACTTATAAATTAATACTAGTTGATATGGTACGCAAACATCATAACTTAATCCAAAATTCTCTGTTTTTTTTAAGGACATTAGTTCGATAACTCCAAATGAATAGTCTTTTATAGCATGAACATTCTTATATAATTATCTTAATTATAACTAAAAGAATGCATATATATGACTGATTATTAATTGATAGTATTGATCTAATGAAATAACATCCGGTCTCTCATACCATGATTTTTGTTTTCCAGGAACATAAGTGGATACTACGACACAAATTTCCCAAACAGACCACCGCATGTGTTTAACTTCACCTCAGAGGATTTGCTGACAGACAATGTTACCCTCTCGGACCAGGGGACGAGGGTGAAAGTGCTAGATTATAACGCAACCGTCGAAATAACGTTTCAGGGGACTAACATCATGAATTCAGGAGAAAATCATCCGATGCATCTTCATGGGTTTAGATTTTATGTGGTTGGAACGGGAACTGGAAACTTCGACAATGAAACCGACCCACTAACTTATAATTTGGTTGATCCTCCTGAAGCTAACACTGTTCCAGTTCCTAAGGATGGATGGGCTACCATCAGATTCATAGCTAGTAATCCAGGTAAAATTCAAAAAGTTTGACTCACGTACTTGCATATTTGACATGACTGTTCTTGGTTTTTTTTTTGGGATGAATAAAGAGTAATAGATTGAAAATGGATGACTTCTCTGCAGGGGTTTGGTACATGCATTGCCATTTTGATCGGCACATGAGTTGGGGTATGGACACAGCTTTTATAGTAAAGAACGGTGGCACCGAAGATTCGACTCTCCTCCCTCCTCCGGCTTACATGCCACCTTGTCAATCTGATTCGTTGTATGGGGTCCTACCATCAATTTTTCAGAAAAAAGAGTAAAAAACAAAAGAAGTTATTTCTGATAGTATTAGCTTTCAAATTATTACAATGTTTTAGACTGCGTTTAAGTTTTTGACGAGGTAATTGGCTACCAGTTATTCATAATCTTTGGTAAACGACGAAAGCTCGTAAAATGTTATGTATTCTCTCCTTTTTCAGAAATTAACATGAATAATATTCAAGGACAAGTCACAAGATGGGTGTTACATAAATAAATTGACCAAATCTATTCTATATATCTTCGTTTTAAAAGGGCTTTTTTTTTTAGAGAGACTAATGTCGGAATATATTATTAAAATGCCAACTTAGATTCAAACCACAATTATTTTTAATCTCCATGTACGGTGGAGTGTTATCAAGAATATATAAATATATCTATATATATATTTGCGTTATAACTTTTTACCAACATAATAGATCGACTCACACTGCATGTAGAGTACTGATCATACATATATATATGTTGCACACATCAAGCAGCTTGAAATTATATAACAAAATTCTATCACCAAACCCTAAAGCTTACATGGTTGGAAATGGGTCCAATGCGATGGTTGTGGCCAGCGGGATCAATTTCTGGGTTTAGTGACCCGAAGTCAGTAACCTTCTTACCCAATCCACTGGCTGGAGTTGTCTTCGATTAGTTTTTGGTAAGTGGAATGGTTACGGATAAGGTTTGTGATACCTCGTGTTTACGTGTATTTTAATTAAATAATTATTTTATTTATTTTATTATTGGTCCTCTTGTTTAAAATTATATAAGTTTTATTATATTATCTTATGATATTTTAACTTGTGAAATTTAATTCAAAGTATTATTGTTATTAATTATTGTTTATCATTTAAAATGCTCTTTATTTTAAATTAGTTTATCATTGGTTTTTATTATTTTATTTTACTAAGTCATTGTGTTTAAATTATTTTATTTAAATTTGTCGTTTTGAAATTATTTTCATTAAATCCGTTTTAAGATCTAGATTGAAAAGACTGGACCTTATTTCTTTCATTTTTTTTCCTCTTTTTCTTTTCCCGTTTCTCTTTCTTCTTTCTTTTTCTTTTTCTTCTCCCTTTTTCTCCCAGCCCATGCGCGACACTTCCTTCTTCTCTTCCATCCATTTCCTTCTCCTCCACCCAACACTGCGCCACCGTCGGACCTCACCGCCTAGCCCACCAGCTCCACCACCCTCTAGCAACCTCCCCCACCCCAGCCTTCCTTCCTCTCTCTCTCTCTCTCTCTCTCTCTCTCTCTCTCTCTCTCTCTCTCTCTCTCTCTCTCTCGATTGTGTGTAGCCCGAGTGGGTTGTGCGTCACCCATTAGAGCCACCACAACCACAGCAGCTTGATCTCTTGCCGACCATCCACCTCTACCAAGCTTAGCCCTTAACTCCCCGTCATTTGCTCGCATGAAGCCCACAAGCCCCACGATTTTCTCCACTGTTCGTAGCCGTCCACCACCGCTTGGCCACCGCACCTCCACCATCAATTTCCCCTCTCCCTGATGAGTCTCCCCTAGCCTCACCAACCCTCAGCCGAGCCTCCACCTTCTCTCACTCTCCCTCACTCTCCCAAGGCCTATTTCCTCAAAGTGGGCCGATCTCCTCCATAAGCTGCCACTCACGATCAACCACCACTATCATTACTTTTACCAACTATTGTGAAAACGATGACAAGAAAGTGAAAAATATGGAATATGAAAGAGAAAATTATACACGACACACAGATATACATGGTTCAGAAAATTGCCTACGTTCACGGGAGCTGCAGAGGATTTTATTGCTTGAGGAATCACACTACAATGGAGGGGCGAAATACTGTTCACCAACAGTGTTGTACAGTACGACCATAAGTGTAGAAAACACATATATATACTCAAACGGCAGAAAAAACCCTAGATCTGAAAATATACGATGCTCGCTCGAGCGGCGTGTCGAGCGCGCGTCGAGCGAACTCCCTTCCGCAACTGCTCGAGCTCACTGTCGAGTGGGCATCAAGTGTCAACTCTGCCTGACTTCGCTCAAGCGGCTAATGCCTCTGTTCGAGCGAACTCCCTTTCCCGCAACTGCTCGAGCTCACTGTCGAGCAGCCTTCGAGTGTTCGAATCTGCCTGGCTTCGCTCGAGCGGCCAAAAGCCGCTGCTCAAGTGAAGTAGACCAGACTCCACAATACTCAACAATTCTCCCACTTGGAGACTGGTACACTCGCTGCATCGTTCTCTTCCTCAAACGTGATATCCTCCACATCTGCAACTCACTGCCCCTGTCTTCATGCTAGAAGACCAACTGAAGTTGCACACAACTTCAGTTTCTCAAGTGTAACACCCTTAGTCAACATATCAGTAGGGTTCTTGCTTCAACAAATTTTTTCAAGTAACAATTGTTCGTCATCTAACAATGATCGTATGAAGTGATACCTGATCTGAATGTGCTTGGTCCTGGAATGAAATGCTGGATTCTTGGCAAGGAATATGGCGCTCTGACTATCACTGTAGAGAGTACCTTTTTTATTCTTCTTACCCAATTCCTCCAAGAAGCCTTGTAGCCATATCATCTCCTTTGCAGCATCTGACACTGCAATATACTCAGCTTCTGTAGTAGACAAAGAAACTGTTTTCTGTAGATTAGACCCCATGACACAGCAGTACCACTAAGAGTATAAACAAAACCCATGGTACTCTTTCTACTGTGACACCCCGTTTTTACGTGTATTTTCACTGAAGGAATATTTTGATTTAATTAATATAATAGTTCTTTTATTTTAAATTATCGGATTTTAAATTGCATTTTAATTGCTATTGAATTTAAATTACTATTTAATTTATTTTAGTTTGTCTTTGAATTTAAAATTAAATAGTTATTTTTTACTAGTTATTTATTATATTTTAGCTTTACGTTGTGTTTAAAATATTTTCTTGGTTTTATTGCTTTTAAAGTTATATTCGTTGGATCAGTTGTTGAACTTCAGAGGTGAGGACTGGACCTCATTTCTTTTCCTCCATCTTTTCTTTTCTCTTTTTCCTTTTATTTTTTCTCTTTTCTTTCTTTTTTTCTTTCTTTCTTTTCTCTCCCCCGTGCGTTTTCCCCTTTCTCCCCCGTGCTTCCTTCTTCTCTCTCTCTCCTCACCCACGCCGTCCAGCACCCACCGCCCAGACCTCCCGCCGCCGGCCGACGTGGCTGACACAACCACCGGCGTTCGATTCTCCTCCGGCCGGCGCACCACCCTACCAATTTCCAGCCTCATCCGTGCCGCCGATCACCCCCTACAGCCCATCTAAGCCGCACGGCTTTTTTCTGTTTTCAGCGCCGTCGCTCCACCTCCAGCCACCACCTCTTCACAGCTTCTTCCTCTACCTCTTGCCTTCCTAACCCACTCATTTTTGGCCCCGATCCGTTGCCGGAGCAGCTCCCACGAGCTCAACTCTGATTTGGCCTTTTTCCGCTTCCACCGCCACCCAAGGCCAAAGCTCACTTCCATTAGCTTCATAAACATCCCTAGGCCATTCCCTATCAATCCTGAGCTTTGGTTTGTTCCCGTTCAAAAGTGAGTATTTTACAACCCACGGCCACAGTGAAATTTCACTATTACGTTACTTTTCCTTCACCGTTTGCTACGCGCCGATCCTTCGAAAAATAATATATAGTGCTGTAAGTATTTTTCAAACTTCGTTTTAGATTTAAATGTATTATTACCTTTACAATAATTATATATGATCTGGTTGGTTATTTCGGATTGAGTCCGAGGAGTTGGGAGTTGGTTGGATTTGAGAAAGGAGTTGTTTGATTGGTTGTTATTGATGTTTGGAATATGTTGGTGAATTTGTATAATTTTATTTGCATTGCATTGTGCACGCATATGCATGTGTTATTTATTGAAAACTGGGTTTTCGAGCGAGATATGGTTTTTGGTATATGCGAACGATGGGATTGATTGGCTTGAGTTAGAGGCACGTGTAGGGATGGTGGAGAGCAGGGATGGTGGTAGA
Organism: Carya cathayensis; assembly: GCA_011037825.1. Taxonomy (NCBI): domain Eukaryota; kingdom Viridiplantae; phylum Streptophyta; class Magnoliopsida; order Fagales; family Juglandaceae; genus Carya; species Carya cathayensis. The sequence continues at coordinate 312,362 of QGSO01000227.1, forward strand.
GTCCCGCCTGCGACTCCCGCCTACGGTGCACATGTAGGGATGGTGGTAGAGTCCCGCCTACAGTGCTCTGATGGATTGGTTATTGGGCCATTTTCTGGAAAAATTGCGAGACTGGTTTTTGGGCCATTATCTGGGATAATGGCAAGGACTAGTTTTAAAGGTTATGTTTTTGGGCCAAATGGGATTTTGGCGTGCGTGGAAAAAATATTTTTTTTGGGATACGTGCATTGAGCATACTTCATGCATATTGTTTTGGTTGTAATATGTTTTTATCTTACGTTGTTTGGATTATTACTTACCTGCGGCACCATTATTGGTACCGTAGATTTTGGTGCAGATGTAGAGGAGGAGGAGGCTGAGCCCGAGGAGGCGGCTCTGCCGGAGGAGTAGATTGGAGTGCTTTTTATATATTATATTTGTCATTGTTTTTATTGGTATGTATTTGGATTTAAGATGTTGAACATGTAATATTTTATTTACGCTTGTTTTAAACTGGTTTGTAATTAAACAAAATTCTGGTACTTAGGTATATGGCTTTTCTATCCGCTGCGTGTTTTTATTTGAACACATATTACATGGCACACACTTTTGGCACTTGGCGATGGGATGTGTGACCGTGTTGTCATCATCCCGACGTCTCGATTTCCACGTGGCCGTACGTGGGAGTTGGGGGCGTCACATCTACTATCAATGTCTCCAGCAAAATCAGCAGCAACATAGACCTGCACCTCTAAATTCTCTCATGAGAAACACAAGCAGGTTTCTGAGGAGCCTTTTAGGTACCTCAAAATCCACTACACTGCTTCCCAATGTTCTTTTCCTTGGTTACTCATGTATCTACTCACAACTCCCACTGCATGGGCAATATCCAGTCTTGTGTAAACCATAACATACATAAGTGAATCAATAGCTGAGGCTTATGGAACCTTACTCATGTAGTCTTGTTTCTCCTCTGACTCGGGTGACTGATTCTTGCTGAGTCTGAAGTGACTGCCCAAAGGTGTGCCAACTGGTTTGGCCTTGTCCATGTTGAACCTGCTGAGTACCTTTTTAACATACTCAGCCTGTGAGAGTCTCAACGTGCCTTTGACTCTATCTCTGACAATCCTCATGCCAAGGATTTGCTTTGCAGCTCCAAAATCCTTCATTGCAAAGTGTACTGACATCTGCTTCTTCAGATTATTGATCTCATCAATACTAGCCCCTACAATAAGCATGTCATCCACATACAACAGTAGAATAATATAAGAATTGTCAAAATGCCTGACATAGCAACAATGATCTGACTGACATCTGATGTACCCTGCACTGTGCATGAAATTATCAAATTTCTTGTACCACTATCTAGGAGCTTGCTTCAGGCCATACAAGCTCTTCTTCAGTCTACAAACTGAACCTTCCTTTCCCTGTACTACAAACCCCTCAGGCTGGTGCATGTAGGTGTCTTCTTCAAGGTCTCCATGAAGAAAGACTGTCTTTACATCTAACTGCTCAAGAAATAAATCTTCGATAGCAACTATAGACAGTATCATCCTGATGGTTGTAATCTTCACCACAGGAGAAAAGATATCAGAGTAATCAATACACTGCTTCTGCTGGAAGCCTTTTACAACAAGTCTAGCCTTGTACCTCTTACTGTCATCATGCTCAGTTTTCACCGGGTACACCCACTTGTTGTGTAATGCCTTCTTCCCTGATGGAAGTTCTGTTAACTCCCATGTCTGATTCCCTAGCAAGGAATCCATCTCATCTTTCATGGCCAGCTCCCACTTGCTAGAATTTTCATCTTGCAAGGTTTCTTCATAACTCTGTAGTCCTCCACCATCTGTCAACAAAATGTAGTTCAAGGTTGGTGAGAAACAGCTTTTAAAGTTGTTTTCGTTGGATCAGTTGTTGGACTCCAGAGATGAGAATTGGACCTCATTTCTTTTCCTCCATCTTTTTTTTTTCTCTTTTTCTTTTCTTCTTTCTCTTTTTTCTTCTTCTTTTCTTTCTTTCTTTCCTTTCTTTTTCAGCTGATTCTTCTCCTCCCGCATGACTCTCTCTCTCTCTACCCATTTCCGTTCGTTTTTCTCTCCCTACCCAAAACCACTGCCGCCGGCCACCGTGCGGCACACCACCCCCACCAATCTCTTCCCCTCTCACCAGTGAACCACCCCACAAATTCCCACCTCCATCTGAGCCGCTGTTTAGCCGGAATAGCTTCTCCAAGCTAAACAAATTTTGCTCCGATTTGCCGCGGTCGCTCCACCTCCGGCCACCACCTCTTCACCACTTCATCACCGACTCCTTGCCATCCTAAACCACCCATTTCAGGCCTCGATCCGTCGCCGGAGCAGCCCTCACGAGCTAGTTTCCGATTTGGGTATTTCAGCTCTCCTATTGCCATTTTCGCCTCCACCCACGGCCAACCCTCACTACCACTAGCTTCATAAACACCTCTAAGCCATTCCCTATCAATACCGAGTCTTGGTTTGTCCCCAATCAAAAGTGGGTATTTTATAACCCACGGCCAGTGTTTTTACACTATTACGTTGCTTTTTCTTCGCCGTTTGCTGTTCGCCGATCCTTCAAAAATTAGTATATAGCGCTGTAAGTATTTTCCAAACTTCATTTTAGATTTAAATATATTATTGCTCTTACAATTATTATTTGTGACTTGTTGGTTATTTCGGACTGAGTCCGAGGAGTCGGGGGTCGGATGGATTTGAGGACAGAGTTGCTTGTTTATTTGTTATGGATGTTTGAGAATTGTTGGTTAATTGGTGTCGTATTATTTGCATTTCATTGTGCACGCATATGCATGTAATAATTATTGAAAACTAGGTTTTCATGAGTTAAATGGATTTTTGGGTGCGTGTGTATCACGACCCCAAGCCGAGATGGGGCATTATCTCGGTGGAGCTCCTCTGGTTACTCGGGAGCTTAATATACTGAGTAACGTACCCTGGGTTGTCGTTGGGCGACAACGGGAGTGGGCGGGATGGTAACGCTCTCGTATCGACTCCGTGGCTCCTCTGTTGGCGGGGGCTAGAGGATGCTTGGCTACGAACGTGCGGAACGCGGAACTGGGTATCGCTTGTTGCAAAGTCATACACATGGTCGTTACCCATGGTGTGACGAAGGGAGCCAGGGCTTGCGGATGACCCCTAGGGGAGGTCATGGTACATTCAGTTAATGAAAAGTGGAAAATGGTTTTAAGACCTGGATTTTGGGCCATTATTTGGGATAATGGCGAGAAAAAATTTAAAGGAAATATTTTGGGACAAATGAGACTTTTGACGTGCGTGGGAAAAATATTTTTTATGGGACATGTGCATTTGACATTCTTTCATGCATATTGTAGAGTTTAATATATTTTTATCTTATGGCGTTTGGATTATTACTTACCTGCGGCACCATTTTTGGTACCGTTGATTTTGATGCAGAGGTTGACGATGAGGAAGAGGCTAAGCCCGAGGAGGCGGCTCTGCCTGAGTATTGATTTGGAGTGCTAATCTATGGACTTTATTTGTATTTGTTTTGATGTTATGTATTTGGTTTGAGATAGTGTTGAACATGTAATATTTTAGTTACGCGTGTTTTAAACTGGTTTGTAATTAAATAAAAATTTTGGTACTTAGTTATACGACTTTATTATCCGCTGCATGGTTTTATTTTGTACACATGTTGCATGTACACACACTTGACACTTGGCGATGGGATGTGTGACCCGTGTTGTCATCATCCCGATATCTCGATTTTCACGTGTCCGTACATGGGAGTTGGGGGCTTAACAGAATTAATAAGAACATAAGAAAAACAACCAAAAGTTTTAAGGTGAGAAAATTTGACCTCTTTCCCGCTCCAAACCTCCTCAGGCAATTCACAATCTAATGGGACGGATGACCCCCTGTTGATCAAGTAGACAGCAGTGCTGACCGCATCTTTCCAGAAAGTTGATGGTAGTTCGGCGTGCAATCTCATGTTTCTAGCACGCTCATTTATGGTCCTGTTCATACGCTCTGCAACACCATTTTGCTGTGGTCTCCCAGGAATGGTCTTCTTCATTATGATACCCTGAGCTGCACAGTACTCCTTGAACCCACCATCAATGTACTCACCACCATTGTCAGACCTCAAACATTTCAGTTTTAAGTCTATCTCTGTCTCAACCATGGCCTTCCAAGTTTTGAACACATTAAATACATTAGATTTATGCTTCAAGAAATAAACTCATACCTTCCTACTATGGTCATCAATGAATGTGACATAGTAACAAGAACCTCTAAGAGATGCCACTGGGGAAGGTCCCCACACATCTGTGTGTACAAGATCCAGTTTTCCTGTCTTTGGCGTTCTGCCACTTTTCAAGAAACTGACTTTCTTCTGTTTCCCCATAATGCAACTCTCACACATACTGAGATCAATTGACTTTAGTTCTGGCAGCTTGCCTCTAGACAGAAGTTCTTTCATACCCTTCTGACTCATATGGCCAAGCCTACAATGCCATAAATCTGTTGTGCTCTCTGCAACGGTAGTAACAATAGTGTTAATTAAACCAGTAATCATATATAGTGTACCAGTTTTCTTACCCCGAGCTAGTACCAATGCCCCTTTTGTGAACTTCCAGGTGCTATCTGAGAACACTACTGAATGACCAGACTCATCGAGCTGCCCAACAGAAATGAGGTTTTTCTTCAACTCAGGAATGTGTCTGACCTTTTGCAAGGTCCATTTGTTCTTGTTAGGGAGTGCAATGTCAATGTCTCCCATCCCCACCACGTTCAAAGCCTCTCCATCAGCAACATACACCTTCCCAAAGTCACCTGCAACATAATTTCGCATTAACTCCCGGTGGGAATATGTATGGAAGGAAGCCCCTGAATCCAGTATCCAGTCATCAACTGGACTATGAACTGCAAGCAATAGTGCATCTTGTACTTCTTCAGTTACAACATTAGTACTATCATTCTCTGTCTTCTTAGGATTTTTGCAGTTCTTCTTTATGTGGCCAGCTTTGCCACAATTCCAGCAAGTTGCCTGCTGACCAGGCCTTGACTTGTTCTTACCCCTGTGCTTTGATTTTGATCTTCCTCTGTTTGAGTTCCTATCTTGTGATCTCCCTCGAGAATCAACATTCAGTGCTGAACTCGAACCCGAGGTCTCGCCAGAATCTTTCCTGCGCACCTCTTCAGCCAAAATCAAATCACGAATATCATCATATTTTAGCTTAGATTTACTGGCAGAATTACTAACAGCCATTCTCATGGCTTCCCAGCTATTTGGCAATGAAGCCAACAATATTAGTGCACGTATCTCATCATCAAATTCAATTTCAACAGACGACAATTGATTTGTGATAGTATTAAAATCATTCAGATGTTGTGTAACAGACATACCATCCGCCATCTGTAAATTGAATAACTTTTTCATCAAGTGTACCTTATTATTCGCTGATGGCTTTTCATACATACCTGACAAAGCCGTCATGAGATCTGCAGTTGTCTTCTCCTTGATGACGTTGTGGGCAACGGATCTCGACAGGGTTAATTGAATAACCCCCAGAACCTGTCGATCCAACAGATTCCAATCAGCCTCATCCATCTTTTCCGGTCGCTTCCCCACTAACGGAAGATGAAGTTTCTTCCCATAGAGGTAGTCCTCTATCTGCATCCTCCAGTAACCAAAATCCATGCCATCAAACTTCTCGATCCCCGATACCTTCACTTCATCTCCAGCCATCGTTTTTCCTCAGACCTGAACCTTGGCTCTTGATACCAATTGTTATAAAAACGATGACAGTAAAGTGAAAAATATGGAATATGAAAGAGAAAATCACACACGACACACAGATATACGTGGTTCGGCAAATTGCTTACGTCCACGGGAGCTGCAAATGATTTTATTGCTTGAGGAATCACACTACAATGGAGGGGCGAAATACAGTTCACCAACAATGTTGTACAGTACGGCCATAAGTGTAGAAAACACATATATATATATATATATATATATATATTCAAACGGCGGAAAAAACCCTAGATCTAAAAATATACGATGTTCACTCGAGCGCGCGTCGAGCGAATTCCTTTCTGCAATGGCTCGAGCTCACCGTCGAGCGGACATCGAGCGTTCAACTCTGCCTAAATTCGCTCGAGCAGCTAATGCCTTCGTTCGAGCGAACTCATTTTCCCGCAACTGCTCGAGCTCACTGTCAAGCAGCCTTCGAGCCTTCGAATCTGCCTGACTTCGCTCGAGCGGTGGCTTTTGGCCGCTAAACCCCTAAACTCAACACCAACACCCCTAAACCCTTCCCTAGCCATTCTAAGCATTCGTTTGTCCCTGTTTAAAAGTTAGGTTTTTGAGACCAATGGCCCTTGTCCATTTCGCAGTGTTGCATTGAGAGAGAGAGGGAGAGAGAGTAAACGAATTGTAGGGATGGTAGTAAGCATGGACAATGGTAGAGTCTCACCTGTGATTCCCACCTATGATGCATGCGGTAGAAATGGTAGTAAGTAGAAATGGTTGTAGTCTTGCCTGCGATTCTCACCTATAGTGGGAGTTGTAGATATGGTGGTAGTCCCGCCTACAGTGTATGCGGTAGAGATAGTGGTAAGCAGGGATGGTAGTAGTCCCACCTGCGATTCCCACGTACAGTGGGAGCTGTAGGGATAGTGGTAGTCCCGCCTAGGATGCACGCGGTAGGGATTGTGGTAAGTAAGGATGGTGATAGAGTCTCCCTTGTGATTCCTGCCTATAGTGTTAATTGGTTAATGGGTTATTTTTTAGAAAAATGACATGTTTTAATAAATGAATATTTGAACCATTATCTAGAAAAATGGTGAATTTTTATACTAGGCCATTTTCTGAGAAAATGGGAAAATGGTAGATGTTGTTTAATGGATTTGATTTTTGGGCTAAAATGAGAGTTTGCCGTGTGTTGGAAATAAATATTTTTGGGTAAGGATGAGTTTTGGGTTTCATGCATATTCATCATATGCATGTATTTTACATGAATGTATTTTCATTTCTTAGGTTGTTTGGTTTATTATATTACTGAGATTCACAATCTGATGTTATTCGACACCCTGTGGTTCCATTTTATGGAATCATAAATTTTGATGCAAATAAAAACTTTGAGCCTAAGGGATTAGCCTCACTGAAGGACTGACACGTGGTCGCTTTTTGGATTATGGGATGTGATACCCTGTTTTTACATGTGTTTTTATTGAATGAGTATTTTAATTTAATTAAAATATTGGTTCTTTTATTTTAAATTATCGAATTTTAATTGGAGTTATTTGGTTGTGAAATTTATTTTGTAGAGCTTCCTTAATATTAATTATTGTTTTGAGTTTAAATTGTTGTTTAATTTATTTTAGTTTTTTTTTTTATATTTAAAATTAAGTTGTTAGTTTTTACTAGTTATTTATTATAATTTAGTTTTATGTTGTGTTTAAATTATTTTCTTTGTTTTATAGCTTTTAAAATTGTTTTCGTTGGATCAGTTTCTGAACTCCAGATATGAGGATTGGACCTCATTTCTTTTCCTCATCTTTTCTTTTTCTCTTTTTCTTTTTTCCTTTCTCTTATTATCCGCTGCGTGGTTTATTTGTATACATGTTGCATGTACATACACTTGGCACTTGGCGATGGGATGTGTGACCCGTATTGTCATCATTCCGACGCCTCGATTTCCACGTGTTCATACCTGGGAGTTGGGGGCATCACATGGGATTTGTTTCCTTTTTGTCTATGTATTTGGCTTTTTACTATATTTTCATGGATAACTATATAATTTTTGGTAATATTTTTATTTTGGTAAACTTATATTTAAAATTCTGGTACTTAGTTGACTTATTTAATTTATCCACTGCGTTTTTGTTGTACGCTTTTTGCATGTGTACACACTTAGTACTTGTCGTTGAGATGTGTGACCTGTGTTATTATCATCCCGACATCTCGATTTTCGTGTGTTTGTATGTGAGAGTCGGGGGCGTCAAGGATTAGATGGAGAAGAAGAAGGTGGTAAACACGGGGTACATTTGCGCCAAACGACGGTTTCTCAATTCAAGTGTTGGTGATATTTGGCACCGGTTAAGATAATCCGCCACAACAAACTGTTATTACCGAGGGCAATGTCCGTTAATAAGATGTTTTATTTGCTATGCTTATATCGGCACAAATGATCATCTGTTCGCTGCAAAAAAGCGTTTGGTATGTTCACGGACCCACATTAGCGGCGATTTCTTTTGTGACCGTATAAAAGTCGTTGAAATATGCTATTTTTCTTCTTGTTTATATAGATCTTCAAGTTGAAATATTGCCTTTTGGAACGATTGAGAATTCTAAATATTGAAGCATCTGCACGCACAATTGTCGTTTTGAATGCCAATTAAACAACTCGCATAAGATCTCTCAAAAAGATCTCGCCATCCCAGTCTTTTTTTTAATTTTTTTTAAATTTAGTTTTAGGTGTGCAAAAAATTAGAGAGGGAAGCCTCTTGATGATTAATTTGTATGCAGACCATTTGACTTGAATTGCTAGCTAGCTAGCCAGCCAACATTCCCAACTAGACCCACTGAAAGCGAGGAATGTCAAGTCCCTGCATGCTCAGGATTCGTGGGAGACTTGCAGACGGCCAGGAACCGCAGCGGCCTCAAGTCAAGAATTTTAGCTGAAAATCTGATCAAGTTAATTACAAAGGAAACTGTTTGTGATATTTCCCGTGCATGTACCCTCGAAACCGGTAGATAGGATTATCTTAAGTTTTTTTAATCGCCCAATACAGGGTTATCTACCTAATATATTATAGAAATAGGTTCCATAATAATGAAATAAAATATTAATGCTTTAATTATTTTATAAGCTGTACTATAATTAGTCTCATGAAAAATAGTGTATTAATAATGATTATGTCGTAATTAGGATGTTTTAATGCCCAAACATACACCACTTAACGTTTATTGTTAACGTTATACAAAAACCATCATAAAATTTTTTAATTGATATCATTGGTGGCCAAACCCACAAGGCCAGGGTCAAGTGTAACGCCCCGGTTCTAGAGGTCCAAAGAGTTAGCTTCTATCTCCTAAGCTGATAATCTCTATAACACAATTATATATACTCTTAAAGACCACTCCATAAAGTATAAATTTACTTGCTCAAAAACAATTAATGAGTATGTTCCTCCATAAGGGCACTAAAGAAAAACCTCAACCAAACAAACTAAAAATCTTAATAAAACCTCAAGAATATACATGTATCAAAATACTCAAATCACATAAAATAATAAATCTACTGAATAGGACTCTCCAATAATTATTTGTATCATTTGGTACTTATTTCTCTATGATCATCGAATCTTTCTCAAGCTTTATACTCTTGATTTCCAGCTGAACCATCAACATTATCTGAAAAATATTATTGAGATAAAGAGTGAGTTATCAACAACTCAGTAAGTAAAGAACATATACTAGTATGTAAATATAAGCATTTACAGAGTTCCGAATGCAGAAGGAAACATTTTCATTTTCAGAATTCACAATCAGAACATGTTATAAAAAATATCAGAGCGAAAGTTCATAAATATTTTTATTCAAAATTCCTTTGGTATAGCATAATTAAAACATCACATCAAAAACATAATTTCATGTTTAACCCTCGTGGTAGGGTTGTGCAAACATTGGCGGCCAACCAAACAGAAATAAAATGTGAAATCTTCCCTTTATTTATTTTCAGAGTCCCGAATGTGCATACAATAAAGACCACGTAGAAAACCACTTTACTTTTTGATATTTAAACCTGAAATACTAAAATAACAAATTTTTCCTTAAAAAATCTAAAATTATTGTAACCCAAAAATATCATCACTCTCCAATTAATCGAAATTCACTTAATTTCTTCAACTACTAAACTCTAAATTATTTACTACTAGAATCTAATTATAAAAATTTAATACCAACTAATATAATTTAAAGAGAAATTCTATTTGCAATCTCCAAACGGGGACTGCGTGTGCAGACCCTTTATTAAATGAGAAAAAATATCATTTTAGAAGAAATACTTTTATAATTTTAAAAAATATTAAAAATAAAATTGTCTAAACCTGCATTGCAGTCTCTAAATAAAGACTGTATGAAGCATTGCTCATGAAACTGTAAGTTAATGGCAGTCCATGTTTGGATATAAAAAATGCTTGGAAGATTTTAATTATTTGGATGAAGAAATGACTGAAGACATAAAATGTTTTATGGGGTGGTAGTTGTCGATATTCCTAATTAAAATGTATTCGTATAAATAAAGTTTGTGAGAAATGTTTTAGTAGAGGAAGTTTTTTTAATGTTTTTTTATGAGAAAACGTTAATTTAAAAAACTTAAAACAATTATTGGGTTACGTACCTTGACGTAACACCCAGACTCAAAACCAAGCCCAAGCCAACCGCGGATGCTATAAAAGTTTTCTTTTAGGTTAATATATGTATGGAAAGCTCATGAGTTTTAACGAGTAATTTTAGAGTAGATTATGGGTCCAAAAAATAACAATAAATATTTTCTATTAAACAACTTTTATGGTTAATTTTCGGATACATAACTTACTTTAAAATTACTTGTTAAAACTCAAATGGGTTTCCATACATATACTAAGCCGAAAGAAAAATTTTATAGCACCCGCACTCGGCTTTGCCTTAGTTCTGGACCTCTGGTCTAGGTGTTACATCAAAGGTGACCCAATAATTATTTTAAGTCTTTTTAATATAATTTTAAATTAACGTTTCCTCATAAAAAACATTAAAAAAACTTCCTCTACTAAAACATTTTTCACAAACTTTATTTATACGAATACATTTTAATTAGGAATATCGACAACTACCACTCCATAAAGCATTATTATATATCTTCAGTCATTTCTTCATCCAAATAATTAAAAACTTCCAAACATTTTTTACATCCAAACATGGGCTGCCATTAATTGACAGCTTCATTTTCATTCCTTATAATTAATAGAAATCAAGCATCATCTACTGGTTACGACCGATAAAATTAAGACCCAATCCTCCCGCTCCTGCAAAAAGAAAATAAAAGGCAAAAGGAAAATAAATAGAAACCCATCGTATGACTTAAATAATAAGATAATTAGAAGGGAAATTAACATAATTTCCGTGGCTATAATTATGTATTTCCCTTTATAAAACTTGTTTCTTATTTTGATTCCAATGCAGTATTTTTACACCGGCCTGCATGTGGATGATTTTACCCTGCATGCATTTTTTTTCTAAATGGATGGGTAATTCTATATAATATAGTCTTGGAGTATGCAATCTCAGCATAATTTGTTTGAAAAAAAGTGGGGCCACCATTAAAAAATAAAATAATTTTTTTCTTGCATATTAGTCTCAGGTTTATCTACTTTTTTCATAAAAAGTATGTGGAGACTGTACATGACATTTCCCAAATATCATTTTTCTAAATTGATATTAATTGTAGTAGTTTGCAAATATTTTCCCATACAGAAAGTTTCGTCTTTCTACATAGAAAGCAACCAATTAACCTCAGTAGTGATCAGTATTATTCAAAGTTCTCTCTTTATTTTTGTTTTAGCACATGATAAAGTGATGATTTGAAGATGGCGGCTTTGGTCATCTGAAAAAGATCAAATCACGTGCCCCAATGAAACCTCCGAAATAGCTTGAATGCTGGTATTTATTAATTATGAATGGTTGGTGGGTTATCATATTTTTAGTTGCTCGTTCTATATATATATAGAAAACTAAGAGCAAGCTGCAAGAAATTATATAAAACTAGTAGTTAAGAAAATTAAGTACCGTGCTAAGGGGAGAAGATCATCAGGTGGAGTAAATGACACCACCCCCGCCCCCCATGAGGCCTTCAGGAAGCTGTACTGTAGCACAACCTGCAAGGATATTATGGCGTCGCTCTTCACTAGTAATCTCTGATCTGTCTCTTCCTCGATATCTCATATCAACACCGTCCCCGCCCCCCATGAGGCCTAGTCCCACGACTCAATTCGCTGCTTGTGGTCATCCCATACGTAGATGATCATCTTCTGCTCGATCGTATGGCGGCCATGAATTGAATCACCACATGACACCACATCTAGTCATGGGGTAACGGATTTCATCCTCACAACAAGTAGATTAATTGGGACTATTATATCAAGGGTAGTGCTACCATGCCGCCCAGGTTTCACCACTGGTCATGTCCCTTAATGCAAATTGTACATTTTTTTTTTTTAAATTAATACACCAATAGTCACTTTATTAACCATTTAATAAAAAATTTTGAAAAATAAAATATATTAGCGATTAAATTGAGAAGACAAACTCAAGCAACATAATATTATTTTCTATTACGTAAAACTCCAGATTTATGTGAATTTACCCACTAAATATATGAGACCAACTCGTTTCTCATAACACACCTTCAAAGGAAAACAAAGCAATATATATATATATATATGCACACACAACTCCCAGGATATATGCTCTCCAATCAAATTATAAATAATATCCCCCATACTAGCTTCATAATTTAGTTTAATTTAATTTGGGTGTTCGAGAAAAAGAGGGCAGCGATCGACTTCATTTGGGCCAAAGAAGAAAAGGTGTGCATGTGTATATGGTTTGGTTTATAGACAGGCCAGACGTTGACTTGAATGGGTAGCCAACCGACATTAATTCCTCCAGGAGAGTATAAGGAAACACAGGATACTTTGAAGGTTGGTTAACGGTTTGTCGGGAATATCGGACCGATCGGTGAAAAGGATTAACAGTTGGGAATACCTTCGCAAACTGCGAGTTGAGAACCTTAGTTTGAAGCCTTGAAAAAGAAAATTAAAAATGGCAGTACTTTCTGATATTCCCTCCAGTGCATGGGCCCGGGAACCGATCGATATTTAATAATTCTGCAAGATCAACAGCGTGTGTTGTGGATCGATTTCCGACCGTGCATTGCTCAAAATATCTAAGAATAAATCTACCTGCCGCTCACTTTTTATCATTTCATTTGACCATTTAGTAAATAAAGTATTTTTTATTTAATAATTAAAAAAGTAATTTTTAGTGTATTGATATATTTTTTAAAAATATTAAAAATATATATTAAAAAAAAAAAAACAAATATACTAGGAAGTATACCAGCCAAGTGGTCATTAATGCTGAGCGGCGGCCTAGCACATCTCAATATTTAATTCTTTCAAGTGGATGGTATCACATTATTGTCAAAGTATATTCAATTACTGGTCCCAAAAAACCTGGCTTAAATTCTGTATGACGCAGTTTAATTTGCTGTTTAGTGTATGGAATTATAATTACCTGACCCAAAAATTCCAATGTTGCACTGTTATAATATCTTTTACATTTTCACAAACGTCAAACAATGGTGATTACTTTAAGAATACATATGTACATGTATCCATGCATGCCGCGTGCATGCAGCAGACCAGTTTAACCCCTCGTTTTTCTAATTGACTAATTCATGAATTTCAAGAATGAATAAAGCTGGTTTTGAGGAAATCGAGTTTGTGGGACCGTAAATGGTTAACTACTCTATTCAAATTAATTGATGTTAAAAAATCTCATGACCATTGACTCTAATACCAAACATACACCTCATGTCGAACCATGCATGAACTATCAATCCACCTAAAACTAATTCACTAGTGACAGTGTTAGGAAAAATATAGCTAGTACTGATCATCATCAGGCATTCAACATTGCATTCTAACATGCATGCCTATGTTCAGAATTAGGAGTAACACTGTACACACAACCATTCAACATACTTCATTTGCCTTCTTTTATCTGAAAAATATATCATACATCAACCACTAGCTACGTACGGTCCTACAATAAAAAGAAAAACAAATAGAACATTGATGGAAGGAATTAGATAGATAAAAATGATATATATATAAGTCTCAAGCAATTCTACACAATTTCTCAATCTCCACATACTAATTTTTTTAAAATTTTTAATATTATTTTAAATTTTTTTTGAGTTTATTCTTCTTAAATTAATTCAATTCTTTTATTTATTATTTATATATTAAATATTTACTAAAATAATAAAAAAAAATATGATACTTGTGTGAATATTAAGAAGTTGTGTAAATTTTTTCTTTTAGAAAAGGCTGTCATGCATGTGTTCCGGTCCACTAAAGTTGATTCTAACGATATGGTACTAGGTTTTAATACAAGTAGGTAGAAAGATTTGAAGGTGGCTTGATATAACTCACGTCTGGGTGATATGACCGCTCATGCATGAGTTCCACTAAAGTAGATTCTGGCTAGAAAGATTTGAAGGTCGCTTTTATCGGGAAGAGCGGCTCTGCAACCGCACATGATCTGACAGTCCTTTTTTTTTGTGTTGTTTCATGTATTTTTCTAATATTTTAATTTTTTTAAAAAAAATTATAAGTAACTTAAAAAAAAAAAAAAAAAAAAAAAGGGATCCCCAGACTAGCAATTCTCATGTCAGGAAAGTGACTCACGTGCGCCCGTGCCTTGACCTTCGATTCTTTTATACTTGTTTTTATTTAAGAATGGTAGGTGGGACCTTATTTTACAGTTTGTTGATAGAAGACTATCTAGGTTTTGTACCTTCTTTGATTAGATGCAAGCTTTCATCTCGAAGATCGATCTCGTGATGCTCGTTCTATAGAAGACAAAGAGCAAGCCGGTTGAGATCATACATATATAGTTAAAACAAACGGTATTTTTAGAGGTGAAGATACCATGGAGAAAATGCTTTCGAAGTATACCATGTTAGAGATTCTGGGCATTACGCTTCTTGCTGGACAGTTTTTTTGCATGGTTCAGGGCGATGCACATTACTACGACTTCGTTGTAAGCACTTCCCACTGTAATATCCATGTCCACTAATTGCATGTTGCTTTACCTATCATGTCTGATGCATAGTGCGTGGGCCTCCCCACTCGGCCCTCTTGAAAGCTCAATTAATCATGGGTATTTTGAAACAGAAGTTTAACTATTAGCAGAATCTGAGAGCACTAGCTTAATATGTTCAAATCACTATCATATGAATCATGTGCTCTTTTTTTCTTCTTTTTGTAGCTTAGGGAGAAGAACTTCACGAGGCTGTGTAGCACTAAGAGCATGCTGGTTGTAAATGACAGTTTTCCAGGGCCGGTAATCCGTGTTCATAAAGGGGATACTGTCTTTGTTAATGTCCACAATCAAGGATATTATGGCGTCACTATTCACTGGTAATGATCTCTCTTTCTGTCTGCCTCAAATTCACCCCCGGCGCAGGGGATGGTCACACACAATACACTAGGAACTTTAGCACAAAGCAGACGAAATTAGAAACAAAAAGACGGAGATCAGATAAAGGAAACTAATATATAGAAAAATAAACAAGATATATGTACTAGTTCGGTAAGTATTCAAAGCCCATCACTTGTTATTCATGATCTGCTGAACAGCTACCTCAATCTATGATTGGTCATTTAATTTTTGACAAATAGGGATAAAAAGTTTTATACATGCACTAGTTTTTAGTAATGATAGATACAAGTTCTACTCAGATAAATTCTGTATGGGTATTTTGTTAAAAAATGAGTCACATTAAAAAAATGATTTATTACACCTTTTAAAGTTGGAGGACACTTTTTTATAAAGATTTGCCAATGACTTGCTATTTGTTATACAAATCATTCCTCGCTAAACGATAGAATGACTGTTTCAACGTCTTTCAACCCGAAGTACTTTACACGCCAGCACGCACCTGACCGCTAACATTTCAATGAGCTTTCATGGATTTAAGTTCCCTGAAAACATAGAAATATCATATAATTTATTGCCTATCATGTCTTAAACTCGAGCGGGGCTAGTATATCCTTGTTTAAGAGAAGTTTGTATTGTATTTAAAGGCAGATATATACATATTTTTGCTTCTTTTTTCGCTTTGTTATATGCTTAATTAACACTTCGGATAAATAACATAAAAATAATATATATATATATATATATAATCATTCCATGTAGATAAACATTATGATAATTGCAGGCATGGTGTGAAGCAGCCAAGAAATCCATGGTCAGATGGTCCTGAATATATTACACAGTGTCCAATTCAACCCGGAACAAACTTTACATATGAGGTTATATTTTCTGATGAGGAAGGAACCCTTTGGTGGCATGCGCATAGTGATTGGACACGAGCAACCGTTCATGGCGCGATAGTTGTCCTGCCGGCTATTGGTTCCACCTACCCTTTTCCCGAGCCAGACGGAGATGAGGTCGTTGTGCTCGGTATGCTTTCGCTGTTTATATATATATATATATATGACAACTTATTGGAATCATTTTTTAACACAATATACCAATATTAAACTGCATGGATCTCAAAATAATGAAAAGGTTTTAATTGGTCAGCATTTTTTGCTTTTTTGCGGAACATGCAGCGGCCTGGTACAAAGGAAATTTGAAGGAGTTGGTAGATGAGGCCATGTTTGACGGTAGTGACTTGCCACATTCTGATGCTTATACCATAAACGGCGAACCAGGAGACTTTTGTGATTGCTCGAAGGGTATATATATATGTCATTCGCTTCTGAGTAGCAGTTTTATTATCTTTCAAATCACCTACGTATATATATAGTACTAGACGTAGTTTTAACCAGGATCTTAATATTGTTGCAGGATCGGCATACCGTTGGATAGTTGACTATGGCAAAACCTATCTTCTTCGAGTTGTTAATGGTGTCATGAATGCAGAAGTCTTCTTTGCAGTTGCTCAACACAATTTCACAGTTGTTGGGATGGATGGTCATTACATCAAACCCATTGCCACGGATTATATCATGATAAGCCCGGGACAAACAATGGATATCTTACTCACAGCAAACCAATCTCTTGGCTCCTATTACATGGCTGCAAGACAATTCTCGAGCGAGGACATCAGCGTTACTGGATTTGATCACGCCAATGTAACCGCAATATTTGAATACAGAGGAAATTCAACTTCCCCGTCGCCTCCTTCCTTTCCGAGTACACTTCCTATGTACTTGGACTTCTACGCAGCCTTGCAATTCACCAAACGTATAAGGAGCTTGGCAAGCCAAGACTATCCGGTAAATGTCCCCCTGAACATAACCACAAGAATGTTCGTAACAGCTTCCATGAATACGATGATTTGCACATCATGCTCAGAAGGGATTGATGATGATATCTTAGCTTCAAGCTTAAATAACATAAGTTGGGTCAACCCACATACAGATGTACTGCAAGCCTACTACAGGTTCCCGCTTTCTTTCACTTTCTCTATTTACGTTTGTTTCATTCTTGGAATGAACATTATACGAATGTTAAAAATGAATAACAGATTTCCTTCTGATCTTTCGCCACACGTTTTTTTTCCTTGCAATCTGTTTAGATCATATATATTAGATCCAAAATGGTGGAGTACTTATAAAAGATTACACACCCTCATTGTTCCAAATACTAATGTTTTATCAAATTTTGTCAAAAGTATAGGAACGTTTTCTCCTCTTAAAAGATTGGAATCAAGGCAAAATGCCAGGAAATTGAGACTGATATGTGTTGAACTACTATATTATTGTAAAGAGATCTCTTTGCCGGTATTTACTGCGCGCGCGCACACACACACACATATAAAATATATATATATATATATATGTTGCACATATGATTAAGTTCAACCCTGCATTTCTTACACAGGAATATTAGTGGGGTGTACACCACGGACTTCCCGGACTTCCCGCCTTCATTCTTCAACTTTACAGCCGATGAATTTCCCGATAACATTGACCTAACAGTCCAAGGGACCAAGTTGAAGGTGCTGAATTATAACGAATCAGTAGAGATAGTTTTTCAAGGGACTAACCTGTTAAAAGGCTCAGTGAATCATCCTATGCATTTGCACGGATATAGCTTCTATGTAGTTGGAACAGGCCATGGTATTTTCAACAAAGAAACAGACCCAAAAGAGTTTAATTTGGTCGATCCTCCCGAGGTTACTACCTTTGGAGTCCCTAAGATTGGATGGGTTGCCATCAGATTCGTGGCAAAAAATCCAGGTACATTATTCTTCTCATCATCACCCAGCTTGTAATGGCTTTTATAATTTAACAAAAATACGGTATAGCTTACGATAAAATTATATGCATGCTGACATGAGACGATTTTTTGGCAGGTGTGTGGTTTTGGCATTGTCACTTGGATCGACATTTGAGTTGGGGTATGAACACAGTATTTATAGTGAAAAATGGGGGCACTGTTGAGACAAGCATCCGCCAACCACCTGCCTACATGCCATCTTGCAAAGTTCCATTAAAATCTTGGGTAAAAAATGAGGATGTGTTGGACGAGAGAGCTAGCAAATGAGTCACTGTAGCTCGATCATCTGATTTGATTTAGAACTTGATTATCTAGCTACAGGTTTCTTCATTATCATCATCATTATTACTTAGCCGCATGCAGTATGCCGGCCAGGCTCGATCTTGATCGATCGGTTCCCCTAGCTAGAGCTCTTCTATTGTAAGCCAATAAATTAAATCTGATTTATTAGATTAATTCATGTCACAAACATCAAGAACGATAAGAACATAATATTGTGCCTGAAACCGCTCAGAAATCACACCCACAATAGATAGAGACAACATTTAAGTGGTTTGGCAACTTGCCTACGTCCACTGAAGCGGAAATTCAATTTTTCAATATGTTTATACAAAATTACAAACACTCATCAACAATCTCTCTATCTCTCAAATGGCACTTCGTTCTGGGTTTCCCCAGAACCTAAATTTCGCCCAGCCCTCTCTGCCTGATCTCTCACCGAAGTGAGGATGATCTTCTTCATCACAAATCATCTCCTTTTATAGGAGAACTCAAGGGGAACAAAATACCCACAATTGAAGGGTTATTTCGGTGCAGATGAATGTTGGTCAACCTTTGCTGCAGAATTTCGGTGCCTAATAATTCAAGAAAGAGAACGGTGCATACTTGGGTGGATTTTCAACACATAATTTGCATCGATCTCCGCCGCTTTTTCTGCTAATTGGGTTCAAAACCACCTCTTATAGCTGAGTTTTTATTTTTATTTATTTATTTATTTATTTTAACAGATAAAAGGCTATCTACCTTCTTTATTTCATTCAAAACAAAGCAGCGTGGAAGCACCACCAATGTCGTACATCTCTAAAATGAAATCCTTTTAGAATTAAGAAACTATATATACATATTTATATATATATATATATATGTGAGAAAGCTAGCTACCAATTGTGGCAAAAGGATTTCTTAATTCTGATAGCTAGGGCGGGATCATGTGCATATATATATATATATATACACACACACAGAATCTATGTTATGATCCCGTCAAAGGCTCGACAGTGGAGAAGGGAAGTTGACTAGTTGAGTTATCATCTGAAGTCAAGGAAGCATCGATCGAAAGGGGTCGTTTTGAGTTTGGGATAAAAGGAGTAAAATGCAGTAAGGAGGTCATCCGAAGTGCACCGTTTCATGGGAGCTGAAGTCTACTGCTTGCAGGACGTCGTTTTAGATAGAATCTTTGCTTTAAACGTTTGGTTTTAATAAGTTGTAATACAATGATGATAAATGCGTCACATTATATATATATAATGCAAGTGAGATAGTGGTATAATGAATATCATTATTCTTTCCTTCTGTTATATAGTTAATTTATTAAAATGAAATGCCACGGAAGGTCTACTGTCAGTGGAGTAATAGCGGCTAACACTTCGGATCAATAACATAAAAGTTCATAAATCTATTACTTTGGTGACATGCTCATAGTGATTGGACACGAGCAACTGTTCATGGTGCCATAGTTGTCCTGCCGGCTATTGGTTCCTCCTATCCATTTCCCAAGCCGGATGGAGAAGAAGTTGTACGTTTACATACATATAAAACCAATAAAACAAATCAAATATTTGTAAGTCTTGTTTAACCCACGTACTCAATATACCATTTAATTAAGTACTGAGTTGCACAATAAGAAGAAAATTTATTTATTTTATTAAATATTTTTATAATTATAATTAATTTCACAAGTATTGCAGGTATTGATACACCAATCTTGTAGTAATTAGAACAATTATATATATATATATATATATAATGTTGGAGCATGCAGAAGCATGCATCACTACAACAAATTGGGGTTTTTACCACCAATTCTCTATCCATGACACAAGATGGTGGCAAAAAGTCACCAATTGTATCCAAATTCATCCGTGGGAAGGAAGCATGCTTTTTACCATGAGATTGTGTTCGGTGAGAATACTTTAGTGTTAAAAACTACTATTATCATGAAAAAATATATTTATTCCCACCACAATGTGTTAGTGGGATAAAATTCTAAATTGCAATGTGGTCCTCATGGGAAAAAACCTTTTACGTATAATCAGACTCATTTGCCATTAAGTGGACTTAGTCGCAAAAGTTAACGTGGTCTAACATAGAAAGTATAGTCAGTAACTCGATATTTCCCACGACTATGTGCTATTTTTCCCACGAGTTTAGGTGGCCGCAAATGGAAATAAATAAATCACACACAGTGATCTGGTCCCCGCTATACCCCGCGAGGCCCATCTGCACTTTTTTTCTTTTCTTCCCCACCCCGTTCCTTTCTTCCCCACCCCGCTCCTTTCTTCCCCAACCATCCCCCCTACCCCACCTCCAAATATTCACCATGGCCCTCTCCTTATAGACGGCGGCGCATTTGCCGGGAGCATAGGATGCAGCTCGCAACCTCGCATCATCACCGACGCAGCTGCGACACATTAGCCTTCATGCCCTAGCCTCCCGGACCACCTCTGCAGGGGGAAATCAGTGGGTGCATGCCCTAGCTCACGCAATACAGTTTATACACAGGTTGCTCTCTCTCTTTGAACTCCGAAAATCTCTCGCTATTATACGGATTTTTTGTGTGCTATATGTTGGAATTTGAGTTGATTTTTGTGGGATTTGAACAAAAGGGTATTGCTGATTTGGTTGACAACTATGCAATAATCTAATTGATGCTTAGAATCTAGATTAATGGAAGCCATTTTCTGCATATGCCTGCTATTTAGACAAAGGAGTCTATTCTGCCGAGCTACCTCTGGTTTCTCATCATGCACACATTGATTTATAAGGAAATGCTGCAACTCTGTTGTCAACAACTCCTGTACAATATAACTTTTGGTTGGATATTGAAATTTTTATGTGTTTCGGATCCTGCCATTAATAGGATTAGATAATTGTATATCTAATTAACAGTGGCCTAATTTTATAAAGCTGTATTGTCAAACCATATACACATGAATCATCATTTTAGCCTAAAATGAACCTAACCTGGTATAAATTTTTTCCTCCTTATTTATGAAAAAAAAAAGCAGAGAGTTTTTCTGAGTGAAGTATTTAATAACACTAGGGGCAAGAGAGCTTGATGTTTCGTGAGCAGCCCAAAACCTCATCATATTGCCTTGAGAACTGGTTATCTATCTTGTTTCCCAATTATAGTCAATCTCATTCTTATAAATTTTTTATACAATACCTACGTGACAATATCTGCACATATATCTTGGGTGTCACATACTAGCACATGTTCTTGTATCTAACCAACCTCTGGTCATGATAAGCTGTGTACTATCATATTCCTCATACTACCCTGGGGTCTTAATCCACATATTTATTTATTGTTAACATGCATTTAGACCATACTTGCCCAGCTACTCAGCATACTACTAGTGTACGTGCTATTGCAGACTGTCCATATTCTGGCTAGAGGCCTATATTAGGCTGGTCATTTTCTCGGAAGACCTCATTTTGTCTCAAGTATTAAATATTTTTGCACTACCTTATATCAACGATTTTTCTCTTGCAATCTAGTAGACTAAGCTGGATATATAAGACTCCATGGAAATAATATTATGGATCATGGAGGCTCATAATTCAATGTACTGAAATTGTGTCTGTTTTGATAATTTCATGGGTTTATAACATAGTCATATATAGATATTAATCTATGTTATATATAGATATTTGAAGATATAAGGATCGAATTGTGATGTCATACACACATGAAAAGGATTGGGAATGTTTATCTTGGCTTGATTTGACCTGTTGTAGCAATGTTGCCACCAACTAGTAACATGCAGTGTTGAAGGTCTAGTTAACTAGGTAATGGGTGAAGTCCATTACCTAGTTCTTAAATAAACTTGTTTTACCCATAATCTATTGACTGGGTAAAACAATTGGTTGACAATGTACTGCTCCCATGAGCAGTACACCTCTCATCAGTTGAAAATGGATCCCTACTAGTATTCCCAATGCACTAGAATGTTGATCTGAAGGTGTACTAGTAATGGTCATGGCAGATTTTGATAATTGCATTTTTTATGTGCTTTCTTTAAGTTCTAAATTATAAGAATCAGTTATCAGCTCTGATGTTTTTAATTGATGGCCTTAATGTTTTATAATATACGCTATCTTTCTATTTTATTAGTAAACTGTAGTTTTAATGATAATAGACAGAGTCCAAGTACACAAGAAATATAATATACGCTATCTTCTAAGGCTGGTTCTATGGAGGGAAGATTGCCCTTACTTTTGTATGTGCTAATGTTCCTAATGTCACATTAGCACTTACAAAAGGCAAAGCTTTTCTAGATTCAATACCCACAATCCTATACTGCAATATTTTAAAATTAAGTTTTTCAAATATGCCTCTCATCTGTTTAAGTGAGGAGCAACGGTTGTTCGGGGTCAGTGATCTAGAAATACAATTGTATGGACTGCCTCACTTGCTGGATGCTCTTAATGTACTCTTTAAAGGTTGGGTGCGGTATCTCAGAATGGTATTTGAATCTAGTTTCAGATTTACCGCTAGTAGAATATTTTCAAAAAGTAACCAGTTTTGCTTTTAGGTACTTTTTTAATCCCATCTGTCGTGGTGCAGTAATAGAAACAGCTACTGGTTTATTTTGATATTTTTTGTCCAACAACCGTTTTTTTGGTTTAGCTACCTCATGGATAGGTATGTAGGTGGGAGCCCCCTTAAGAGACGGATAACAATAACTTCTTGTTGCCTTGTTTCTCATCAACTTTATGGACAGGTTAGGATTGGTTTTTTAACATGGACTTAGGGATCATTTTTGCTATGCAACAATCTAGTAAAACAAGGCAGTATCTGGCTTCATTAAAGTACCACTATAATCTGTATGATAAGGGTTTGCCTTATGGTTTAATCTTTGGTCCTGAATGTTATTATGAGACAACCTATATGCCATCTCAAGTCCCTCCAACTTGTGATGAGTGTAGTTGGATAAAATTTTTATCAATGTGGAATAGTGCAGGGTTGATTAGATTTGATATATAACATCACATTTTTTTCAATATTTTCTTGGTATTGTTAAGTCCGCTAAGAATATATATTCTACTGGGGCTGCTCATACACTAGCTGAGAACTCTTGTTGTCATTTTTTAAAGGATGTGGTTTAAGGAAGGAATTCCCTTCTTGTATTCCTTCCTTCATTCCACAACCGGCTTTGAAAACCCATGATTTTTAGCTATTCCCTTTTAGAAATTTGGCCCTGCTGGACTTATGATCAACTTTCTCCATCAAGTTAGATTGTATACAGTTGGCCTTTACCGAATACATTTTCTTATATAATAATAGTAGGTATTTCTTCCCCCATATATCCGTGTATGTCGAAACAGACATTACTCTACATTTTCCTTTACTTGTTTTTCATTACAGGTCTGTTTTTCTGCATGTCTTTGCTGGATCATTTCTGCATTACACTTAATGGATAGTATAATTTATAATTTATACTTCTGCTACCTAGTCTATAATTGGGGAATGGTCATCCAACCAATACACACACACAGAAAATACACTCTTCTACCTATATATAATATTATATGAAATCATCGGCAATACTGTTGGTTGTTGGGTTTGGGTTTCAGCACCTTTAAATTGCCCCCCCCCCCAAGGTCAATGTGGTTGTCCACACTAGATTTCCTCACCTACTTAAATGAACATTAGGAGGAGATTTGTCAATATTAATGTTATGAACATTAATTTACACTTTTTTGGTTGTTAAACCATGGAATTGTGTCTTCCACCGTATATATGTCCGGTTATATATATACGGAGTTGAACGTTACCTCTACTGAGCTCAGACATCAATGTATCCGGTCATTCTATGTCAAGTATTTTGCTAACCTGATTGCCCTAAATTGCAATGACTTAAGCTTTTATGCTTTCCCTCATGCTTAAAATTTTCCCAAATGAGGAAGGCAAATTTAGCTTTTATCTGTCAAACATATCAACTATAAGGTGTTTAGTTGCCACGTATGACTCTTTCAATTTCATCCATGCATGCATCTATATACTTATACATCAGAATTTTTATAATGGTAGATCTGCTAGCTGTTTATATCATTACATCTCACGCATACACATAATATGTACAGAATTTGTGGTTATCTTGTCTGCAATTGAGTTGTATATATATATACAACTCAATCCTTTTTGGACTACACATGATTTTACTCACTTTAAAGGTACATAATTCCAGAAAATATTAATCTTCACAGAAAAGGCCTTTTCTGTCAAGATAAAGACCTATGTTGCACTATATACTTTTTGCATATTGTATGCATATTTTCTGTGAAAGTACCAACTGGTACTTTCACAGAAAACCAATACTATACAGCCCCAATATTGAGGACACTAGACCTGCATTCACAACCTTCTTCTGCATATATGGCCATAGCTTACCAATCGAGTTCAAGCATAATGCTGGACTAGGCATACTTGTGTCATTATAGTGCAAAGTTCAGCTTAGCACTATAATTTATGCAAATGGAATTTCTATATGAAATTATGCATATAGATAGTATTCTTTTGGGCAAGCCCTATTAACAGTTCCATTAATCACTAGCATGTCTGAACTTGGGGTTGGAGGGTTGATCATGTCATTTGGGCAGCAGTACCATTAAAAGTAATTTCCTAACAATTATCTCATCTCCTTCCACTTCCTTGGTCAAATATCAAGGTTTCACCTTAACCCCCTTTTAACAATTTCAGGATTTCATTAAGGTAATTGTGTCCTATCATTCTTGTAACACCTATTACTATTTTCTTAGTCGTTTATACAAAGACAAATCGCATTCCATTGTTTGACTTCGAAGAATACTGTTATTAGCTCAAAAAAACCCACTTCTATGCCTGCGAACTAGTAATACATGTTTGCATTCTTTGTCACTCTCTTCAAAGATGGTGAGAGCCAATTAAGGATCGCATGTCCTGATGTTTAACATCTATTGACTGTTTCATGTTCCTATTCAAATCTTAGTGCCAAATTCTGATATCCTAATATGATGTTTCTTACTATTTGGTCAGCTTCATACGATGGATAAGTCTTGGATGCAAATTGAAGATAGATTGCATTCCAGTGAGTATGCTGAAGGGGTTAGACAATTCATCGCTATGGCCATTTCCCACACCGCTAATACTGATCAGATTAGGTGTCCATGTAGACGATGTCGTAATAGAGCCTTCCACTCCATTCGTACAGTTGAAGATCACTTGTTCTTTAGAGGGATTGATCCAAGTTATAGTCCTTGGATATTCCATGGAGAAGATGATCCATTCCTTTCTGCGACTTTATCTGATGATGACGAAGATGATACATTGGCTCATAGTGATTATATTGATGATCTGGACGAGATGTTAGATGACATCCGTCATGGGTCGTTTATGGAAAATGATATCAGAAATGACGGATCATCAAATGCAGAAGACCAACCCTCCACCTCTAATGCTCCTGTCAACTCTAATTTTGAGGACTTGGTAGCTGATGCACGACGTCCACTTTATCCTGAATGTACTAAGTTCTCAAAGCTCTCATTCATCGTAAAGCTGCTTCACATCAAGAGCATAGGTGGGTGGACCATGAAGTCCTTCGATATGGTCATAAAGCTCTTGCAAGAGGCATTTCCTGATGCTCTATTCCCTAAGTCATATAATGATGCCCGTCGATTGGAGCGGGGATTGGGCTTTAGTTACGAAAAGATCCACGTGTGCCCAAATGATTGTGTATTGTTTTGGAAGGAAAATGCCTCGTTAAATGAATGCCCCAAATGTCATGCATCTAGGTGGGAGCAAAGCACAATGCATCAAGTGAGGATACCAAAAAAAGTACTCCGACATTTCCCCCTAAAACCGCGTTTGCAGAGGCTATATATGTCAAAGAAGACAGCTCAAGACATGAGATGGCATGTAGATGGACGTGTTGATGATCCGACTTGCATGCGATACCCATCCGATTCGAAGGCTTGGAAGGACTTTGATAACAAACATTTGCGATTTTCCGAAGATCCTCGCAATGTTAGACTTGGTTTGGCCAGTGATGGGTTTAACCCATTCAACAACATGAGTAGACCGTACAGCATTTGGCCAGTACTACTTGTGCCATACAACTTGCCCCCCTGGTCCTGCATGAAAGAGCCATACACCATTCTGTCATTGTTAATACCTGGCCCTAAGTCACTAGGTAATGATATTGATGTATTCTTGCGCCCTCTACTTGATGAGTTGAAGGAGTTATGGGAAGAGGGTATTCGTACATATGATGCATACAGTGGGCAAGACTTTATGTTGCGTGCAGCGCTACTTTGGACAATTAATGACTTTCCCACATATGCCAATCTTTCTGGGTGGAGCACAAAGGGCAAGATGGCATGCCCCCATTGCACAAATGACACAAATTCACAATGGTTGGTATATGGCCGCAAGCATTGCTATATGGGTCATCGACGTTGGTTGGCCCCAGATCATAGTTGGAGACGGAAAAAAAATGCTTTTAATGGACATGAAGAGCACAGACTCCAACCATCAAGGGTTGAGGGAGAGGAATTGTTACAACAATTAAGTGAAGTTTCACATGTTCAATTTGGTAAATCTTCTTTGAAGAGGAAACGAACTCCCAATCATCTTAATTGGACAAAAAAATCAATATTTTTTGAGCTTCCTTACTGGTTATCCTTAAGGTTTGAGATATAATTTGGACGTCATGCATATTGAGAAAAACATATGCGATAACGTTGTGGGAACATTGTTGAATATTGAAGGTAAAACTAAGGACTCTGCGAATGCACGTAAAGATTTGGCAAATCTTGGAATAAGGAAAGAATTGCATTTACAACAGGATGGCGAGTCTATAACCATGCGTCTTGGTTGCTACATGTTAAATTTAAATGAGCGAAGGGCTTTTTGTGCATGGTTGTCAAACGTTAAATTCCCTGATGGGTTTGCATCGAATATTGCCCGGTGTGTTAATGCTAGTGAGGGAAAGATCAGTGGAATGAAGAGCCATGATTGTCATGTATTTATGCAAGCACTGTTGCCGGTTGTGATTGGTGGGTTCTTGCGGGCCGATGTGCGTCAAGCATTACTAGAGTTGAGTTGGTTCTTCAAAGAATTATGTTCCCGAACATTGAACTTACCAGTGTTGAGTCGTCTTCATGCTAATATTCCCATCATTCTCTGTAAACTAGAAATGATTTTCCCTCCAGCTTTTTTTGATATCATGGTGCACCTCTCTGTTCACTTGCTAGAGGAGGCTCTACTTGCAGGTCCCGTCCAATACAGATGGATGTATCCTTTTGAGAGGTATCTAGGAAAGTTCAAGCGGTACGTCCGCAACAGAGCCCGTCCTGAAGGATCAATTGCTGAGGCATACGTGCATCTCGAGTGCCTAACATTTTGCTCTATGTACCTCCATGATATTGAAACTAAATATAATCGAGAGGAACGCAACAGTGATGTACTTATTGGTTCCGCTGAGGAGGGGAATAGGACAAGTTTATCTGTTTTCTCACAAAAAGTTAGACCGTTGGGGACAGGGCACTCCCACAAGTTAGCAGACACACTAATGGTCAAGGCCCGATGGTATGTTCTTAATAATTGCGTGGAGGTCGAGCAATACATTGAGTAAGTCCATCATCTTACTATACAACAAGTAGGTTTTGTATAGTAAGTCTACCAAACCTGCTAACAAATTACTTGTATTGACAGGGAGCACTATAACAAGACGAAAGAAGAGGACCCTGATAACATCGATCGTAGGCATCAGAGTCAGTTTCCCTCATGGTTTAGGGCACGAGTAAGATATGAAACCCTCCGGTCACATATACATTGGTGTGAGGGGTTCACTTGAACAATAAGCATTCAGTTTAACCATTTTTCTATCCTATTGTCTGGTAGATTCGAGAGCTGCGTGCAGTTAGCCCAACAGAGGTAACTGACAACATATATGCAT
Organism: Carya cathayensis; assembly: GCA_011037825.1. Lineage (NCBI taxonomy): Eukaryota > Viridiplantae > Streptophyta > Magnoliopsida > Fagales > Juglandaceae > Carya > Carya cathayensis. Next base: position 340,687 of record QGSO01000227.1, read on the forward strand.
TAGCATGTGGTCCAGATCCATGGGTCACATCTTATGCTGGATGCATAATGAATGGTGTTCGATTTCATACAAAAGAGCGTGAAAGGCATCGCCGCACGCAAAACAGTGGGGTTGTGGTTCATGGCGAGCATCGGGGATCCCCTGTTGACTTCTACGGTATGTTGAATGATATTCTTGAAATATGCTACATGGGTTGGCGTAAGGTTTATCTTTTTCAATGCAGTTGGTATAACGTTGGCGACCCGAGAAGGGGGATACGAATCAGGGACCACTTAATGTTGGTCAATACAGCTAGGCAATGGTATAAAGATGAGCCTTTTGCCCTTGCGTGCCAAGCAAGTCAAGTATTTTATTTGTCCGATCCAATTTTGGGTGGAAGTTGGCAGGTAGTCTATAAGGTAACAAGTAGAAATGTTTACAACCTTCGCGCTATGACAACTGTTGGGTCACCTCATGATGAAGGTGAGTCATCATGGGGTGACTCAAAAGATGACGATCCCACTAATTTGGACAACTATCCCCCTATGATGACTGTCGATCAAGCCATGCCCGATCCACTAAACCGAATCAATGAAGAGCTTTTGCATGTTGATGCTACAAATATGTTAGGGCGAGCCCAACATGAACCAGTTGACGATGATGACTTTAATGATCCTGACCCCGTTGAAGATGAAATGGGAATGGAGGACATAACCGCCAATGACAACTTGGACAACGCGTCCAACCGTCCTATGACTAGGGAGGATGATGATGAAAGTAGTAAGATTTGATAAGTTGTTAGCTTATTCGTTGATGTTGAAAAAGAATATGTGTCAATAACATACATATGTTGCCTCCAGTAGTTTTACCAAACATATCATCATCATATAGGTTCCATTTGCACTATACACTAGCACACCTTTAGTGGTGTTTGAAATCAAGTACAAGTGAGTAGTTATGCTAATATGGTAGCTAACTACGTGTATGTGTTATGCGCAGACAATGCATGATGATGAAGGGGGACTAAATGTAAGACGCTCAATGGGAAGGAAGCATAGGAATGCTTATGGTATGTTGTTGGAGTATATGTGCTCCGCGGTACATTTTGTGGACAGTAAATGGTTTTTGTTAATCCATGGGTGTCGATATTCTTGAAAATTTTCCATTAATCACTACATCGACTCTATGCAATGACAATATTTCTAGCTAATTTGTACGAGTACATGATGTTAAATTTCAACATATAAAAATAGTTGTTAGCTAACTACTTTCCATAAGCCAAAGTTTAGCAAACATTGGTAAAACATGAGCCCATTGGTTTCCAATGGCCATTAAATTGATATTTAACTTGGGAATGGTGGTTTAAGGTTGCTGTATGGAAATTAAAGTAGACCTCAATTGGTGAAGGTCCAGAGCAATGGTAATTATAATATGTCTCTTAATACATTGGTGTGATAGGATTTTCAGCTTTCTATGTAAAATAGGAGTAAGTATAAAACAAGTTTCTGATCCATTTGCCCAAATACCTAGGGTAGGTCATTGAGCTTATAATGCAGAATTGTGAAAAGATTTGATTCGCCGACCACTTAGTTCCACTTGCAGATGGTGGTGTTTAGCTAGCATAAAATAAAATGGGAATGATGTACACACCAGTGTGTTATGTTAAATAGGCAATATAAATACCCTATGTGCGTACAAATGTTCCTTATTCCATGGGTATGAAGTTTGGTTGACCTCGCTTGGCAAATTTGCATTAAAATAAGCTAAATAAATATTTTAATCATCCAAACTTAAGATCCATTAAGTTTGGGAAAAATCCCAGGCTCATATATAATATTGATGCCATATAAGATGAAATCAAAGCACTCTAGATGTTTACCATAGTGCATAAATGCATTCCAATGGGGGAGTAAAATCCATTAACCCTATGTGAGTGAGGGTGATAACTCAGAATGGTAGTTGATGCAAAGTTAAATATACATAATGGCTATTGAATTCAGCATTTAGGGGAGTCATACATTGCAAGATGTTGGCGGCTTACATCAGGTCTCGCTTAGGGTATATAGTGCAATATAAAGCTTAGCAATTTACTTAAAAAACAGCAATTGCCTTGTGGAGGTTGAATCTGGAGATTGAACGAATGAGTCATGGATAATTAATCCTTTTCATATACCTAAATGAAAACCAACAGATTCAAGTTACGTTGCTGGTTTGATATAGGTAAGTTCCTCTACTGACCTATATAGGTAAGTTCCTCTACTGACCACAATGTAAGTTAGCTTATGATCGTGCCCCTGGCCAAGTTATTAAATTATTTAATATAAGTTATTTACAGAAACGATGTCCGGGGTGATAATTTCATGATAAGCTAGCGTAGCTTGTGTCCACATGAATATAAATTATAATCATCCATTGGTCATCAAATTAATTAATGCAGTTAAGAAAAGAATACCCTGGCCAATTATTTCTCACATTTGCCATGCATGACCATCTTGCATGGAGTAATTGGAATATGTAACCAAATTTAATACCAAAGTACCTCTGTAATAAATAAATATAACAGTTCATTGGTGTAATGCACTAAGTAATATATGATCACCTAGCAAGATGTTGAAATAAGGTTTGCTATGTGCTATTTGAAAGGGCCAAGTTTATTTAGTGTTGTTGGGGAATCAGGGTCAATTATCAAAAAATATACCAAATTTATTACTTATATGTATAGGTAAGCCTGGATATAAATTGTGGACGTAAGAAGTGAGTATTTCCAGATCCACAAGATAGTCAGAGAGGCTTATGTGTCAGTTGATAATTACCAAACCTGCTATATAAAATCAGAATGGGGTAGCAAAGAATATAACAAGTGCAGAATAAATTAACGGCCTCTTGGTGTAAGTTAATCTTAAAATTTTATCTCCAGAGCGTCTGCAACTAATGAATTTGCTGAATCTGAGGTTATACTGTTGAATTCAGCAGCAATACAAGTAATTAAATCCGTAAATACTTGAGACTGGAAGGAAATTGAGCATATATGCAACTGCACGTAAATATAAAGCAGAACCAGATTGAGGTTGGTTGTCATGGTCGCATCCAACACGTACAATGCTTAAGACAGAAAAAAATTAAACTGATAAGAAATCTGGATATAGATAATTTAACTATAATTATAGAGCGGGAGAATTGTGAAAATTGTGAAGGGCGGGAAAGGGTCCTATTGTGATGATTTCAATGGGATGGGAAATGGCGCCAGTTATGGGGTCCACAGCAAGGCTGCACAGGTTTCTGGAAAGACAAGGGAGTGACAGCTGGTTGACAACCTGGCACGTAACAGAGAGGTGGCCAAAAGAGTTTGAATTGAGCCATACAAACGATAGTTCTGAAGTTACAGCATTCCAAAAGAAAAGAAGCTGAGATTGGTCTCACCCTTTTCCACCATCTACGGGTTCACTTCAAACTTACACAAAACTGCACAGGTTTTGGCAAAATCTATTCAAAGCAAACTGCTACTCGGTTAAGGAATCCACAACTACTGACGCAAGCCAGAACCTTCAGCAAAGCACAACCAGGTAAATATTTTAGGAATTATTGTTGTCAATATCCTGTAGAAGGATGTTTAGGAATGTCATGATGCATTTATTTACACTTTCTTGTAATATCACTTTCCATCATTCCTGGTCTTTGATATTCAAGTCTCTGATTCTTTTTAGTCTGAGGCAGAATGCTGCTAGATGTTAAAGTAATGTGTCATTGTTGTTTACTTTAAAGTTTGCAAGAAAAAAGTAGATGCATTTCCCATCACCTGCAAGATGATATTTGTCAAAAAGCATGTTACCATTTCACATACAACTCAGAAATGGGACCAAATGGTTTGTGTTTTTTAAACTATAAGCTTAGATATGATAAACCAGAACTTAGAGTTGGTATTATTCTCCATCTACTTACTGTACTAACTTTGATAAAGTTAGATTATAATGTAAGTGATTTACCCTGTTTTTTTGAAATTCTCTTGACCAGCATTGATGTGTGTTGTTCTTAACTACAAATAATGAAAGAAAGTTGGAGAAGTAGTTTCTTAAGGTGGATGTAGTTTTACGGATGGTATGTCAGAATAACACACATCAAAGATATGTGCCATTAGGGATAATACTGGTTTGTGAAAACAGTATTAACCTATCAATATTTCCCTGCATGTACTACTTGGCTGACTTGACACAGGGTTTGGAGATGATGCCCGACGTAATGAGAGAACATCACATGTAGTTGGAGCTTAATAAAGCTGAATAATTCATAGAGTTATGTTACTATATGCATCAGATTCTGTCATCTGATGCCGTACATTTGTTTAATGCTTATAATGTATATTATAATCATGGCAATGCTACCGAAAAAAGTATGTTAACCTTTTTATTACAACGGTAAAAAGTGGATTTCATGCACGAATACTGCTGGGCTTTTACTCACACATGCATGTTAGGATATAATTTCACAAGAGAAAATACACTAGCCAAGGCTGAAGTAGCTCAGGGTGCTCTAGGATATTCTTAAAGAATATCCATGTAGCACTGATTTAAGCTACTTAAATACAAAATGCAGAAACCATACCCAAAGTTAAGACTAAAACATTCACCCAGAGTGTATTTCACAGACTATATATAAACAGAGGAGGTTTTGCTCTAATGTCGATATATAAACAGTGGAGGTCGAAATATACCAAATAATCAGCTTTTCCAACCTATACTGTATAAAACAAAATTATAATTGGTAAAAGCCTGAGGGTTGGCATTTATGTCAAACAACTACACAGTAAATCATAGTTAAAATGAGGACCCTAGGATATACAAGTTGGATACTGCACAGTAATTAATCATAACAGGCAGTAATGGCCAATTAAAGGCTATCATCTAACAAGTAATAACATACATTCAAACATATTATCAACCAAATGCTGGTTTATAGGCCATGCAACATGGAAGGAAGTGGATATATGTTATTAATATACCGTGGCTTTGATATATATGCATATCAAGTTTGTGAAATGGTGAATAAGCATTAAATTAAATACCTTGGTTGTGTAATTAGTTCACTGCTATGTTCTCAGAAGTACAGCCTTAGACAAAGCAGAATACAGTTTCACTGTGTGATAATTCAGTCCAAATGTTATGGGATTTTCCCTATTTTAAAACATAATGAGATCCAGCTAGCTGAAGGAACAGGTGAAGATTAGCACACCACTTCATTACTAGTTAAGTAATGGGGTAGGCACAGAATAGCATTGAAAATTTCAGATAAAGACTTCAGCAAACAAATGAATGAAGTAGAGTTGATATTTATGGAATTAGTATGTACAACTATGTTATTGATAAATGCAATCCAGCTTAGCTTTCAATGCTTAAATTTGAGCCCATTTAGATACATCATTTTGATAAGGCATATGACTAGAGTTATGTTACGCAAAGATAAATGAGACCTTCAACCAGGGGAATGGTAAGTAAGGACTCTTACTAAATTAGAAGAGCCTTAGATAGACCAGGTTTGGGAAGTTAGGTGGTCTGTTTTTATTTTTCCACCAAAAAAACAGAGGTCAAGCTTTGTCCAATGGGGTTAAAATTGGAGCAAAACCTAACCAAATCTGTATAAGGGGTTACAAATAAATACGTTAGTATGATAATGAACTAGTTAATTATAATGACACCAACATAGGAATAAGAGGCAGCATTTAACCTCTAATTACAAGTCCACGCCTGTAATTTATCCATTGCTCATGATGTTTATGCAATTACATCTTATCCTGGTTTTGTTTTGCACTAAATGTTAGTGCCAATTTCCAATACATAGGAAGTTCAAGTATGGTCAGAAGTATAAGGTTTCGGGGGGGTCGAGTTAGAGTAGGCAGAGTTCAGATCAATAGCAGTCCAGTACAGACAGCATTGCCTCCTCGCACCGTGTTGCGGGATGAGCCGGACTCAAATGAATCAACTCAGGATGTAGAAGCTGCGGGCTTGCAAGAGGTTTTGGGTGGTAACCAGGTTGGAGAGGAGCAAACTAATACAGGTATGTCATCCATGTTTTCCAAGCTTTAGCATGTAATGAGTTATACTCAATTGATATACAATTCCTCCAAGTTTTAAATTATAATATTCAAGGCATCTATATGTAAAATATATATATAACAATTAATGTATTGTTGTAGCTCCACCAAGTAAGAAAAGAGGTCGAGGGCCAGCGAAGGGCACGTTATTTGAAAGAATGAGGAAAGTGGGGAAAATACCACTGGTTATACAAGATGGTCATCGAGGGCCATCTTGCGAGAATGCTTCAATATTCACTGGCCGTTTAACGGAGATCATTAAAGTACATGCCGACATGAGGCATGCTAGTTGGAGTTGTGTACCTGAAGCCGAAAAGCAAGAACTGATTGACCGTGTTAGGGTAGGACTCTGCCTCTAGTTAAACATGCTTTTAACTTGTATGCTTACGTATCCAATATATACGCACACATGTTTGACATAAGCATGTAACAAAGTGCTTATTTGATATTGCAGGCAGATTTTGTTCTCGATTGGACTAGAGACAACCATAGAGAGATGGTTGAGACACATTTGGCCGACAAGTATAATACATATCATTATGCATTACACAAAGTGTATTTAAAATATGCTTCACATGAAGAGGCCCTACGTGGTGGGACGGAGAAGGTGGAGAAACCTGTATGGGAAAAGCTATGTGAACGGTGGAATAGTGCAACATTCAAGGTATTCCCAATACCATTAAGTTTCAGATTTGTATTTAACCAAAAAAAAAGGGCAGCTTCTTGGAATAGCTATTTTAGCTACATAGTATTAGGCACCTCCCTCTGAAAGTAGGTTGCTAAAATCACTATGTGTTATTGAATAAGTTTAAACTATACATTTGCCTATAATATAATTAAGGGTCATTAATGGCATTGGAAACGAATGTAGGAGAAGTCCAGAAGGAACAATACAAATAGGCAAAAACTGAAGGTCAAACATACCGGAGGGCGTAAATCCTTTATACGGATTTTAGAAGAGAAGGTTTGTGAAATTTAAATGGTTTAATATAAGTCTGATTATCAGTTTATCCTCCAAAACTGTAAATGTTAATTTTATGTGTCTTAGCGGGAGACTACCACAAATATGGTAGAATTCTATAAGGAAACACACTGGTCAAAACGGAAGGGAAAATTCATCAATGCAGCAACCGAACACAATTACGTAAGTTTGGAAGACATATTTAATTTTATGATTTGTAACAGGCTGAATATGAGTTTAACGTGTAACTGATTTTCCTTAATTTAAAATTTCAGAATCTAATGATGGAGAGGTTAGCTGAAAAAGATCCAGAGGAGGATGTAGAAGATGCTGCTGACAGTGTATTCAAGGAAGTATTGGGAAACAGATCTGGGTACGCAGTAGGGATGGGCCACATGGTGATTCCAGAACCCACTCTTTCAATGAAGACCAGTCGGGCATTTATCCGTCTATCGGAGGAGAATGAACGGAACAAGAGTGATGCGGAAATGTACAAGAGGAAAATGGATGCTATGATGGGTGATATATTGGAATTGAGAAGGAACTTTTCTGAGCATGAGAAGCTCTTAATGAGCTATCGAAGCAATGATCAGTATGGAAACGGTTGTGAGTCTCATGTAGAGACACAACGAGATGCTTAGGCATCTCACTTGGTTTCCATATTTTTTGGGGAGGGAATGTTTTGTGGGAGAATATTTTGGTGGATTGGTTAAAACATATGTAACTATATATGGCCAAAACCTTATGTCCCTCTTTTGATAACTTTGGTACTTTAGTACTATACTTAGGGTATATATCTATTAACCAGTGCAGGACTAAATTTGGTGAAGGGGATCATTTTTTGAGTTGTAGCAATGTTTAAGTAATGAAAGGGTAAGTTACTTTCAGTCCAACCAAACTAGAAATATTGCACTTGGTTTTTATGATATGAATAGCTTGTTGGCAAAACTCCAATTGCTAATTAAGGTTGATAGTATTTGTTTTGAAAATTGCAGGTTAGAAGAATACTGTCAAAGATTCAGCAAGTACGGGATTGTGGAAAGTACATGTACGGGTTATTCCAATGATGAAGAGGATCTGCTATACTAATAGGTATATACTTGGGCTGTATATGCTCTGCTATGTTTAGAAATTCTGGAAAACAAGTTGGGCCTACTTAATAACACACAACATTAGAAAATACCTAATTAATCTTATTCAGGTTTTATTTAATCAACCAAGGGGTTAGTTTATACTTATTCTAGAAGAATATTCACCCTACATAGTTAGAAGATAAGGAAACCATCTCATACATCCGAAATTTGGATATATAAGGAAACCCACATCTCAAACTATCATAATCATGTTGGTTAGTTTAAGAACTGGCCTTTGATATCAATGGATCTGAAATGCTATATATGTTATGCAATTTGTATAAAATGTAGTTGGAAAGCCTCGAGTAGTTTTTCAGCAAGAGTTGTTTAGTATGTGAAGACACGGATGTTGGTATTGCTGATTAAACCACTATTGTCAGAAAATATCAGATTTGACAGATTGAGATAGATTGATTACCCTATTTACAACAACAGATTGTGGGTCATGTGATGATGGGGTTATTTCTGGATAGAGTATGTGCACATTCATTACTTCTCAAAGTAATGTAGCTATGGATGATGGTGAGACTTAGCAATAATATGGGTCTATTTTTTTCATGGTTTATCCAGATTGCAACTTGCATATAAATTTGGGTTGAAGGGTACATGTGCTATATATTCTTGTTGGTATTAGGCCATCTTGCCTTCATGGAATAGCTATAGCCTATTAATTTGGTCTCATAATGTGCAGGAAGACAATAGCTTAGTTGTAATGGTAGGTGTATATAATTAAATCTCGATTGGAAAATTGTGTAGCATATACAGGTTGATTGATCCCCCATAAATCTATATATGCTATAGGGGCAAGAGTAAAATAAAACATGGTTAAATGTTAGTACATTCCCAACTCATTGCTGAACAATACACAATAGATATACACAGAAAATATTTATTGTAAAGACTGTACTAGCATTTAGAAACTTGCTTTGTGTTGGCAGGAAACCAGAGGTGTTGTGGAGAAAGAGTTGTGCAACATCATACCCCTAACATTTAGAAAGATCACCAAGTTTCAGGCAATCATGTTTTAATAGATGCTGTTGGATAGTCACATTGTGTTATCAGTTTATATATTTATGTGCAATTGAGTTGCACGTAATTATTGTTAGTGGAATTGCCTGTAACATGCAGTATAACATATATGTTGGGAGATTTGGTACTTTAACTGGAATATCAATGGATCTTGGTAGATGTTATATATCTTGGGGAATGGATATGATATTTGCTTTAAAGGTTATTATGGATCATTGGTTGTATCAGATGGATAGTTATTGTGTATGTTGTGATGTTTAGCAAATACTTTGGAACTTAATCATGGAACAAAATGTGCTGTAATTCAAAATGGAATGGTGGGAAAAAAAGTTAGACCAACTTAATGGACAACCAATTAAGATACACATAATGTTTGAATTCATGACAAAATCCGGATTTTGGGCAAAAGTTTCAAATGTCGAATGAGGCACCATCATTTTTACCCACGAAACAAGTTATGCTAATAGACACTATTGCAATTAAATTACTCTACATTAAATAACAGATAATCCACGAGTTTAGGTAATCCTAATTCACTAATTGCCACGATGGAAATTATGACTATATAACAGTTTGTCACCAATCCGTCTGGTGCTAAATGGATTAATATATGAATTACATGGACTATTGCCGCAACTACACTGGTGGAAATAACCTAGCTTCTACCCACCAAGTGGGTTTTTCGTGGTATCAAATTAATGCTCATGAATTATATGCCACCAGCCTCTCACCGGACAATATGGTGGCAACTCGTTAGTTCCCACATAGCTCCATACTTTTACTGATGCATATCACTCGTGGAAATAAATATGTCAACCACCCATCAACAACTAGTAAAATGACTCTTGTCGCCACATAACGCATGGATTACATCTCTTTAGCCACGGTCACGAGTGTAGGGAAAAACTTTGTAGCGATAACAACCGTCAGTGAGAATTAACATTTTCCAATAGGAACAGCTAGAAAGTAAAACAAATTTGTTACCAGCACCCTGGTAACAAAGAAGAATTTATCACCGGTTCATCCAGTCCCAAAAGTATATATCGTCACGATGAGAGGAGTGCCAAAAAACTTTATCCAACAACACCTGTGACGGGGAAGTTCATGGAGAATAGAAATTCCGGACTACCACTCTCGTGCCAACTGATGTTGGCATCACCACAAATGGCTGGGTAGCAATGAAGTTTGCCACGGACCGGAACGTCTTTTTCCACAATCAGTTGTCGTGGGAAAAAATGGTTTTTTCCCACAACGCGAATGTCTCATGTGAAAATGTTATTGTTCATGAATTATATGCCACCAAGGAGGCACGAACGAAATTAGTGGGAAATGGCTTGTTTCCACATAGCCGCCACATATATCCACCAGATGCCCTCGCGGGAAAAACCTCATTTTGTTGTAGTGCATGTATAATCCCATTAATTTATTGAATTTATTTTTTTTAATTCGAACATGCAGCAACCTGGTACAAAGGAAATTTGAAGGAATTGGCCGTAGATGAGGCCATGGAAGACGGTACTGACTTGCCACATTTTGATGCAAATACCATAAACGGCGAACAAGGAGATTTTTGTGACTGCTCCAATGGTATGTCTTTCGCTTCTTATTAATTGATTTGCAGCAGCTGAGGGAGGCTGATAGAATTGAGCCACCGTAAAAACATTCTCGTATATTTGTTAAAGTATAATTTAAAATATAACTAATTAAATGAAGTAGAGCGTAAATTTAGAGTTCAAATTCATGATTCTAAAAATTTGTTAACGCACATTACTCGTGATCCATGCTCGAGAATCTTAAATTTATATATGGTAATTAATCTCAACATGCATGATCTTTGGAATCCCCTACATATATACGTATACTTCAATCCGATTCAACCATGCAGTATCTTAATAATATTGTTGCAGGAACGGCGTACCGTTGGATGGTTGATTATGGCAAAACCTATCTTCTCCAAGTTGTTTATAAAGGTATCATGAATGCAAAAAGCTTCTTTGCAATTTCTCAACACATGAATTTCACAGTTGCTGGGATGGATGGTCATTGCATCAAACCCATTGCAACAAGTTATATCATGATAAGTCCAGGAAAAACGTTGGACATTTTACTCACAGCAAACTTGTCTCTTGGCGCTTATTACATGGCTACTAGACAATTCTTGGGCAAGGATGTTCGGCCGTTATAGGATTTGACCACCCCAATGTAACAGCAATTCTTGAATACAGAGGAAATTATACTTCCCATTGCCTCCTTCCTTTCCAAGTACACTCCCTATGTACTGACTTCTATGCAGCCTTGAAATTCACTAAAAGTATAAGGAGCTTGGCAAGCCAAGACTATCCGAAGAAGGTCCCCATGAATGTAACCACAAGAATGTATGTGTTATGGACGTGTTTCACTGCCACCCAAGTACAATCACCTACAACCAAAGAGTGAGTGGCTTGGTGGGTTTTGAGAAACATATCTGATGCTTAAGTCAGTAATCATGATGGAAAGCTATTTTTTTAATACCAATGAATCAAATAATCTCCATGTACCTGGGTTCTCTACATATATAGAGCCCGTGAGACTTTCGTTATAATGTGATAGCAGACTTATCTTCTATTCGAAATTCAAGTCCTGGGATGAAGGGCTATCTGTACTCAAACGATAGCTTTCCTTCCCTGATGGACTCTCAGGCAGTTATCCTCTTGGTGGTTAGGATGGACTAGGCCTTGAAGATGGGCCATGTTCTCAGGGGACCATGGGTTAGCAACCCAATTGGAAATTCAGATTCACTGGTCAACCCAATAGGCCTTATAATGATACTGAGCCCTAAACATCATTGCCCTGTGAAGTCTCATCACCCGTAGCATGATGAGACTTGTAATCGTTTCGTAATCTATGCTTTGCCCTTAGAGAGTCGTTTCATCTTTGTGCTCTTTTGCACATCAACCGTCACACATATTTATAGTTTCCAAACTCCATCTTTCTCACTTCTCCTCTTTTGATTCCCCATTTTCCTTCTCTCAAATGCTTTGCTGTTGTGACGCCCCCAGCTCCCACATACGTACACCCAAAAATTGAGATATCAGGATTATGAAAACAACGGTTATACACCCCAACGGCAAGTGTGTGCATATACAACACGTGTAAGACAAAAGACGCAGCGAATAAGTTAAAATTAATCAACTAAGTACCAGAATTTTCAATACAGATTCACTTAAATACAAACGTTTCAAAAAGTATTGCAATTGTCCTTTAAAAACATGATAAAGCCAAAATACAATAACCAAAAACGATAAATAAATCCCAATACTTGAGAAAGTGATCCCCGATCACACCTCCGACGGAGCCACATCCTTAGGCTCTACCTCGTCAACTGCATCAAAATTTACCATACCATGAAATGATACAGCAGGCTGTCAAATACCATCAGATTGTGAATCTCAGTAAGTAACAACCCAAACAAACCAAGAGATAAAAATGCATTAATGCAACCAACAATTATGCATGCATATGATGAGATATACATGATATCCAAAACATCATTTTCCTCAAAAATGAATATTTTTCAACACACACCAAAATCCAATTTTGGCCCAAAAACCAGGTTCATTAAAATATCATCTGCCATTTTTCAGAAAATGACCCAATATAAGAATCCGCAATCTTTCTAGAAAAAGGTTCACATAAATCCATTTATCGAAACCCGTCATTTTTCTGAAAAATGACCCATTACTTATTTTTACCGTATGCACCATAATCTCTCCTATGGACCATCCACACACCCTGGCTCCCTTCGTCACACCACGAGTAACGACCGTGAATGTGATTTCATAACGAGCTATGCCCAGTTCCGCGCCCATCGTGTTCATGGCCAAACATCCTCTAGCACCCCCTAGCAGAGGGGCTATGGAGTCAGCACGAGAGCGTTACCATCTCATCTAATCCCGTTGTCACCCAGCGACAACCCAGAGGATATCACTCAGTATATTACACTTTTGAGTGACCAGAGGAGCTCCACCAAAATAATGCCCCATCACGGCTTAGGGTCGTGATACACACGCACCCAAAAACCATTTCTCACATAAAGACCCAGTTTTCAAATATACAAGGGCTCATTTATTGAAATAAATATAGAATATGGTAGCTGGAAAATGTAACTCACGACAAGTACCAAAAATCCACAATAACCCAAAATGAACCCCACAGATTTAGACCAAAACAAGGCATGGTTGGAGAACAAATAACCCAAAAATCTCAAGGGTTTCACTCAAGCATAAACACGAATATGCTAAGGAAAAAATAAGAAAGAAACAGAGCATGAAAATGGCACCAAAAACAAAGCAAGACCCCACAGATTGACCTGCAAAAATGGAAGAAAAACAGAGAAGATGAAATGCAAAGAGAGAAGAAGAAACAGTTCTATTTTTGTAGAAAAAATATAGAAACCAAAACAAAGAAAAGTGAAATGGAGATGTTACCAGTTGAAGGAGGGACCATTGATTTCAACACAACTAGAATCTGCTGAATGAAGAGGAACCGAAAAATTAAATAAGGAGGAAGAAGGAGGAGGTAGCGGCACGGCACAACAGTGAAGAATCGAAAATAAAACCAGAGGAAAAATGAAAGAAATGAGAAGATGAAGTAATCAGCTAAAGAGAAGGAAGGAAGAAACAAAATGAGGAAGAAGAGAAGGAAGAAGGAGCAGTGCAAGAGAAAAGAAGAAACAAAGCTCTAAGGGTTGGGAGCAAAAGGCTCCGTTTTGGGGAAATAAGGGGTTAGGTTTTGAAGCACACGGGCTGGGCCTAAAAATGAAAGGATTTGGCCCAAAAAATAAGGGAAAAGCTCACTAAAAATAAGCCCAATCCGAAAATAAAGATCCAAAAAATAAAAAGGTACAATAAAAATAAATGAAAGCCAAGTAAAAACACTACAACTATACATTAGTAAAATAAAATAATTTAAACCCAACAATAAGATAATTTAAAGCAAAGAGCAATTTTAATGCAAAATAATAATTGATATCAAGAAAGTCCATCAAAATAAATTTCACATATTAAAAATCATAAAATAAATCCAACAATTGACACATTAAATTTAAAACAAGAGAGTAGTTAATTATAATAACTTAAATAATCATTCATTAAAAAAAACATGTAAATACGAGGTATTACAGCTGTCCCTGCATTCATCCTCTCCTTTTGAGTGTTTCATCTTCATCATATCTTCCTTTTCAACTTTCGCTGCTTCTCCATGGCCTCCTCCAAGAGAAACCCCTCTGCTTCTTCTCATGCAGCTGGTTCTTCACAACCTCACAATCCCCCTATTCTTCCTAAAAACGTCCCCATTAACCCTAACAGAGAAGGAGAGAATGTTCCTTGCTCTATATTTGAGGGCCATCGATGATCCTCCATTATTTCGCCTCATGAACTAGAGATTGCGAAGGACAACTTCAACATCCCTAACTTGGTGACCTTGAGGCCATCTCTTCAGCATCGAGGAACCGTCGATGCTAAAGGTATGGTTGTTTCTATAGCTTTTTACCTTACTATGTTTTGTGGCGGCGGGTGTTGGAGCGTACAGGTGATGAATACCTCGATCTCCCAGCTTGTGAGTTCCTTTCGTTCCACGTATTTGGGCATTTGGATGGGAATCTTTGTAGCTTTAGATCCCACAATAAAATAATTCAACTAGAGCGCAAATATTCCCAAGCCAAGTACTGGTGGAGGAAATTCTTCTTTATCTCGGGTATTGGTTGGGAATTTCCCACAGATGAGGCCTTAAATTAGGAATTCCCTGTCAGGGCTTCTTGGTCTCCAATTCCTGACGAGCACGAATTTGAGATCCTTCTTTCTACCCAAGACGAGGTTTGAATTCGATTGGTGCAAGCTTGGGCAGACAAGAATCCTAAATCTACTTTTTTGGATATTATCTTAACCCCTCCCGACATTGAGAGACTTTTTGTGGTACCTAGCCGGGCACAAGTTATTGGTCGTGAATTTTTGGGTGCCCCCTTACCAGTGGGCGAATTAGAGAGGAGACCATAGTACACTACTGGTGGAAGGAAGAAGAAGAAGGTTGGCCTAATTGTAGTACCTTCAGATGAGTCTAGTTCCAAAAGGCGTGACCCCTTGTCACCAACTTAGGCGAGTGGTCTGGACAAGTTAAAGCCTCCCCCAATACTTCCAATAGTTCTCTCGAAGAGATTATGGACCAAGCCAAGGATAATCTTGAGGTAGTGATAGTTGCTGCTAAAAAGGCTGCTGCTAGAGCCACTCAATTGCCTATCAAACCAACTGCTGTTACCCATTTGGAAGGCAATGGTGCCAACTCAGATGAAGGTGACGACATTTTCACTTTGAATCTTTATATGCTTATCGCAGCCTCAACTGTGCCTGGTAGTTTTCCGTCCTTTGATGTTTATGGGGAATCCCTTTGGGTTAATTGGATGTTGAGAAAGTGCTGATTGTGCCCGGCTTGCCCATTGCTTTAGCCATCCAAGGTGGAGTTCCCCCAGACTTGTCTTTTGTTTCTCGACTATATCCCCCGCTAGTGGGAGTAGGATATCAACCCCCTCTTTGCCTTTCAGCATTTCTCCCACCAAGGGTGGTGAGCCTTCTTTGACATTTCCAGAGGAGAATCCTCTCACTCGTTCTTCTCAAATGCCGCCCATCCAGTTACCCTCCGATCAACAGATGAGGGTACATAGAAGATTTTCCCCCTTGTTCCCCCAAGTTATGCTTAAGATGCTCCTACCCAAGGAGGCTTTGCTGGTGTTTCCTTAAGGATTCCTGATACATGAGGTTCATCCAGTTCTTGCGCATCCAACTCTTCCTAACCTTCAAGTGCTCGCCTTGAGGAGGCATTTTATTCTACTATTCCCCATCTTATTCTTCTTCTTCTTCTTCTTTTTTGCTTTACTTTACTTTGTGTGTTTTCCTTTGGGGAGTTGATCGCCTAGTGGCTGATCTGGTCGATGATTATTTGTAGTTAGAAGAGGAGAACCAATCCATGCTATCCTTCATCGGTTAGGCCCACAGCGTTGCCTGCACTGCCCATGTGGAGAAGAAGCAAATGTCTGGTGAATTGTCCTAAGTCAAGGCTCGTTCCCACGAACTTGAGGGCAATTTAGCTTCACTTTGTGCCCAAATTGACTCACTTCGAAGGGAGTTGGTGAGCTCCCTGGCAGAATTTGGTCGCTATCTCCAAGAAGCAGAGGTGATCGAGAAGGAAGGGCGATGAGCTCGTTGTTCACCTTAACCAAGAAAAGGCAGAAAGTGAAGAGCTTAAAAAAGCCAAGTCTGATTACGATACTCACCTGCTTACCTCCGAAGACGGGCATCGAGAGGCTAACACTAGGCTGAACATAGCAGAGGGCAAGAAAGTCATCGTTGAGTGTGAGCTGGCGGAGGTGATGAAGGAACTTAAGGAGCACAGAAGCCATTATTTTTAGCTGAATCAAGTTCTGGAGACTTGCAAAAAATAGTTGTCAGTTCAAAAGCTAAAGAAATAGAGCTAAACGTCGGGTTGGGCCAATCCCAAAGTGAACTTGCTCGCGTTCTTCCCTAATTGGTGATTGCCCCCACAGTTTGAGGGTGAGCTTGCGGTCTCGGCTTTAAACTTGGGGTCAAACAACTGCATGAGTTTCTTCTCAACAACCCCGAGGCAGATCTCCACACCTTCAACTAGAAGTCCATCAGAGCTAGCCTTGCTACTTACCATGTCTTCAACTCTTTTCGCCGGGACACCATGCCAAGTGCCTTTCCTCCTCCTTGCCCATCTTGAAAATTACTTTTCTTTAGCTTTTGTGTTAGCAAAACAATAATGACACAAATATGTGACTTGTTTAACTTGTAGTTTGGTTTTGGAATTATGTATATGTTGTTTTTATTATTAACACTAATGTTTCGTAGTGGATGAAGTAATGTTATTTTTTAACCTGCTCCCACGACTTCTCCCCCCAAATGGGGATAAAGTAAATGTTATTTTGTCAATTTATTCCCATGACTTTCCTCAACTACACAATTCTGGTGAGAGATATAGTGGGAGAGTCCTTCGACCTTGTAACCACGGTGACAAATTTTTCCATTAGAGGCAGATATGTTGTCCAGTACTCTCTTATTATAGGACAATATAACAGGGCATGTGGTAGATCTTCTAAGCCTACTCTGTAGAAACAACTTCCCTCAGTAGGCACTTTCTTCTTTCCTAGATTATTTTGGGTGCGGATACCCTCTTTGGAAGTCCTCCAAGCAAACACATTTACTTTGTTAGGAGCCTTCATCTTCCATATAGCCTTACATCGAGCTTGCTATCTACTAGCATTAGAGCTTTCTCTTGGGAGTCTATTGGAATTTCTCTTATCAATCTATAGGCACTTCTCACACTAAAATTTTCACTTTTATCTAGTGACCATGTCCACTTATTAGGCTGTTCATCAAGATAGATGATAATCTTTTCGATGTCTGTAGCTACGTTTGAATTGAATAAAGCTCTTATCTACTCCACATGCCACCATTTTGTATTCCCATCAATGATACTATCCATTGTATCAACCCAAATCTCTTTCCATATATCTGTGTTTTCCATTTGTGGAGCTTGATGCCCATGGATCCAACTGTCTCTCCATATTTTAGCCTTCTTTACATCCCTAATTCTCCATCTGCTACCTAGAATCAGCCACTTTTTAGCTTCTCAAATTCCTCTCCATGTATATGATTGATTATGCCCTAGCCCAAAATCAAAGAATTGACCATTTGGAAGGTATCTCGCCTTATAAACTATGTTCAACCAAGTGTTCTCCTCTTGTAGAATTGTCCACCCTTGTTTGGCTAACAAGGCTAAATTGAATGTCATCAAATCCTTAAAACCTAAACCCCCTTTACATTTAGGTTCACACATTTGTTCCTAACTTATCCTGTGATTTCTCCTCTCGCTCTTTTTCTGACCCCACCAAAATCTGGACATCATGGACTCTAATTCTGAACACAAAGTACTACCAGGTAATAGGAAGCAACTCATTGAATAGGTAGGGATTGAAAGAGCTACATCTTTTATTAGTAATTCCTTTCCACCTTGAGAGAGCAGTTGTTCCTTCCAGCTCTGTAGTTTTTGCCAAACTTTAAATTTAATATCTTAGAAGAACTTTCTTTTTGATCTACCTACAATAGGAGGTAAACCTAAGTACTACTTATATTGTTAAGCACTACTGACCCCCCACAGCTGCAATATTTCCTCTTGGACCTAAGCTTTCACACTTTTGCTAAAAACCATAAAAGCTTTATCCATATTAATTTTCTGTCTTGAACCCTTCTCATACTTATTGAGCAACCCTTGGAGATTTCTATTATGATGAAGGTCTTCTTTGCAAAAAATAACACTGTCATTTGCAAAAACAGATGATTTATTTTAGGGCCCCCTGTAAATCTTGATACTTGACATTGTGTGATCACTCTTAGCAGCTTTCAGTAAAGAAATAAGTCCCTCAGTGTATAAAATAAATAGATAAGGAGAGAGAGGATCCTCTTGTCTCAAACTTCTACTAGGAATAATAGGCCCTATGAAATCTCCATTAATTAACATAAATAAGGAAACAGAAGATACATAAACTTATAAACTACATTGCAAAGACTTATAGACTAAAAGTTAGCCACTTTAACAAGAGATTTTTTCTTTAGGATCAATTTAATAAATGTGTGATTCAGGGAACTAGGAAACTCACCTATATTTAAGGCAGTAAGATAGCTAGGGTGACTGATCTACCCATTATATGCTAGAATGTTTGGAAAAAGATTGGAGTGATGCCACCAAGTCTAGGTGCTTTTAAGGAATTATTTGCTTCAGTGCTTCAACTACCTCATTCTCAGTATAATCCCTTGCTAATTCTTCATTCATTACAATAGTCAACCCCCCTTTATGTCTTTCCAAAAAAATTCCATAGTGTCTCTTTGAGTAGAAGTTGAGAAAAGTTGCTGAAAATATTCTTGAATTAGCTTGTCTCGAGACTCTCCTTCTTGCTACTCTCCAAATTCATCTTGAAGTTTTAAAATTCTATTCTTTTTTCTTCTGTGTGAAAAAAAATTGAATTCTCGTTACCTTCCTTTAGCAACAATGTCTTTGATCTCTGTCTCTACATAATCTCCTCATTCTCTAACCATTTATGAACCTCAACTCAAGCACTATTGTGATATCTCGTTTTTACGTGTATTTTCACTAAAGGAGTATTTTAATTTAATTAAAATATTGGTTCTTTTATTTTAAATTATTGAATTTTAATTGGATTTATTTAGTTGTGAAATTTATTTTATAGAGTTTTCTTAATATTAATTATTGTTTTGAGTTTAAATTACTATTTAATTTATTTTAGATTGTTTTTTGATTTAAAATTAAGTAGATAGTTTTTATTAGTTATTTATTATAATTTAGCGTTATGTTGTGTTTAAATTATTTTATTTGATTTATAGCTTTTAAGTTGTTTTCATTTGATCAGTTTTTGGACTTCAGATGTGAGGATTGGACCTCATTTCTTTTCCCCATCTTTTCTTTTTCTTTTTCTCCTTTCTCTTTCTTTTCTCTTTTTCTTTCTTTTTCTCCTTTTTCCTCCGGTTTCTTTCTCCCCGTGCGCGCGTCTCTCTCTCCTCCATTTTTGTCGTTTTCTCTCTCCGCCCAGAACCGCTGCTCACCAGCGGCGTGTAGTACACTACCCACCCAGATTTCTTCCCCTAGGGCCGGTGATTATCCCCACCAAATTTCACCTCCATCTGAGCCACCATTAACCGCCACGAGCTCCTCCAAGCCGCAACCTATTTTCTCTCCAGCGCCGCGTCGCTCACCTCCGGCCACCATCTCTTCACCACTTTATCACCGACCTCTTTCCGTCTAAAACACCCATTTCCGGCTCCGATCCGTCACGGAGCAGCCCCCACGAGCTCAACACCGTTTTACCCATTTTGGCTTTTCACCGACGTTTTCGCCGCCACCCACAGCCAACTCTCACTTCCACTAGCTTTATAAACACCTCTAAGTTATTCTTTATCAATCTCAAGTCTTGGTTCGTCCCCATTTAAAAGTGGGTATTTTACAACTCACGGCCACATTATTTTTACACTATTACGTTGCTTGTTTTTCGCCATTTGCAGCTCATTGATCCTTCAAAAATTATCATATAGTGCTGTAAGTATTTTCCAAACTTTATTTTAGATTAAAATATATTATTGCTTTAACAATAAATATTTGTGACTGGTTAGTTATTCCGAACTGAGTCCGAAGAGTCGGGAGTTGGATGGATTTGAGGACGGAATTGTTTGTTTGTTATTGATGTTGAGAATTATTGGATATTATGTGTCATATCATTTGCATTGCATTGTGCACGCATATACATGTATTGGATATTGGAAATTGAGTTTTCATGCGTAAATGGATTTTTGGGTGCGTGTGTATCACGACCCCAAGCCGGGATGGAGTATTATCCTGGTGGTGCTCCTCTGGTCACTCGGAAGTGGATAATACTGAGTGATATCCCATGAGTTGTCGCTGGACAATGACCGGATCGCACGATACAGTAACGCTGTCGTGTCGACTCTATGGTCCCTCGGCTGGTGGGGACTAGAGGATGCCTGGTCTAGGTACGCGTGGGGCACGAGACTGGGATCGCTCGTTTAGATGTCACATGCGTAGTCGTTACCTGCGGTATGACATAGTAGCCAGAGTGTGCGGATGATCCCTAGGGGAGATCATGGTACATGCATTAATTGGAACTGGTTTTGGATATTGGATATGGGCCATTTTATGGAAAAATGAAGAAGTTTTGTGAGAGGATATTGAGATCCATTTTATGAGAAAATGGTGGTTTCTTGGTTTGGGTCATTATCTGGGATAATGACAAGGACTGGTTCTAAAGGTTATATTTGGGCCATTATCTGGGATAATAGTGAGGAAAGGTTTTAAAAGAAATATTTTGGGCCAAAATGGAATTTTGGCGTGCGTGGAAAAATGTGGATTTTCAGGACATGCGCATTTGGCATCTTTTCGTGCATATTGTTGAGTGTAATATATTTTTATCTCGTGGCGTTTGGATTATTACTTACCTGCGGCACCATTTTTGGTACCGTAGATTTTGATGCAGAGGTTGAAGAGGAGGAGACTGAGCCCGAGGAGGCGACTCCGCCAGAGTATTTGATTTGGAGTAGTTTTACGTTGGAAAATTATCTTTACTTGTTTTTATGTTATGTAATTGGTATTTGAAACAGTATTGAAGTTGTAATATTTTATTACATATGTTTTAAGCTTGTTTGTATTTAAACAAAATTCTGATACTTAGTTGTAAGACTTTTATTATCCGCTGCATGGTTTATTTGTATACATGTTACATGTACACACACTTGCACTTGGCGACGGGATATGTGACCCGTGTTGTCATCATCCCGACGCCTTGATTTCCACGTGTCCGTATGTGGGAGTTGGGGGGTGTCACAACTATTATGTTCCTCTCATGCCTCATATATATGGGTTTTCTCTCTTGTAGGTCCTTCAGTTTTTGTGTGGCCTTGTGAAGTAGGTGATGAACATTGCCAAATTTAGTACAATTCCAAATCTTCGGCTTCTGATTACATTATGAGATAAGTTCCATCACCTCTGCCATATTATTCCTACCCAAACCATTTCTTCAGGTTTCTTCAATAATTTCTCTAGGTTTCTCTAGGTAGCAAATATCTTTTCTCATAATTTTATCACAACCCTTTTCTCCTATCCACATGGCCTTAAATTTAAACAACTTATCCTTTCTTTTCTGTATACACCCCTTATTTGTATCAAGCCAAATAAGCAAGTGATTTGAGTAGGTTGTTGTACCATTGGTCACACTGGCATGTGGAAATAGAGTCCCCCATTATGGATTGGCCATGAATCTATCTAGCCTTTAACTGATGCTATACCCTTCCTCTATTTTGTTACACCATGTGAATTTTGGCCCTCTATACCCTAAGTCCCTCAAGACATAGTCATTTAGCAATTATTTGAAAGCATTCATTTGCTTCTTAGGCTGATCCCTTCCTCCCTATTTTTCATCATGGTTTAAAATTTCATTAAAATCACCAAAAACCAACTATGCCACCCCCCTTTTCTAGACAATGATCTAAATAGTTCCCAAGTAACATGTCTATGATTTGTACCAGGGTGCCCATAGATATCTGTGATGAACCATTCACCATTATTAACATCATTCAGCTCCTTAATACAACCATCAATGTAAAAATTAGAAAAATTTAGAATCAACATAATAATCTCATCATTCCACAGCATAGAAATTCTCCCACTCCTACCATCACAATCAACTGCTAAACAATTCTTATACCCTAATTTATACTTACAACTTTCAAAGTAGCGAATTTTCAATCTGGTTTCCTGCAAAAACAGTATGTTGGGTACTTCCTTCTTGACTAAGTCTTGAAGAATATGAATACCTTGTGGGTTCCCAATGTGACGCCCCCAACTCCCACGTACGGCCACGTGGAAATCGAGACGTCGGGATGATGACAACACGGTCACACATCCCATCGCCAAGTGCCATAAGTGTGTGTACATTTAATATCTGTACAATTAAAAACACACAGCGGATAAGAAAGTCATATAACTAAGTACCAGAATTATTTGTTTAAATACAAACCAGTTTAAAACACGCGTACATAAAATATTACATGTTCAACAACATCTCAAATACAAATAGATACCAATAAAAACGACTACAAATATAATACATAAAAAGCACTCCAAATCACTCCTCCAGCAGAGCCGCCTTCTTGGGCTCAGCTAGGGGTGTCAAATCGTGTTAATGGGTCGTGTTCGTGTCGTGTCGAGACATGTGTATTACAGTTAATGGGTCAACACGAACACGACCCGTTAAGAGTTTCGTGTCAAAATTCTAAACTCTAACACGACCCATTAAGATAACGGGTTGACACGACACGACCCATTATGACCCGTTAATGAATTCTAAGAAAAGATTAACACAACACGAGAATATCAATCTTCCAAGCATTACACTTGGGTAGAAAAGATTAACATCTACCCAACCTAGAGCAAATAGAAATGCGAAATTCATTTCCTTTCCAAAAGGAAAGAATATCAATCTTCGCATTTCTATTTGCTCTAGGTTCATCCAAGTAAAGCTCCAATTGACTTTTTTGCATATGGGCATCAAGATCATTACTTCCAAATGAATCAAATTCCTATACCAAATAAAAAAAAAAGTTTTATTGAGAATATGTGATATAAAATAATAAAACAATATAATATAAATTATTAAACAAAATATTTTATTTGAATTTACCTGAAATACTTGATCATTATCTATATTCCATCTACCAGAAGAAGATTCACTTTCTGTTCTACTAGCACTTCTTTCAAAAGTCATGGTAGAACTTAGGAGAGCACTAGAAGAACTATATTCCATAAAAAGAGATGTCATTTTAGTACGAACATTCAAAAACTCCAAGGAACCATTTCCATAAAGCTTCGTATAAGAGAAGTCAACAAAATGAAGCTTGTATCGAGGATCCAATATAACTGCTATCGCCAATAGCACATTGAACTCAGACCAATATTTCTCAAACTTCGCAAGCATTTGACAAGACATATTCTTCATGTAGTCATCTTCACTTTCAGAGTGTTTTTTTAATGTCATATAAATAATAAACACTGCTGGAAAGTACAAATTGGCTGTAGGGTACTTGGTTCCAAAAAATTCACAAGTGGCATTATAAAAAGCTCTCAAAAAAGTGTTAATCTTCTCCACTTTTTCCCACTCAGATGTTGATAGACAGTGTTTAAAATTGGAATCAGTCAATTCCAAATGGCAAAAGGTACGACGATAGAAAATAGCACTCTCAAGCATAAGAAAAGTTGAATTCCATCTAGTGGGAACATCCTGTCTCAACCCCTTTTTACCATCCAAAGACATTTGTTTTACTGACTCTAAAAACTTTTGTTTCCTTGATTGTGATCCTTTGACATACTTGATACTGTCACGAACCTTTTGGATAGCACAATCAATTGCTTTCAACCCATCTTGTACTATCAAATTCAGAATATGACAACAACAATGAAGATGAAAAAACTCACCATCACAAACAAGGGCTCTCTTAATGTTCAACTGAGTTCTTAACATATCTACCGACACATCATTAGAAGAAGCATTGTCTAAAGTTAATGCAAAAATCTTGTCTTGAATTCCCCAGTCACATAGCAAATTATAAATTTTCTCAGACAAAGATATGCCATTATGTGGTGGTGGCATAAAAGAAAAATTTAAAACCCTTTTCTTCATAACCCATCTCTTATCCAGAAAATGTGCAGTAATGCAGATATAACCATC
Organism: Carya cathayensis; assembly: GCA_011037825.1. Classification (NCBI taxonomy): domain Eukaryota; kingdom Viridiplantae; phylum Streptophyta; class Magnoliopsida; order Fagales; family Juglandaceae; genus Carya; species Carya cathayensis. The sequence goes on from QGSO01000227.1 coordinate 365,229, forward strand.
AGTGCTCAAAGAAGTCCACAAGTCAGATGTCAGACAAATTCTACCAGGAGCATCACTTAACATGCATTTAATCCTTTTTTTTTCTCGATGATAGATCTTAACCAAATCAGACTTAGCAGTATTTCTAGAAATAATTGGAATATCTGAACGTGCATATTGCATAAAAGTTCTCACCCCCGAATATTCAACAAATCGGAAAGGCAAATCATGCTTCACAATAGCTTCGACCAAAAGTTGTCTATATTGTTCAGGATCAAATTTAGAAGTGCTTACCGAAATAGATCCACTATTTTGCCCCAGAATCAACTGACCAATATCTCGTATATTTCTTCTAGGGCATGTATCAATGTGACGCCTCAAATTTCCAGTTCCATACTTACTTGCTGCCAAGTAAGTAGCTCCACACATCTTGCACTTGGCTCGTGCCTTACAATCACCAACTTTATCAGAATCGGGAACCATGTCAAAGAAACTCCACACATTTGGCCTTTTCCTTCGTTTTATTTTAGCATCTTCATTTGCAAAACTTTCCGAGTCAAGCCCTTCCAAGTCAATCAAATCTTCATTTTCCCCCACTGCCTCACTCATCTGACATTTTTAAAAAATCAATAATCAAAGAGAATCAAAAATCAATAATTTTTGTCTGGCATTTTACCGTGTTAGAACCTGTAATAAACATTCAACATAAAAAAATCAATAAAAAATCAGTTGGCCCTTGGGCCTTAATCTTGAAACCCCACTCCAACGACGTAAAAGAAACCAAAGAGAAATCAGTTGTCCCGCCCCATCCGAACAAAACAATCCAAGCCCAACCAAACTTCATGAGTTTTAGTACCTTTCTTCCTAGCTAGATGAGAAAACCGAGCCGATGATTGCTAGCAGTTTCTCGCAGCACGGCATCCCTTCATAAACGGAAGCCTTCTCTAGCTTAAGGCTTTGCTCTACTTTCTGTTTCCACTGAGAAAGAAAGACTGAAATCAGGAGCGCTTTAGTTTTATACTGAATTAAAAAAAAAAAAGAAATCCAAGCCAATCCATAAACATGGAGACCTTTCACCCTTCTAAGTCTGCTATGGCAACCGTACTAAGACTCTTACCTAAAACTCGAGAAACATCCTTGGGTAGATCATTCGGTTCAGGCCCCAACCGCTTAGTGGAAGCGATGATCAAGCTTTCGGAAATAGCTTGCCTAGTTGTTGCCAAATCGTGCTTAATCGGATCCTCTCTTTTCGTGGGTTTTGGTTTCTTCGGCAGTTCGGCGTGAGGGACTGATCTGTGCGTTTGTTGGGCTTTCGGGTAGGAAGAGGAGGAGAGGAGAAGCCTCGGGGGGCAGTGCAGCGCTGGAGAAAGGTTGAAGTTGAAAACTTGAACGTGAATGATGAATCCGAGTGATAGATTTCATTTCATTTAGGGTTTCTTTTGGTTTTTTTTTTAATATAAATTAATTTATTATTATTAGTATTATTTTTATTTATTTATTTAAGATAAAATGAACTTAAGGGTATAAAAGTAAATTTAATTTTCTTAACGGGTTATAACGGGTCAAAACGGGTTGACCCGTTTCGACCCGAACCCGATAAGACTAAACTCAAACCCGCATTTATCGTGTCGTGTTCGTGTTGGATTAACAGGTCGTGTCACAAATTGCCACCCCTAGGCTCAGCCTCATCTTTCTCTATATCTGCATCAAAATCTACGGTACCAAAAAATGGTGCCGCAGGTAAGTAAAATCCCAAACGCCGCAAGATAAAAACATATTAAAGCCACAACAATATGTATGAAAGTATGACCAATGCACATGTCCCAAAAACCACACTTTTCCACGCAAGCCAAAAGTCCCATTTTGGCCCCAAATCATTTCCTTTAAATCATTCCTCCCCATTATCCCAAATAATGGCCTAAATCCAAAAACCACTATTTTCCTAGAAAATGGATCACAAAAACCTCATACCAAAACCTCGCCATTTTTTTTCAGAAAATGGCCCATATCCAAAACCAAATCCAAACAAATTCCAATTAATGCATGCACCATGATCTCCCCTAGGGATCATCCGCATACTCTGGCTACTATGTCACACCGCAGGTAACGACTACGCCTGTGACATCTAAACGAGCGATCACAGTCTCGAGCCCAGCGCGTACCTGGCCCAGGCATCCTCTAGTCCCCATCAGTCAAGGGACCATGGAGTCAACACGACAGCATTACCGTATCGTGCGATCCGGTGGTCGCCCACTGACAACCCAGGGGATGTTACTCAGTATTATCCGCTCCCGAATGACTAAAGGAGCTCCACCGAGATAATGCCCCATCCCGGCTTGGTCATGATACGCACGCACCCAAAATCCATTTACGCATTAAGCCCAATTTTCAATAAAACACATGGATATGCATGCACAATGCAATACAAATAAAATCACACAATTTAACCAACACTTCCCAAACATCCAAAACAACTAACCAAACAACTCCGTCCTCAATCCAACCGACCCCCGACTCTTCGAACTCAGTCTGGAATAACCAATCAGATCACAAATAATTATTGTAAGAGCAATAATACATTTAAATCTAAAACGAAGTTTGGAAAATACTTACAGTGCTATATACTAATTTTGGAAGGATCGGCGAGCGGCAAACGGTGAAGCGAAAGCAACATAACAGTGTAAATTCACTGTGGCCGTGGGTTGTAAAATACCCACTTTTGAACGGGGACAAACCAAGATTCGAGATTGATAGGGAATGGCTTAGGGGTATTTATGAAGATAATGGAAGTGAGGGTTGGCCGTGGGTGGCGGCGAAAACGGCAGTAGGAGGCCAAAATACCCAAATCGAAGAGTTAACTCGTGGGGACTATTCCGGCGACAGATCGAGGCCGGAAATGGGTGGTTTAGGATGGAAATGAGTTGGTGATGAAGTGGTGAAGAGGTGGTGGCCGGAGGTGGAGCGACGGCGGCAAAACGGAGCAAAATCCGTTCAGCTTGGAAGAGCTATTCCGGCCAAACGGCGGCTCGGATTACGGTGAAACTTGGTGGGGATGATCACCGGCCAAAGGGGAAGAAATCTGGGTGAGTGGTGTGCTGCACGGTGGCCGGCGGAGGTGGTTCTGGGTGGAGAGAGAAATTCGAACGGAAATGGGTAGAGAGAGAGTGTGTCGCGCGGGAGAGAGCCGGGGGAGAAAGAAAAAGAAGAAAAGAAAGAGAAAGGAAAAAGAAAAGAGAAAAAGAAAAGATGGGGGAAAAGAAATGAGGTCCAATCCTCACCTCTGGAGTCCAACAACTGATCCAACGAAAACAACTTTAAAAGCAATAAAATCAAGAAAATATTTTAAACACAACATAAAACCAAAATATAATAAATAACTAATAAAAACTAACAACTTAATTTTAAATCTAAAGACAAGTTAAAATAAATTAAACAACAATTTAAACTCAACAGCAATTAAAATCTAATTAAAATCCGATGATTTAAAATAAAAGGACTATTATTTTAATTAAATTAAAATATTCTTTCAATAAAAATATACATAAAAACATGGTATCACACCCAATCCCACGGACATTCCAGCTGAGGATTTGTATTACTGCTGGCGGGGCTGGACGCTAGCCAAACGATCAGTTTTGAGAACACATCCATCTTACTCAACCCCAGCACGTAGTACCACTAGATCGATTGAGTACTTCTACAACATATATACAATAATCCACCACCACACCCCCCCCCCCCCCCCCCCCCCCCCCCCCCCCCCCCCCCCCCCCCCCCCCCCCCCCCCCCCCCCCCCCCCCCCCCCCCCCCCCCCCCCCCCCCCCCCCCCCCCCCCCCCCCCCCGCCCCCCCCCCCCCCCCCCCCCCCCCCCCCCCCCCCCCCCCCCCCCCCCCCCCCCCCCCCCCCCCCCCCCCCCCCCCCCCCCCCCCCCCCCCCCCCCCACCCCCCCCCCCCCACCCCCCCCCCCCCCCCCCCCCCCCCCCCCCCCCCCCCCCCCCCCCCCCCCCCCCCCCCCCCCCCCCCCCCCCCCCCCCCCCCCCCCCCCCCCCCCCCCCCCTCCCCCCCCCCCCCCCCCCCCCCCCCCCCCCCCCCCCCCCCCCCCCCCCCCCCCCCCCCCCCCCCCCCCCCCCCCCCCCCCCCCCCCCCCCCCCCCCCCCCCCCCCCCCCCCCCCCCCCCCCCCCCCCCCCCCCCCCCCCCCCCCCCCCCCGCCCCCCCCCCCCCCCCCCCCCCCCCCCCCCCCCCCCCCCCCCCCCCCCCCCCCCCCCCCCCCCCCCCCCCCCCCCCCCACCCCCCCCCCCCCCACCCCCCCCCCCCCCCCCCCCCCCCCCCCCCCCCCCCCCCCCCCCCCCCCCCCCCCCCCCCCCCCCCCCCCCCCCCCCCCCCCCCCCCCCCCCCCCCCCCCCCCCCCCCCCCCCCCCAACGTACGTTAAGCTTTATATCGCCGGTTTTGTCGCTGTGCATTTAATAGTGTTGATTAGACAAGCCTCCGAACACTTTCAGGGTCGTCGATCCTATATTTTAGTTTGATCAATATGCGCATGCAATTGCTAAATAAAGTCTTCCGGTCTGGCCGTAGTTCAATGCTTGAAGGTCCTAACTATAATTAACGAAGAGTTAGGTGGATTTTTATTTCTAAGTCAGAAGGAACGACTTCTTGTTGCCTGAAGTTCAAAATCGCAACCACAAGTATTGGTTTTGTTTTAACAAGAACGCCAACAACTAGTCAGCTAGAGATCTAAGGGCAAAATCTTGAACTGAGAGCCCTCGTCGAGATGTGGAAACTGAAAACGTTAGATATGCACTTTTCCCAACTTCCAAAGCTCACGTATGTAGTCAACAAATTAAACCAACAGTATACCCTTAGAGCACTAGTATTAGTATAGTCAAATGCCAATTCTTAGTTAAATTTTAGCTAACTTAAATAAAAGTGGTGTATATTGGAATAGTCAAAATTTCATGACTTGAGTTTGGAGCTACAATAATTTCAAAACATTTTTCAAATTTGGCCAGCCACTATTCATCTCGAAAACAGTATTTTACTCTAAAAATATTCTCTAATGTGTTTGTTTGATAATTAGGTTGAGAAAAAAATAGTTGGAAAACAAGAATTTTAAATAAAAATTAATATATGGAATTTATTTGCAAAATATAAAAAAAAAATTAAAATATATAATATTATAATATTATTTTGACTTTGGAATTTGATAGTCCAATGGATCATCAGATTCGGGGCAAAAAATCCAGGTATATATACGTACGTAGATGCAATATATATATATATATATATATATAATATTACTCTTCTCATCTTCTTCATTAATGCATTAGTTAATTTGTTATTGTTCTTGTTAATTTAGTAGAAAAAATGTGGAATCTAGCTAGTTTATCATACATGCAATTAGATTCTTACAAGATACGGTTTTTTGGCAGGTGTGTGGTTTTGGCACTGTCACTTGGATCGACATCTGAGTTGGGGTATGAACACAGTATTCATAGTGAAAAATGGTGTCACTGCTGAGACAAGCATCCGCCAACCCGCCTACATGCCACCTTGTAAAGTTCTATTAAAATCTTTGCTGGAAAATAATCATCAGGCCGGACGTGTTGGACACGACAAATTAAGAAAATTAGGATCAGTCACGCAAGCTAGATAGCTTGATCATCATCATCATATATTATTGTATTGCTTGCGACAGTTAGTTGCAGTAGTACTAACTGTTGAAGTGCGACTCTCCTATATTTATTGAAAGGAAAGTGATTTGAAGCAAGCGAAGACTGCTTCACCCATTATTCAAAGTTCTTTCTTTATTTTGGTTTTAAAGCATGATCAAATTGTTTTTTTTTTTTTTTTGATGGAGCGTGATAAAATGATTTGAAGCTAGGTGGCTTAGATCTGGAATTACATATATAAGTGAATCACGTGCATGCCTTGCCTTGATCATGACCTTCGACAGATTCATGCTTCTTTTATTTAAGAATGTTTGGTGGGTTACTATTACAGTTAGTTGACGGCTAGATAAAGACTACTAGGTAATTTATAGCTTTGATAGGATCCGTCGTTCATCTTAAAGGTGGATCTCATGCTTGTTCTATATATGTGAAACTTAGGTTAGTTAAGAAAAAGTAGCATCTTTAGGCCGTGTGAAGAGCAGGGCAAGAAAATGAATTCGAAATATACACTAATAGTAGAGATCATTGTAGGCATTGTGCTTCTTGCTGGGCCATTTTTCTGCATGGTTGAAGGCGATGTGCATTACTATGACTTCGTTGTAAGTACTTCGATCCGGCCGCTTTCCTATCCTTCAGTGATATATCAATCATGCATGCATGTTCACTTCCTAAACTTCATCGTGGGAACAGTACCATAACATGATCACCTATTTTATATGTCTGTGCTTTCTCCAAATAGTGAGCTTTTTGTTTTTCCTTTTTTGGACGCTCAATCATGCATGGGCGTTTGGATTAGAAGCTTTTTAGCGTATTAATCGCAGAGCATTAGCTTAATTAATAATGTATATGGGAGATTGCAAATGAATCACTATCATATTCTCTTTCTTGTAGCTTAAGGAGAAGAACTTCACGAGGCTCTGCAGCACAAAGAGCATGCTGGTTGTAAATGGCAGTTTTCCAGGGCCTGTAATCCATGTTCACAAAGGAGATACGGTCTTTGTAAACGTCCACAACAAAGGATGTTATGGTGTCACCATTCACTGGTACTGATCTCCTCTCCTACCATTAATACTTATAACATCCATGCATGCATTTATACTAGGGCTATTAGAATTTATCTAGCCGACCAGCAGTAAACAAGAACCAACATACAAGAATATCATGTTGCGTGCTAACTACTGAAACTAATCAATTCCCTGAGGACATGACTTCATGCTACTCGGTAGATCCACATGAATAACGTACTGAACTAAATAATGTAGGCCTTGTTTGTATCTTTCTCTGGTTAGAATTAGAAGAAGGTCCTAACTACAAGAATACGATCAGAAAATGTTCTTCAAATCCCAATCAATCCTATATATCGGGATGATATTATCGTGCAGGCATGGAGTAAAACAACCGAGAAATCCATGGTCGGATGGTCCAGAATATATCACACAATGTCCAATAGAACCAGGTTCAAATTTCACATATGAGGTCATTTTTACTACGGAGGAAGGAACTCTTTGGTGGCATGCCCATAGTGACTGGACGAGATCTAGCGTCCATGGCGCCATTGTTATCTACTCGCCTGATGAAACAACTTATCCATATCCCAAGCCAGATGATGAAGAAATTCTTGTACTCGGTATGTTTAAGTCCTTTCCATATACGTACATACATACATTATATATAATATGTTGGCTGAATTTTCCAGCAGCTAATTTAACACAACAAATTAGCAGCAAAGTGAATATAGAAATTAACAAAAGATCATGCTTTTCAATACCATTTCTTAGTCGACATAAATTGCAAACAGGATCGTGGTACCTTGGAGATGTTAACAAGTTAGTAGATGAGGATCTCCAAACTGGTGCAGATACACCGCGTTCAAATTCTTATGTGATCAATGGCCAACCGGGAGATTTGTTGGAATGTTCTAAAGGTACGCATGCATTAATTAAGATTGTGAATTACTAAGAATTAAGCCTTAGCAATTAAATCATCGTACTCAAATGGCCTAATTAGTAAAAGAATAAGGAGGCCAACTTAAACACATTTTGGTAAAGACATTATGACATGCCCCATTTTTAGGATCCTTATACTCTTGACTATTGATCAAAACTTGCAGCTAGTTTCAATGTTAGTACATTCCATCCTTCTTAATTAGGAAAACAACACATTAGACATACACACTATATATCACGCATTAATCTTCATTTGTATCCTAAATTATTACAGTTTTTCTTTACATTTTCTATTGATCAATTTGACTATTAAAATGTTCGATCGATTCAATCAAAATTTTCACTCATCCTTACTCCTATCAGGATACAAATTGAAAAATAGAAGTAGTAGTTTAGGAGAATATGTGATAATAATTTATAGGTAAAAAAATATAGTTATCCATTCTTTATAATAAGTATAAGATATAAGACCCAAAACATGGAAAAAAACCAGATTGATATTACAATTATGTATGATTTTTATCACGTTATGTATAATTTACAGACTCGACGTACCGTTGGGTGGTTGATTATGGCAAGACATATCTAGTCCGGATAGTCAATGCAGCCATGAATGCAGAACTCTTCTTTGCAATTGCAAATCATAATCTCACAGTGGTAGGAATGGATGGAAATTACGTGAAGCCCATAAACACAGATTATGTAGTGATAAGCCCTGGACAAACCATGAATGTCCTGCTCACGGCGAACCAGTCTCTGGGCAATTACTACATTGCCGCCAGACAGTATGATAGTGCCCGGCCGGATGTCACAGATTACGATCAAACCAATGCGACAGCAATTCTTATGTACAGTGGCAATTATACTGCTCCCAACCATCCTGTCTTCCCTGCCAGCCTGCCTACCTACGAGGACTTCATTGCTGCTGACATGTTCTTGGACCGCCTTAGGAGCTTAGCAAGCGAAGATTACCCTGTAGATGTCCCACTAAATGTAACAGCCAAAATGTATATCACAGTTGAAATGAACCAGATTCTCTGTCCAAACGAAACCTGTGAGGGGATCAATGGCAACAGGCTTTCTTCAAGCTTAAATAACATCAGTTTTGTGAACCCCAGCACTGATGTATTGATGGCCTATTACAGGTATATACAAATGTTCTCTTACTTCCATTGATTTCTATTTTGTAAGGTATTTTTTTGTATGCATGTTTGACATTAATCATTTGAAAATACGAAACAGGAACTTGAGTGCTGGAGTATACACCGATGATTTTCCAAACTGGCCACCATCTATGTTTAACTTTACTCAGGAGGATTTGCCGTTTAACACTACAGTACCAATTCAGGGGACCAAAGTTAAGATGTTGAACTACAATGAAGAGGTGGAAATAACATTTCAAGGGACAGAAGTACTGAATGCGTCAGAGAATCATCCAATGCACGTGCATGGTCATAGCTTTTACGTGGTTGGGTCAGGTTATGGCAATTTCAATAATGAGACTGATCCCAAATCCTATAACTTGGTTGATCCACTTGAAGTGAGTACCATAGGAGTCCCCAAAAACGGATGGGCTACCATCAGATTCAAAGCAAATAATCCTGGTAATTAGTTAAGCTCTTTAACGTTTTGCTCTTCATCTTGAGTTTTTGGGTTCATTAATTTTCGTACATACACCAGAAAAACTTTAATTATTTGAATGATTTATTTATACCAGGAGTATGGTTTTGGCACTGCCATTTAGATCGACATCTTAGCTGGGGGATGAACACTGTAATGATAGTGAAGAATGGTGGCACTCCTGAGACAAGTATTCGCCCACCCCCTCCTTATATGCCCGCTTGTAATGTACCCTACCTCACTTGGATTGAAGATTTCGACGATTCTAATCGCGAAGATGTGTATTAGTTATTAATTATTAATTATAAGCCATGCACATAGTGAGCAAATATGTTAGTTATTAATTATTAATTATAAGCTATGCACATAGTGAGCAAATATGTTGGACGGTCTGTTGATTTTCTTCGGTCTGATCATACTTCAAAAAGAAAAAAAAAAAGTTGTTTATGGTAGAAACAAACTTTGTCCTATATATTTAGAAATCGAACTGAGTCGTTCAGATTTGACTTGAATTGCAAGCTAGCCAGCCAACATTCCTAACTAGACCCACCGAAAACGAGGAATATCAGGTCTCTGATCCGGATTCGTTGGAGACTTGCAGACGGCCAGGAACCGCAGCGGCCTCAAGTCAAGAATTTTAGTTGGAAATGTGATCACAAGTTAATTGTTCTGCTTGTGATATTTCCCGTGCATGTACCCTCGAAAACGGTAGATGGGATGTGTTTTAATTATGAAAAAATAAAAGATTATCAAGTTTTTTTCACTCGCCCAATACAGGTTTGTCAGAAATAGGTTCTATAATAATGAGTCAAATACTTACTTTAATTTAATGTACGAGTCATATACATTAACAGTAACCAACCGATATTTAATTCCTCCAGGAGGATATAAGGAAACCCAAGATACTTTGAAGGTTGGTTAATGCTTTGTCAGGATAGAGTTTTATTTAAATTTTATGTTTCACACACCTATTTTAATTGAATTTAAAATAGCTTAAAACTTATCAATTAAAAGATAAGTAATAAAGGGATAAGAAAACTTCTTAAAGATAAAATTTGTAATATCTGGTATTTTAGTATATTTTTATTGATTGAGTATTTTAATTTAATTAAAATATTGATTCTTTTGTTTTAAATTTATCAGATTTTAGTTGGATTTATTTTAAGAATTTTTTTAAATTGTGAAATTTATTTTGAGGTGCTTTCTTAATAGTAATTATTGTTTTGTGTTTAAATTTCTCTTTAATTTAAATTAGTTTATTTTAGATTTTAAATTTTGTTGTAATTTTTTATTAATTAATTATTTTATTTTAGCTAGATACTGTGTTTAAATTATTTTATTCAATTTATTACTTTTAAAATTGTTTTTCGTTAGATCAATTTCATGACCCAAGATATGAAGATTGGACCCATCTTTTCTTTTTCTCTTTTTCTTTATTCTTTTATTCTTTCTTTTTTTTTTCCTTCTTTATTTTTCTTTCTTCCCATTTTTCACATGTCTCTCTCTTTCCTCCCGCGCGACCTCTCTCTCTCTCTCTCTCTCTCTCTCTCTCTCTCCAAACCGTTTTCTTTCATCCGCCCCAGCCACCGCCGCTCACCACCGTGCTTCTCACCGCCCCCTCCATTTGATCCCCCACCGGTCGGCGCACCTACCCACCAATTTCCAACCCCTCCCACTGTGATATCTGCTCATTCTTTCTTCTTCTTTATTTATGAGCCTCGATCTATGTGTCGAACTTCGGTAAATGTACCGAGCCTCTTTCTACGTGCCGAGTTTCGATCTACGTGCTGAGCCTTATCCTAAGTGCTGTACCTTGATGGCGTGTTCCGAAAGGTATCCAGCGGATTTCAAAGTAAGATAAATATTTTAAAACTATAGGAGATATTTCCTGTATTATTAAATAAGTTTGCTTTTAAAGTAACACAATTATAATATTTTATTGAGCTCTAAAAATATTATAATTGTGGATAATTACTTAGATTAAATATTTTCGTTGTTTTAAAATATTAAGAGGTTTAACTTTACGTTGAAAACTCTAAAGTTAATTTAAATGATTTTATTCTCTTTGATTAATTAACGATACTTTATCATTTTAAATAATGTTGAAGAAATATTATTTTATAAAATTTAGTTTATAAAATAATATTATATCTTAATTCCTCGCAATGTTTTACGTAAGTGTTTTATTTAAGTAAGTGTTTTATTTTAAATAAAACACTTACGTGTTTTCAAATCAGTATTTAAACTCATCGTTAGATCGTTTGAGGATCCCGAAACGTATGAGTGTGGTTAAATACCCAGACCCCAACCCTTTTCCCTTCACTTTTTCCTTCCTTTTCTCTCTTCTCTCTCCTCTCTCTCTTCCCATGCCCGACGTACACATGCTCCTCCTTCACTGTGCGAGTTGCACCTCCAGCCCAGCCACCACCGGCCACCATAGGCTTCACCGCCGGTCGTCGATCATTCCCCACATGCCGGCCAACACCTTCTCCAGTCGGCCAAGCCACACGGTCTCTCTCTCTCCTTCCACAGCTTCACTAGCCGAAATGGGTAAGGACACATTTGCTTCCTCCACGCCGCCATACACGGCAGCTATGGTCTCACCTCCAGTCACCAAATGACCACCACCCTCCGGTCATCATTCCCTCCCACCGGCGAGCCCCCACGTGCCCTTCTCCTCCCTCCATGGCACCACCCTCAAAATGGGTTTTACACCCATTTCCTCCACTTAGAGTCACCATACACGGCCAAAACGGCCACCAAGCACCACCAATGGAACGACCACATCATGGGCTTCCTTCCATGTCCACCTTTCTCCCTACCACTCTCTCTTTCAACGATGGGTCTCCACATCTACCCATTCGGTTGCACCACCGTACACGGCCACCCATGGTGTTTCACCACCATCACCTTGTTCCTCTCATCATCACGACCTTCTCCAAGAAATTCCATGTCCAACGAAGCTATGCATAGCCCTCACTCTCCCTCACTCTCCACAGCACGAGCTACACCTCAAGAGGCCGATCCGCCACCATGAGCCACTGTATGGCCACCACCTCGCCACCACAGCTCCACCACATCTTTCTCTTCCTTTTCCTAGCTTGCCATGAAGTTCTATGGCCTTCCGCCACCTCAAGCCTCCACCTACCATTTCGGATGCACTGTTCACGGCGTGATGCCGCCGTGCTCCGCCACCTTTGACCACCACGAGGTCACCTTGAGCCTTTCCAAGACCACGCCTAACTATTCTCAAGCCCAAACCGTCACTTTATGTAGTGGACAACCACCGTACTCGGTGTTACCGCCACGTACGCTCCTCCGACGCCTGATCATGACGAGCAGCGAGCGACGTACAAGTTATCCTGTCGATGGTATAACCCTCTATTTCTAGTTATTTATGTTTAAAATAGTTGATTGGTTGGCCTGTAGACTGTGTAGTTAGTATTTGTAGAGTTCGCTGCGTAGTTGTGAAGTGAAGTGTAGTTGTGAAGTGTTGGGCTTGATTGTCTAGTATTGTGGACTGTGCTTGAAGTATGAGCGTGAGATGGATGCCTTAGTCGTGATATGGTGTGTAGTGTGAAGAGAGTACGCGTGACGCGTACTCTCTGTAATGTAGCGACGCGCCGTGTGACGTGCGCTGTAATGATGTGTGGCGTAGAAGGAAGGAAGTGCCCGTGGAGTGTACTCCATGTTGTATGGCGATGCACCGTGTGAGGTGCGTCGTGATGATAAGTGTTGTAGCAAAAGGAGTACGTGTGACGCGTACTCCATGTCGCGTGACAATGCACTGTGAGGCGTGCATCGTAGTGATGTGTGTTGTAGTGTGGATGGACAAGAGTTAACGTGAGTGTACTCTGTACTAGGTCGTGATACACCGGATGGCATGTCACGAAGGGTTAGATGGTGTAGCAAAGAAGTGTGGAGTGTATGGTGTAACGTCGAGAATTGTGTAACAGTGTCCCGAAGCAATGGTGATGTGGCTGTAGTCCAAGGTTGTGACGCCCCCAACTCCCACGTAAGGCCACGTGGAAATCGAGACGTTGGGATGATGACAACACGGTCATACATCCCATCGCCAAGTGCCAAAAGTGTGTACACATGTAATATGTGTTCAAATAAAAACACGCAGCGGCTAGAAAAACCATATAACTAAGTACCAGAATTTTGTTTAATTACAAACCAGTTTAAAACAAGCGTAAATAAAATATTACATGTTCAACATCTTAAATCCAAATACATACCAATAAAAACAACGACAAATATAATATATATATATATAAAGCACTCCAAACTACTTCTCTGGCGGAGCCACCTCCTCAGGTTCAGCCTCCTCGTCCTCTACATCTGCACCAAAATCTACGGTATCAAAAATGGTGCTGCAGGTAAGTAATAATCCAAACGACGCAAGATAAAAACATATTACAACCAAAACAATATGCATGAAGTATGCCCAATGCACATGTCCCATAAAACACATTTTTTTCCACACACGCCAAAATCCCAGTTGGCCCAAAACCTTTCCTTTAAATTTTTCCTCGCCATTATCCCAGATAATGTCCCAAAAACTAGTCTCATCATTTTTCCAGAAAATTGCCCAATAACCAATTCATCAGAGCACTGTAGGCGGGAATCGCAGGCGGGACTCTACCACCATCCCTGCTCACCACCATCCCTACACGTGCCTCTAACTCAAGCCAATCAATCCCATCGTTCGCATATACCAAAAACCATATCTCGCTCGAAAATCCCGTTTTCAATAAATAACACATGCATATGCGTACACAATGCAATGCAAATAAAATTATACAAATTCACCAACATAATCCAAACATCAATAATAACCAACAAACAACTCCTTCCTCAATTCCAACCGACCCCCGACTCCTCGGACTCAGTCCGGAATAACCAACCAGATCACAATAATTATTGTAAAGGCAATAATACATTTAAATCTAAAACGAAGTTTGAAAAGTACTTACAGCGCTATACAGTATTTTTCGAAAGCTCGCGGCGTTGCAAACGGCGGAGAAAAAGCAACGTAACAGTGTATTTTACACTGTGGCCTTGGAATTACCCACTTTTGAATGGGGAAAAACCAAGACACGAAATTGATAGGGAATGGTCTTGAGATGTTTATGAAGCTAAGGGAAGTGGTGTTTGGCCGTGGGTGGCAGTGGAAGGCCAAAAAGGGGCTGAACGGAGATGAGCTCATGGGAGCTGCTCCGGCAATGGATCGGGGCCGTAATTAGGTGGGTTAGGTCGGCAAGAGGTAGAGGAAGAAGCTGTGAAGAGGTGGTGGCCGGAGGTGGAACGACGGTGGCGAATCGAGGCAAAAACCGTGCGGCTTTGATGTGCTTTTCCGGCTAAACGGCGGCACGGGTGGGGATGAGACTTGGTGGGGTGGTTCACCGGAGGGAGGGGAAGATTTTGGTGGGGGTGGTGTGGGGCACGGCGGCCGGCGGCGGTGGATCTGGGCTGCACGACGATAAACGGCGAAATGGGTATAGGAGAGAGAGTGGAAGCACGGGTTGGGGGCTAACGGGGAAGAAAGAAATAAGGGAAAAAAAAAAAGAAAGAAAAAAGAAAGAAAAAGAGAAGAAGGAAAAAGGAAAAAAAAAGAAAAGAAAATATGGGAAAAGAAATGAGGTTCAATCCTCACCTCTGGAGTCCAACAACTGATCCAATGAAAATAACTTTAAAAGCAATAAAACCAAGTAAATATTTTAAACACAACGTAAAGCTAAAATATAATAAATAACTAGTAAAAACTAACTATTTAATTTTAAAACCAAAGACAAGCTAAAATAAAATAAACAGCAATTTAAATTCAAATAACAAATAAAATCAATTTAAAATCCGATAATTTAAAATAAAAGAACTATTATAATAATTAAATTAAAATATTTTTCAGTGAAAATACACGTAAAAATGGGGTGTCACAAAGGTAACGGGTGTTGCCTTGAGGATGACGTATGGCTGAAGGTATATGTGAAGCGGTGAAAAGGTATCAGAGAGTGCAGCAGAAGCATGATGGGCATCGTGCTGTTATTCGAGAATTTGTCTGGAGCTGCATAATGTGACAGAGGTGCATTTCTAGATGCAGTCCTCTTGTTAAGTGACGGGAATTGTGTAACAGTGTCCTAAAGCATTGGTGATATGGCCTGTAGTCCGGGGTGATGGGTGTCACCTTGTGATTGACTATGGGTAAGAGTATATGGAAGTGGTGGAAAAGTATCAGAGCGTATAGCGGAAGCATGATGGGTATTGTGACGTGACTCAGGATTAGTCTTGAGCTGCGTGACGTGACAGAGGTGCATTTGTGGATGCAATCCTCTCCTATCAAGTGTTGGAATGAACTTGTACAGGGCTGAGAAGTAGGAAGTGTCCTATCAACCAGATCTGAGCAAGTTGGTATTGGAGTATGGAGCTTATTTATACAAGCGGGCGTTCATTTGAACTATAAGTTACTCTTAGGTGATAAAAGGGGATGAGATGCAGGTGTCTCTAGCGAGACACGTGTGCCGGATAGGTTTACCATATGTAATGGGTAATCTATCCTGATCATAGTTACATGGTGTTTTAGCCCCAGAGTTGGCTTGAATTCGTGTAGCCTGACTGGTTGGGAATGATGATGTAGTATGGGCTAGGATACGTGAAGGCAGTAATGGGTAAGTTGTCTAAAGTTGGGACGCATGACTCTGTCAGTCGGAATCATACGCCAGATTGTGGAAATAGAAGAACAAGACAGAGGTCTTAGTGTCTTAACCCTAAGGTGAATCACAGGTGTTCACTTTAAGGAATAAGATCCAAAAGGTTTTACCGTAATAAATAGTACGTAAGAACCCAGGGATGGACGGAGAGTGTTCCAAGTGAGGCATAGTTCTGTTTTTAGAATAGTTAGTTATGCATTAGATAGATGATGACGTAAGGTTATGTGTATGCATGTAGGTTGTCATCTGACACGCACACGAATGGACTGCATGGAATGAGTATGGCATGAAGTCCAGGTAAGTATTACGTTCATACTCTTCTAGAGTTTTCTTTATAGAAACGAAGAAGACGATGAAAGCTTTTCTCTAAAAGGAAAACGAAAATGAAACGTAAGTTGTTTTAAGTATAAGTACGTAGCGGCCTTCCTTGGCAGCCCCTTTTTACGCACCCAAAGTATGTACGTGTATGCATGTGAATGGATGCTATAAGTTGTAACAGCTCGCTAAAATTTAGCTTTATCTCCTCACCCTTCTCTTTCTTTTTTTTCGAACATATTAGACAGCACGGCAATCAGTTTTGGATTCTTTCCCGACAGCAATCACTATCTCTCTCGTCTCTACCCTCACCCGAAATCACGTGCATAATTTATCTTTTTCCGTAAATCACGTTATTTTGTTCTTCACCGACAACTGTAAAATCATGAACAGAATTATCCTAAGCGTTGTACCTCGATGGCGTATTCCGGATCTTATCCACCGGATTTGAAAGTATTAGATAAGCTTATTTTTAAAGTAGCACAATTATAATAATTTAATGAGCTCTGAAAATATTATAATTGTGGATAATTACTTAGATTAAATATTTTAGTTGTTTTAAGATATTAAGAGGTTTAATTTTACGTTGAAAACTCTTATTTAAATTAAATGGTTTTATCCTCTTTGAGTGATTAAAGATACTTTATCATTTTAATAATGATGAATAAATATTATTTTATAAACCTTAGTTTATAAAATAATAATCTATCTTAATTCCTCTCAGTGTTTATTTAAGTGTTTTATGCACTTTGATTAATTAATGATACTTTATCATTTTATATAATGATGAAGAAAATATTTTTTTTATAAACCTTAGTTTATAAAATAATATTCTATCTTAATTCCTCTCAGTGTTGTAATTAAGTGTTTTATTGATTTAAATGATTGTCCTCTTCGATTAATTAACGGTACTTTATCATTTTAAATAATGATGAGAAAATATTATTTTATAAACTTTAGTTTATAAAATAATATTCTATCTTAATTCCTCTTAGTGTTGTAATTAAGTGTTTTATTAATTTAAATAATTTTATCCTCTTCGATTAATTAACGGTACTTTATCATTTTAAATAATGATGAGAAAATATTATTTTATAAACTTTAGTTTATAAAATAATATTCTATCTTAATTTCTCGTAGTGTTTTATTTTTCAATAAAACACTTACGCGTTTTCAAATCAGTGTTTTAACTCATCGTTGGATTATTTGAGGATCCCGAAGCGTATGATTGAAGTTAATTACCTAGGCCCCTACCCTTTTCCCTTCACTTTTTCCTTTTCTCTTTTCTCTCTTCTCTTTCCTCTCCCTCTCCCTCATGGCCAACGTACACTTTGCTTTGCTTTCCTCCATAGCCGTTTGGTCCAAGCTTCCTACCGGCGCCACCTCCGGCCACCATGCCTCACCTCCCTCACCGGCGTGCTCCTCCCTCACCGGCAAACACATCCTCACCGGTGGTGAGATAAACCGGCCACCCAATCTCTCTCCTTTCTCCTCCAAACAAATGGGTCTTTAAGGCTTTTTCACCATTTTGGACCACCATACACGGCCAAATCAGCCACCAAGCACCACCAATGGATTCACCTCATCAAGGGCTTCCTCCCCATGTCTTTCTTTTCCCCTAACTCTCACTCTTTCTCATATGGGTCTCTCAAATCACACTTTCGGTTACACCGCCGTGCACCACCGTACACGGCCACCCGTGGTGTTTCACTACCACCATCTTGTTCCTCTCATCCCCATGAACTCTCCAAGAAATTTCATGGCCAACGGAGCTTTGTAGAGCTCTCACTCTCCGTCACTCTCCAAGGCTGAAAATGGCTTCAAACGGCCGATCCGCCGCCGTTAGCCTCCGTATGACCACCACCTCACCACCACAGCTCCACCACATGTTCATCTACCTTTCCCTAACTTGCCATGAAGTTCTATGGCATTTCGCTACCTCACGCTTCCTCCCACCGTTCGGTTTTACTGTTCACGGCGTGATGCCGCCGTGCTCCAGCACCTTTGACCACCACAAGGCGACCATGAGCCTTCTAAGGCCACGCCTAGCTTTTCTCAAGCCCAAACTACCACTTTATGTGGTGGACAGCCATTGTACGCGGTGTTACCGACACGTACGTTCCTCCAACGCATGTTCGTGACGAGCAGCGAGCGACGTACGGATTATCCCGTCAATGGTATAACCCTCTATCTCCAGTTAATTATGTTTAAAATAGTTAGTTGATTGGTTTGTGGATTGTGTTATTGTATTTGTGGAGTTCGCTACGTAGTTCTAAAGCGAAGTGTGGTTGTGAAGTGTTGGGCTTGATTTTGTAGTTTTGTGGACTGTTCTGTGAAGTATGGGCGTGAGATGGATGCCGTAGTTGTGATACGGCGTGTAGTGTGAAGAGAGTACGCATGTAGCGTATCCTGTGTAATGCAGTGACGCGCCGTGCAATGTGCGCTATAGTGTTGTGTGGCGTAGAAGGAAGGGAGTACACATGGAGTGTACTCCGTGTTGTATGGTGATGCATCGTGTGATGTGCATTGTGATGATGAGTGTTGTTGCGAAGGAAGTATGCGTAGCGCATATTCCGTGTAGCGTAGCGATGCACCGTGAGGCGTGTATCGTAGCGATGTGTGTTGTAGTGTGGATGGAAGAGAGTTCACGTGAGTGTGCTCTGTACTAAGTCGTGAAACACCGGATGGCGTGTCACGAAGGGTTGGATGGCGTAACAGAGAAGTGTAGAGCGTATGGTGTAGTGTTGTAAAACTGTTTGACAATGTCCCGAAGCAGTGGTGTTTTGGCTTATAATCCAGGGTGACGAGTGTCATCTTGTGGTTGACTATGGCTAAGAGTATATGGATTGAGAAAAGAGTTGTTTGTTTGGTTGTTATTGATAATTTTAATGATCTTGATTTAGTGCAAAGGCTTTCTGAAGTCAATTTATCTCTTCCGAGTATAGTGAAACCTCAAGTTGCCCGTGGTGTTGCAAGTGCTCACAATATGGCAATTGAGTTCAGAATTGAAAATCTTAAGGACTTGAGTGTTCCTCTTCCAGCTGTTGTGCAGTTCCTCGTGTTTCGCGCTCTATTTTTCATAGAACGCGACGATCGAGGTAAATTAGCCTCTAACTTACTATCAGTTTATTGTATATGTGTGATGGGTAAGGGAACTACAATTTATGTATGTATGTTATCATATATGCCATGTCATGCAATGTCATTACATGTTTATCTGTTACGCATGATTTAATCTCTAATTAATATTTATCTATTACACAGCAATTTGTGTTACGTATAATACGTGGGGCCACAACAACTGTGGAGTACGTATTATATTTTATGTTACATATAATACGTGGGGCCACAACAACTGTGGAGTACGTATTATATTTTATGTTACGTATAATACGTGAGGTCACAACAACTGTGGAGTACGTATTATATTTTATGATACGTATAATACGTGGGGCCACAACAACTGTGGAGTACGTATTATATTTTTATGTTACGTGTATTCATGGGGCCACAACAACTGTGGAGCATGAAGTATGGGGCCACAACAACTGTGGACCATACACTACGTGAGACACAACAATTGTGACACATAGAATACGTGGGGTCACAACAACTTTGGAATACGTATTAATGCACGTTATTAATCAAGACAATTGAATAAGATTCCAAGTTTATATTAAGTCAAGTTTCAGATAAAGTCCATGTTATGTTATGCTCACGTACATGTATGACTATACTTATGCATTTATGCTTTTACTGCCATGCATGCATCTTTAACCTGTGTGGGAGTTTTATGTTAACTTACTGAGATTTGTAATCAAATCTCACTGTGGTAGTCCCAACTACCATTCCCCCCGAATGGTAGATCTTGTTACAGGACCCGAAGGAGAATTGGAATCTGACCAACTGAATACGGTCGACTAGGCCACGGTGCGATGTTGATGATGGCATAGTATTTAACTTAGGTTACTACTTGTACTTTTGGAGTTGTATCTCAAGTATTCTTTTGATCACAACATTTTGGACTAGTGTGGTGATCACGGCTATTTAGTATGCCTTTATGTATGAAATATGTTTCAAGTATTTGGATATTTTTAGTTTGGTGCATAGTATTGCTAAAGAAAAAGAAAATTTAAATTATCCGCTGCGAATATTGCATAATGCTAGATGCATGTTAGGAACATTGCATCTTATATGTCATGAACGGGGGCAGGTAACCTTGTGTTGCATGTCCTGACGCTTCAATTGTCCGTTTAATCCCAAGCGGAATTTGGGGGAGTCACATAAGTAGTACGTATTGTATGTATGTTCATGAAAGGAAAACAAAATGAAGCTTTAAAAGACATAAGAACCGTTAAGAAATGCAAGAACTGAAACTGAAATGAAGAGAAAGAAAAGAAAACAAGATTTTTCCTAGAAATGATTCTTCCTAAAATGATTCTTTTCAAACTCTTTCTGAACAGCTTTTCTTAAGAGAAAAGAAAGAAAACCATTTTCTTTTAAAGAAAGAAAACCATTTTCTTTTAAAGAAACTTCTTTTGAAACGACTTTTACAAAATAAAAGAGAGAAAACCATTTTCTTACGTAAAACTTTATTTATCGAAAGAAATGAAGAACCATAATAACCGTAAGAACTGTAAGGATTGAAATGAAAGAATGGACTATAAAGAGAAGGAAAGGACTGTAAAGGAATGAATGGATTGAACTAAATGGATGATGTATGAAAATACGTAATGGCCACATGGACTGAAATGGAAATGGTACCAATGAATGGAATTGATGGGGCAGATTGCAATGCCGGGTAAGTAGTACTGGTAGTGCACCTAGTGCTGCACCCTGACGGAATGGATTCCCAACCCGTGGCCACAGGCGGAATCAGGTCCAAAAGACCGCTAACCCCAGCACATGGGGCGTAACAGTGTGCTACATGGCCAATAAAAGTGAAAAGAAAGAATGGATGCATGTTAAGAAAGGAATGCATGTATGTATGGATGAACGGAATGCATGAATGTACGTAAGTAAGAAAAGTTGAATGCATGAATGTATGTATGCATGAATGTATGTAAAAGAACTAATGCATGAACAGATTCTTTAAGAAATGAAGGCAACGATGCGTGGGGAACTGTTTTAAAGAAGAAAGCATGTTTATAAAGAAAAGCCACACCTCGCAACGTTTTAAAATGAAAAGAAAGACTTATGCATGCTAAGTACGATATGTATGTATGGAATGATAAATGCATGACTGAAAATCTATGTTATTATATTTTGACTGTATGAAGTAATGCTTACGAGTCATCGACTTATTTTAGTTTTTATGTGTGCCATCCCAGGCACAAGATGAGCATGACAGGTCAGGACGGGCATAGCCCAAGGTAGAAGAGCACGAAGGCCTTGGCAAAATGTTTTTATATGAAAACTTAAATTATGAAATTTAATATTTTCCGTTGTAATCTTTTAATTAAGAAAAAAAATTTTATTTATAGTATGAAGTCCTTTGTATCTTGGCATGGACGGAAAAGAATTTTAAAAGGAATAGTAATTCCCATCGATTTTTATCAAAATCGGATATAAAAATGACCAACCATAAGGACGAGTGTTACAAGTTGATATCAGAGCAAGACCCAGGTTATGAAAGACTTCATATGAAACTTTTCTTAAAAGAAGAGAAAGAAAAACTTTTACGTGAAAGAAAATCTTTCACATAAAAAAAGATTTTCCTTTACATGAAAGAAACTTTTACCTAAAAGAAACTTTGATGGAAGAAAACTTTTTACAAGAAAGAAAATCTTTTACATAAAAGAAAAACTTTTCTTTGCATGAAAAAAAAGTTTCCCATTAAAGAATTTTTTTTTTCATAAAAGAAAACTTTTACATGAAAGAAAACTTTTTATATGAAAGAAAATTGTACATGAAAAGAAAGCTATTGAAAAGAGAACTGAAGTAAGGATGGAAAACCTAGGCTAACGTCTTCCCAAAGCATGTCTCGTCCCATGAAACATTCTCGAGGTAAATATCCACGATATCCCATGAAACATAATTTCCGTCCATTTTGCTGTGTATCTTTGTGACAACTAGAATAAACCATTTTACCTTTTGTGTTTTACCCAAATAAGTTCTCGTATACTAAAAAATCATTTATTGTCCACAATACTGCAACATGCATCTTGAACTCCCGCGACAAGACCACATCATATGTACTGACACTCTGTTCCCACAACTCTTTCAACTCTGTCATAATTGGCTGCAGGTATCTATCTCATTCCCTAGTGACCTTGGCCCTGGGATCAGTAGAGTCATCATAAAATAAGGATCCTTCATACAGTTCCATGGTGGCAAATTATAGGGCATTAATAGGACAAGCCAAGTTCTATAAGAAGTGCACCTGTTTCCAAATGGATTAAAACCATTAGTTACTAAATCAAGGCGTACATTGCGAGGTTCTTCAGAAAATCATAGATACTCATCATCAAATTTCTTCCATTGTAAGAAATCTATATGATGTGAGAAGAATTGATCATTTTGGACTGTTTTTGTGTGATGTCAAGTCATATCTTTCGTAGTCATTTGAGAAGCAAACAATATTTGAAGTCGAGAAAGCGTTAGGGCACAAACAGGCAAGGCGACTCTCCAAACGAAACCATCCTCATCAAAGCACTGTTAGAGGGGAGATCAAGGACCATGGAATTCGGAATGCAATAGGAAATTCTTAGACTTGTTAAATCCCTAGCAGTAAGGGGGGAATGCTAGTTGAAACTTTCCAAGAAAGGAACTGTTTTTCTAGCAGAGGGCTCTAGCACGGATAAGGAAGAAACCCTAGGTGGGGTTTGAGAAGAAGCTCAATTGAGAGGGTGAGAAGAACCGCATTGACCCATTGCGGCAAGTCTTGAAAGGAGAAAGATTAGAGATAGAGAAAGAAAGTTGGAGAAAGTGAGTCTAGTGAAACTGAGGGGAAGCCGGGGAGGAAAGGGAAGATAATGATGAGAGATTTAATGAGAAGAAGAAGGGAGTACGTCAGGTTGAAAAGAAAGGTAATGATGAATGATTTCTTGGAATACGAGAGGGTGATAGCACCATCATTACTTGATTTTAAGACACGGAAGTGAAGAACGCGGGAATAGCTCAAAGTAACTTGGGCCACACAATCAGGAACTTTCAAAATCCTACACCTTGGATGGGAAAAATATCTAGCCAGGTAGGGGGAGAATCAACCTAGGAATTTTCCAAGTGATCCCAAGCAACGAGGTAAGGAAAAAAATAAATAAATTTCTCATGTGTTGGTATGAAGAAAATTAGCGGGGTAACTGAAGAGTTATTTAGGCCGTAGAAGAAATGAGACTTCGTAATAGACGCCCGCAGTGAGTTCAAAATCGATACAAAAAGGCATTTTTGGGTCAATTTTTTTTGCAGGGATTTTATAATCGCCAGAAAAGGTCTAATGGTACTATTCCACAACCATGAATCTCCCAAAAGACCCAAACCCAACTATGAATAACCTAAACTCCCAAGAGAGTTTTGCCCAAAATCCCCAATTCCCAAGTTCCAAAACCCCAAAATCCCAGCTTAAAGACCCTTCAAGATTCCAGCAGATGTCAGGTATTTGGGTTCGAATTCTTCTTCTTTACCTGGTAAGTCCTCGATTTCAACTCCTACTGCACCATCAACAAGCTAGTAAGAAAATCCAAGAAATTCTTTATAACATTGAGTATGATAGGAAATTTGGTTTTAAGATGGACATCGATTCGTATTCAATCCCTGAAGGGCTTTTAAAAGAGACGATCCGATTGATTTCTTCACTGAAAGAAGAACATGATTGGATGCTGAGTTTAGATTGAATGCCTTTGAGAAGTTCTTGAAAATGAGAGCCCAAATGGTCTAATTACTGGTACTCACTCATTGATTTCCAAGATCTATTTTTTCCTTCTTGGAGCAAAGCTAACGTTGATGGAGGCTTAGGTTTGGGGGAGGGTGGAGTTTGGGAGTTGAAGCTTGAATTAGATTCATTGTTTGAGAGAGGGTGGAATATGGGAGCAGATCTATCTTTTCCTTCATGGAGAAAAGACATTTTTTTAATATTAAAACATGCCACCTGGTATGGGCCTTGTCAGTCAGGATGGAGTATCAGGAGGATTTATCGGTGGGCGTAGCTTTTCCCAGCCTTATTGTATTGCTTGTGATAGTTAGGTGCAGTAGTACTAGCGCTGTTGAAGTACGACTCTAATATATATATAGAGAAATTCTATTTGCAATTTTCATTTGGGGACGGTATATGCAGATCATTTATTAAATGAGAAAAAAATATTATTTTAGAAGGAATAATTTTGTAATTTTAAAAAATTTTAAAGATAAAATTGACTAAACCTACATTGCAATCTCTAAATAGAGATTATACGTAACATTGCTCATATATTTATTGAAAGGCAAGTAATGAATATACAAGTGAAGTACTGCTTCACCCACTTTTCAAAGTTCTTTCTTTATTTTGGCTTTAACACGTGATAAAATAATTTGAAGCTAGGTGGCTTAGATCTAGAATTAAACTAAGTGAATCACGTGCATGTCTTGCTTGATCTTCGACAGCTTCATGCTTCTTTTATTTAAGAATGTTTGGTGAGTTACCATTACAGTTAGTTGACAGCTAGTTGCTAGAAGACTACTAGGCAATTTATTGCTTTGATAGGATCCGTCGTTCATCTTAAAGCTAGGTGGATCTCATGCTTGTTCTATATATTTAAAAATCATCGAAGTAAAGAAAAAGTAGCATCTTTGGGCCGTGTGAAGATCAGGGCAAGAAAATGAATTCGAAATATATACTACTTTTAGAGATCATTGTGGGAATTATGCTTCTTGCTGGACAGTTTTTCTGCATGGTTGAAGGCGATGTGCATTACTATGACTTCGTTGTAAGTACTTCGGTACCACTTTCCTATCCTTTAATCATGCATGCACGTTCATTTCCTAAATTTCAGCTTGGGAACCGTACCATAACATGATCACCTATCATATGTGTCTGTGTTTTCTCCAAATTGTGGGCTTTCTGTTTTTCGTTTTCTGGACACTCAATCATGGGGGTTTGGAATGGAAGCTTTTTAGCGGATTAGTCGCAGAGCATTAGCTTATTAATTAATGTATATGGGAGATTGTAAATGATTCACTATCATATTCTCTTTTTTGTAGCTTAAGGAGAAGAACTTCACGAGGCTCTGCAGCACAAAGAGCATGCTGGTTGTTAATGGCAGTTTTCCAGGGCCAGTAATCCGTGTTCACAAAGGGGATACGGTCTTCGTTAACGCCCACAACCAAGGATATTATGGCGTCACTCTCCACTGGTAATCTCTGATCTGTCTCTTCCCCGATATCTCATATCAACACCGCCCCCGCCACCCATGAGGCCTCGTCCCATGACTCAATTTGCTTCTTGTGGTCATGCTATACGTTGATCATCTTCTGCTCAATCGCATGACGGCTACAAATTGAAACCCCACGACACCCATATCTAGTCGTGGGGTAATGGATTTCGTCCTCACAATTACTAGATTAATTGGGACTATTTTATAAAGGGTAGTGGGCACTACTCTGCCGCCAGGTTTGACCACTAGGCAAGCCCTAGTGCAAATTACGCATTTATTTTTTGTTTTTCTTTTCAATAGTTTTTAAAAAAATTTTAAAAAATAAAAAAATACTAATACATTAATAATTACTTTCTTAACTGTTAAGTAAAAAAAATTAAAAAGTATAAAATGCATGAGCGCTCAAATTGAGAAGACAAACTCAAGCGACATAGTATCATTTTCCATTATGAAAAACATGAGAAATTAGAAAAACTAAATAAAAAGAAGGAAAGAAAAAATTAACTGATGAAGAAAACTATGTTATATATAACGTGATTTGCAATGTAATGCTTGGCCAGTAAAGTTTCCACATCAAAGTGGCAACGTCAAGACTAGCTAGTCCAAGTCCAAGTAGTTCATCAAGAAGTTCTTCAAGTTGCTATCTAATGTGATATTCACCGGTAGCTATTAATTCATTAATTAAGCTGCCCACCAAGAGGCAACCCATATTAATTATAGTTAGAAAGACCGTTCATCCAACCAACAGCAGTACTTCGCATCAGTAATTAATTATATTATAATAATATTTTTATTCAATTTTTTCTTCATTGTTTCTTAAAATCATGTCAAACATCTTAACTCAAACTATTTTAGTACTATTTACAAATATTTTCATTATTATTCACAAATTATTTCACTATTATTCATAGATTTCTCATCACATCTCATGTTATTTCAACATCCTGTTGGGTTTTTTGCTCTTTTCGTTAGTCCCACATGGGTGGAAAATGAAGAAAGATCAAGGCCTAAAGCCTAAAAAAGGAGGCTTAGCCTTCTTGGTAAAGTGCACCAATTAAATGCTTAACTAGTAACTTTTGGCTCTAATTAAATTTTTTTGTTGTCCATTTTTGTAAAATGGCTCAGAAGATGTGTGAGTTAAAGTTTTGCTAGTGGAAAAAAATTTGTGGGTGTGTTTGGGGTGAAGAGAGAAATTGTGTGATTGTAACAATTTTCCACATAATAGATTTTCTACTTTGTGTCTGGTGGTTTTTCTTCTATTTTAGAAATTTTTCACTTAAAATATTATGTTGTTATTATTTCTCTATTTTTTTTTTTATATATTCTTGTAAATGGTAGATCCTAGGAGGTGAATTTGGGAGGTCTAAATACCCAACAAGTGGTATCAGAGCCAGATTCTTTTTGTGGGGTAGAGTTTTGGTCTGGTAATGTGGATACGTACAGTCTAAGGGGGTTTTGTTTAGGAGATTGGAACTTAAGCAAGACCATTGTGACCCTTCAATCTTTCCTAAGAACTTATTTAGTGAGGTACTATTAATTTCTATGGTAAAATTCATTGAGATAATTTCAAGATGTTTTGGAGAAATTGGATTACACAAGATGTTGAAGGGTAGATCAACCCCTGAAATCAGCAGTGATACTAGCGACTGGTGAAACGGCTAGTACAATGAGTAGGTTCGACAAGTGGCTCCAAGTCAATAAATGGAGATACTGGTATTGATGCTAACATTATATCTCTGTCCATCGAAATGGGACATGTATATCCTTATGTCATGTTGCTAATTCCCAAAGTTGTCATAATAGAGGATGTGTTAATGTTAGCAGGTCTATAAATTTACATACAGGCATTGGTTTAACATTAATGCAAGCTTGTGTGTAGTGGAAATTCATGTCAATAGCTTATGAACTTCCAGAAAAGCCAAACGTGAAAGTTACACCATAATTTTTAGCAAGATTATTTTCTACATGGGCCGAAATGAAATGCTTGGAATTAGTTTATTCTAAGCGGGTATGCTTTTATGATAAAACATGTTAGCAGAAGTTATGAAAATCTTCATTGAGGTGGAGCGTAGTTGCGGGACCAACCAAAGTCTCAAGGTGGAGATTGTTGGATTTTTTGCTCCTTTTGTTAGTCCCACACGAATAGGAAATGAAAAAGGATCAAGGCCCAAAACCTATAAAATGAGGCTTAACCTTCTTAGTAAAGTGTACTAATCAAATACTTAGCTAGTAACTTTTGACTCTCGTTAAATTCCTCTATTATCCTTTTTTGTAAAATAGGAATAGGTGTGAGTTAAAGTTTTGCTAGTGAGGAAAGCTTTGTGGGTGTGTTTGGGATGAGGAAATAAATTGTGTAATTATAACAATTTTTTAGAGAGTGAATTTTCTTCTCTAGGTCTGATAATTTTTTTCCTTTTTTGAAAGTTTTCCACGTAAAATCTTAAGTTATAATTATTTCTCTGTTTTTCTTGATATTCCTGCAAATAATAGATCCTAGGAGGTGAATTTGGGTGGTCCAAATTCCCAACACATCCAAACGTACAAGACCTAAGTTCACTGAAAACAAGTAATATCGAATATTTTATTACCCATCTAAACGCGCCTGCGCTAGTTAACGTATTTAAGGGCATAAGGATTTACTTTTGCACGCTTGTTTTAGATTGATATTTAAAGACATTACATTTTTTGGTAGTGTTACAACTACTGCAGGCATGGTGTGAAACAGCCAAGAAATCCATGGTCGGATGGTCCGGAATACATTACACAATGTCCGATTCAACCCGGAACAAATTTCACATATGAGGTTATATTTTCTGAGGAAGAGGGAACACTCTGGTGGCATGCGCATAGCGACTGGACACGAGCAAGTGTTCATGGTGCCATAGTTGTCCAACCTCCTATTGGATCCGCCTATCCATTTCCCAAGCCAAACGATGAAGAGATCATTGTGCTCGGTATGTACGATCTCCCTATTACCATGAGCTAAATAACATGCTAGACCTAATTATGTGTGAGCAAATTGGAAAAAGTATCGAATTAGTGTTCTAACTCAGAAATTTTGATGTGATAGTACTACCACTAGTTCTAAAAATTTAAATTGAGAGATAGAATTTAATTTAATTATTTAAATAATATCTTATCAGGTGTGAGTCATTATCTATATATATATTTATATGTCTGCATGTATGTATAATTGTACAAAAACATATATACATATCTAATCCAATCAGGCTTTTGAATATGCAGCGGCCTGGTACAAAGGAAATTTGAGGGAGTTGGTAGAAGAGGCCATGGAAGAAGGTAGTGACCCGCCACATACTGATGCTGATACCATAAACGGGGAGCCAGGAGATTTTTGTGCTTGCTCCCGAGGTACTTATTCTTTTAATTAGTTTCTCGTTCTTAATATATTCGCATATGTTGTGTTTCTCCAAATAAAGTCGTAGCAATTTCATCTTCCGAATTATTGACATATTGGATGTTGAGAACTTGATAAAAGAAAGATAGGAAAATAGAAAGCTGGAAAACAGAGAGAAAGAGGATGAAGAACTATCCTATCTTGTATTGAAAATGAATTGACTTGAAATGAAACAAGTGCTTTACATGTACTTATATAGAAATGAAACTAATAACAGAAAATAACCGTCAACTTGTCAAGGCTCATTCTCTATTTTACCCTTTTTCATATTTTGACTTTAATTCCATATCTTCTATTCTTGAGGCTATACTCCAACATTGGACTCAGAATATTCAACCACGATCTTATTGATGTTGCAGACACGACATATCGTTGGACGGTTGATTATGGCAAAACCTATCTTCTTCGAGTGGTTAATGTTCACACAAATGCATATCTTTTCTTCGCAGTTTCTCAACACAATTTCACACTTGTTGGGATGGATGGACATTACACCAAACCGATTGCAATGAGTTATATCATGATAAGCCCAGGACAAACAATGGACATTTTACTCAGAGCAAACCAATCTCTTGGCCACTATTACATGGCTTCTCGACAATTCTCAAGCGAGAACAGCACCGTTACTGGATTTGACCACGTTAATGCAACTGCAATTCTCCAATACAGTGGAAATTATACTGCTCCATCTTCTCCTTCTTTTCCCAGTACACTCCTTATGTACTTGGACTTCTACGCCGCCTTGAAATTCACTAAAAGTATAAGGAGCTTAAAAAGCCAAGACTATCCTGTGAACATCCCCCTGAACATAACCACAAGAATGTTCATTACAGCTTCGATGAATACAATAATCTGCACAACCTGTTCGGGAGGGATGGATGATGAAATTGTAGCTACAAGCTTGAATAACATAAGTTGGGTCAACCCAAGAATTGATGTATTACAAGCCTACTACAAGTACTTCTGGCTTTCCTTCTCTTTTTCTAATTTTCCTATGCTTTATTCGTGGAATATTGAATTAGATGGTATGCATATATAAATATATATATATATATATATGTTGGAGGTCTTTCTCTTGTTCTTGTTGAAACCACCCAAGTATGTATTAGTTACCGTTTGATGTTTTGGTGCATTAGGCACCGCTCGCTATTTTGGTGTATTAGGCACCAACATGTTCACTGTATTTTGCAGCTGGAAATCAACCGTGTGTTACGGCGAATTTCCAGCAATCTTTGGGGCTGAACTCTCCTATAAAAGGAGAGCTTCAGCTCATGTAATTTGTGGGCATCAAGAGAGAACAAAGAGAGGGCAAAATCAGAGAGAAAAGAGAGGGTACGTGAGAGAGTTGAGAGAGTTTTGTACATTTTTACAAACTCAGTAAAAGACGCTCCAGTGGACGTAGGCAATTTGCTGAACCACTTAAATATTGTTTTGTGTGATTTTCGAGCAGGTTTCAGGCTCAACAATTGGTATCAGAGCCCTGGTTCGAGCTGTCTAAAAATTCAAGTTGTTCAAAATCAATTTTTGACAACTCCAGGGTATTCCTCGCATCCAAACGAATCCGTTGCCGCAAACGAAATCGAAAACGGAGGTCAGAAGAGCCCACACGCGCCCCTAGAAGCTCGGCGCGTGCATCTGCTGCAACTCACGCGCCCCCACGCGCATCGGAGGTTGAAGACGACTGATTTACATGCGCCCACGCGCCCCCACGTGCTTCAGAGGAGGAAGACGCGTGTCATTCACGCCCAGCAGCTCTGTAGCGCGTGTATCCCACGCGCCAACGCGCCCCCCACTCGCACTGCCCCGCGCGTGTATCTCACGCTCCAGACTATCAGAACCGTCCGTTTTTTCAGATCCATTTCGGCTTGATCTAAGCCATTCGGAGTCCGATTTCAACAATCAAATAGTGCTTTCCTACTATTTGGATCGTTCCGGACTCATCCGTACGGTTAGAATTTTGAAATTTTGAGTCTAAATTTTCTAAATTCAAATGGAAGGATCTGGAAGAGATAGGAGCTCTGAAAATGCCAGTAGCTCAGAAAATAGGAGCTCTGAAATGTCAGTAGCTCAGGACGTCGGTCCACAGTGTCAAATGCAAAATTTAAAGTTGAAAAGTTCGATGGAACCAGCAACTTCGGCATGTGGCAATGTGAGGTTATGGATGTGTTGATCCAACAGGAGTTGGATATTGCCTTGGAGGAGAAGCTAGATTAGATGACTGAGAAGGATTGGAGGAAGCTTAATACCCAAGCTTGCAGTACAATCCGGTTATGCCTTACCAAAGAGCAGAAGTATTTTGTCATGAGAGAGACAAATGCTAAGGAACTTTGGCAGAAATTGGAGGACAAGTTCATGAAGAAGAGCATTGAGAGCCGTCTGCACTTGAAGAAAAAGCTATTCAGATTCCAATTTCGTCAAGGTATTTCCATGTCTGAGCATCTAAATAGTTACAACCAAATTCTTGCTAATTTGTTAAACTTGGATGTTGAAATCCAAGATGAAGATAAGACTTTACTGCTATTAAATTCCTTGCCTGATACATATGATCATTTAGTTACTACTCTATTGTATGGGAAGGAAAAGATCAGTTTTAATAATGTATCCAGCTCTTTGATTAGCAATGAGTACCGCAGAAAAGATAAGCAGGTACATCAAGATACATCAAGTGAAGCGCTAACAGCAAGGGGGAGACCACAGTCAAGGAATCTCGGAAGGAGGAAAGGTTTTCACTCGAAAACCCGAGCCACATCACGTGGTCCATCAGTCGGCAGAAAACTCGCCAGAGACGAGTGTTCCTTTTGTCACAACAAAGGACACTGGAAGAGGGATTGTCCTAACAGGAAGGGACAACAGCAGAATCAACCCACCACAGCCAATGTCGTGGACAGAGATGACGAGTCAGATTTTACCTTGGCAAGTTCATTATCCATTTATCATTCCGATGAATGGATTATGGATTCCGGATGTACCTATCATATGTGTCCCAATCGGGACTGGTTTACTGACTTCACAAAAATTGATGGTGGAGCGGTGCTTATGGGTAATGATAGTGCCTGTAAGACTCAAGGAATAGGTAGCATTCGGTTAAAGCTGCACGATGGCAGCATCAAGACTCTGACAAAAGTTCGGTACGTTCCAGACTTGCTGAAGATTCTCATCTCACTGGGATCTCTGGATTCAAAGGGATTCAGGATCACCATTGAAGACGGAACTCTCAAAGTACTAATGGGAGTTCAGGTGGCAATGTAGGGTTTGAGGAGAGGAAACCTGTACTTCTTGCAAGGAAGTACTGCTGATGGAAGAGCTTCCACATGTTGTGAGAAGCTAGATTAGACTGATGCTGACACCACCAGTCTTTGGCCTATGCGTACGGGACACGCCGGAGAAAAAGTTTTGCAAACACTGGTGAAGCAAGGCTTACTCAAAGGTGCCAAGACTGGTAAACTGTCCTTCTATGAGCACTGTGTATTAGGGAAGCAGAAGCGGATCAAGTTCGGAACTGCTGTACACAATACACAGGGAATTCTTGACTATGTACACTCCGATGTTTGGGGACCTACCCAAAATGCATCTTTGGGAGGTAAGCATTGGTTTGTAACATTTGGAGATGATTATTCTCGTCGTGTGTGCGTATATACGATGAAAAGTAAAGATGAAGTGCTGAAAATCTTCCTTGATTGGAAGAAAATGGTTGAAACTCAAACCGGCAGAAAGATCAAGCGACTCAGATCTGATAATGGAGGTGAGTACACTTCAGATCCCTTCATGGAAGTATGCCGGAGAGAGGGTATTGTTAGACACTTCACGGTTCGAGGTACACCACAGCAGAACGGTGTGGCAGAACGAATGAATCGTACTTTACTAGAAAAAGTGTGATGTATGTTGCTGGATGCTGGATTCAGTAAACAATTTTGGGCAGAAGCTGTGACATATGTCTGCCACCTCATCAACCGACTACCCGAAGCTGCCAATGACGGGAAGACGTCCATTGAAATGTGGAGAGGTAAACATGCTACTGATTATGATTTTTTACACATTTTCGGATGTCCTGTTTACTATCATGCTAAAGAAAGTAAGCTTGATCCTAGAGCTAAGAAAGCAAAATTCTTAGGCTTCAGTACTGGTGTAAAAGGATATAGACTCTGGTGCATAGAGTCTAAAAAGGTAATAATCAGTAGAGATGTTACATTCAATGAATCTGAGATGCTTAAGTCACATAAGCATAAAGATTCCAATGATGGTAGCAATGATGGTGAAACATCAGATGATTCGCAGACTGTGAAGTTTATTACTTCAATGAATTCGGGAAAAAATGGATAAGATGAAGTTGATAGTCCAGTCACAGTACCTCCATGTCAACCCGAATCAATAGCAACCAACAGACCGAGACGAGAGAAACGTGTTCCGTCACGTTATACAGACTATGTGACATATGCATTACCAGTTGAAGGGGGTGAGATCCCAACCACTTACAGAGAAGCCATACAGTCCAGTGAACAAGTTGAATGGACAAAGGCTATGAATGAAGAGATGCAGTCTCTTCACCAGAATCAGACTTGGGAGCTTGTGCCGCTTCCCAAAGGAAAGAAGACAATTGGCTGTAAGTGGATCTTCAATCAGAAAGATGATCAAGGTGCTAAAAATGGAGTGCGATACAAAGCAAGGTTGGTAGCCAAGGGCTACGCTCAGACAGAGGGAATTGACTACAGTGAAGTATTCTCTCCTGTTGTGAAGCATTCATCCATTCGGATATTGCTAGCTTTGGTTGCACAATATGATCTTGAGTTAGCACAGCTTGATGTGAAGACAGCTTTCTTACATGGTGATCTGGAAGAGGAGATTTATCTGTCTCAACCAGAAGGATTCAAAGAAGCTGGCAAAGAAAATTGGGTATGCAGTCTGAAGAAATCTCTCTATGGCTTGAAGCAGTCACCTCGGCAATGGTATAAACGGTTTGACCGTTTTATGATGGATCTGAAATACACTCGTTGCCAATACGATCATTGTGTATATTTCATAAAACTTGCAAATGGATCTTTCATTTATTTGCTTTTATATGTAGATGATATGTTAATAGCATGTAAAAGCAAGGGGGAGATAGATCGTTTAAAAACTCAGTTAAGTCATGAGTTTGAAATGAAAGATCTAGGAGAAGCACGGAAAATATTGGGGATGGAGATCAACAGAGATAGGGTGAAAGGCACAGTTCACCTTACTCAGAATCAGTATCTGAAGAAAGTACTGAAACGATTCAACATCGACTCGAAGATGAAGCCGGTGAGTACTCCTATGGCCCCATATTTCAAGCTCAGTGCATTGCAGTCTCCTAAAACTGATGAAGAGCGGGACTACATGAGGAATGTCCCATATGCAAGTGTTATTGGAAGCGTAATGTATGCCATGGTGTGTACACGGCCTGATATCTCCCAGGCCGTCAGCTTAGTTAGTCGCTATATGCATAATCCTAGAAAGGTTCATTGGCATGCGGCTAAGTGGATTCTACGGTATATTTCAGGAACCGTAGATGTTGGTTTAAAGTTCGAGAAGAGTGAAGATAGTCTGGTAACTGGATATGTTGACTCAGACTGTGCAGGTGATCTTGACAAACGCCGATCGACAACTGGATATGTGTTCACTATGGGTGGAGGACCAGTTAGTTGGCGTTCAACTTTGTAGTCGACAATTGCACTATCATCAACTGAGGCTGAATACATGGCTGTAATAGAAGCCATGAAAGAAGCTATTTGGTTACAGGGATTGGTAACAGATTTGGGCTTTAAGCAACAAGAGGTTACCGTTCACTGTGACAGTCAAAGTGTAATTCATTTGGCAAAGAATCAAGTGTATCACTCTCGAACAATACACATAGATGTCCGATTTCACTTTGTACGTGAAATATTAGAAAAAGATGACATCAGACTTCAGAAGATTGACACTGAAGATAATCCAGTAGATATGTTGAAGAAAGTCGTCACAGGGATCAAGTTCCAACATTGTTTGGACTTGATCAATATTATACACTGCTGAGCACCCTCGGGTGCATTGGAGCGCATTCAACAACGAAACTCTCTCATATGGGGTGCATTCATTTGAAGAATGAATCAGTTTGTAAGCATCCTAGTATGGCACACTTGGGTGGAGGAGGTGATTGTTGAAACTACCCAAGTATGTATTAGGCACCGTTTGATGTTTTGGTGCATTAGGTACCGCTTGCTATTTTGGTGTATTAGGCACCAACATGTTCTCTGTATTTTGCAGCTGGAAATCAACCGTGTGTTACGGCGAATTTCCAGCAATCTTTGGGGCTGAACTCTCCTATAAAAGGAGAGCTTCAGCTCATGTAATTTGTGGGCATCAAGAGAGAACAAAGAGAGGGCAAAATCAGAGAGAAAAGAGAGGGTACGTGAGAGAGTTGAGAGAGTTTTGTAAATTTTTTACAAACTCAGTAAAAGAGGTTCCAGTGGACGTAGGCAATTTGCTGAACCACTTAAATATTGTTTTGTGTGATTTTCGGGCAGGTTTCAGGCTCAACAGTTCTTTCTATAATCTAAGATCCTACATATGACTAAGTTCAATCCTTAATTTTACGCAGGAACATTAGTAGGGTGTATACCACAGACTTCCCAGACTTCCCGCCTTCATTTTTCAACTTTACCGCCGATGAATTTGCAGATAACATGGCACTAACAGTTCTAGGGACCAAGGTGAAGGTGTTGGATTATAACGAATCAGTAGAGATAGTTTTTCAAGGGACTAACCTGTTAAAAGGCTCAATGAATCATCCGATGCATATGCACGGCTATAGCTTCTATGTGGTTGGAACAGGTGTTACTAATTTCAACAATGAAACTGACCCAAAAGAGTTTAACTTGGTAGATCCTCCCGAGGTGACCACCTTTGCAGTTCCCAAGAGTGGGTGGGTTGCCCTCCGATTCGTGGCAAAAAACCCAGGTACAATTAAAATTCTACAATATATCTCGCCTTTGTTGTCGCTTTGTATGGTTTATCTATGCGGGTGTATGGATCCTAAGAAAATCAGGATGGCAGTCACAGTTTTTGTTTTGTAGTTCTATTCACTTGTTTATCCCCCAAAGAGTTAGAGAGAGAGAGAGAGCTAAAGATCAGAGACAGGAAATTTTATCGGAGCACAAAATTATCTAAACATGGTTCACGTATGTTCGATCTAGTATGTAACTATTATATGTGTCCAACTCTAGCATCAGGAACATGATAGAACTGAACAATAAAAATATAATATATATATTTATATATTATATCAAAGATGCTAATTAACATCGGATGATTTTTTGCAGGTGTGTGGTTTTGGCATTGTCACTATGATCGACATTTGAGTTGGGGTATGAACACAACCTTTATAGTTAAAAATGGTGGCTCTACTGAGACAAGCATCCTTCCACCCCCTACCGAGATGCCATCTTGTGATGTTCCATTCAAATCTTGGCTAAAAAATAAGGGTAGTTTGGACGATAAAGCAAATCAATCTGGCTAGCTTGATCTGATTTGCTTCAAATTATTAGCATATATATATGAAGTAGCCTATATATATATATATATATATCTAGCTTCGTACTTATCATATATTAATGTATTGCATCAGTTGAGCTGATCTTGATCGACTCTTCTCGATCTTTTATTGCATGTTGGAAGCTAGGCAATATTAAAGCTAGCTTACTTATTAGAGCTAATGTCCGCAGCTCCAAGCCCATAAATTAATATAAATTGTACTCCATAATGCTACGTACTTATAATAATAATGAATTAGTTGGTTTTATTTCCTTCTGTTGTTAGGACTTTGTCAAACTAAGTATGTTAGTTAATTTTTTCTCGCCATCTGTAAGTCTTGTCATCGTTATTTTGATATGAATTTCGGGTTGGAATCTGATTCAAACTTCTTTTAAGAGCTTATAATCAAATTAGAAGAAGTACGTGGACCACAGCTCCTAATTAAATGAAGCCATTTGAAAAAGAAAAGTTAAAGGTGAAAAGGATGGTCAGAAATGAATGGTTTTGGTCAGAAAGTTATATGAATTTCCTCATTATATATGTTATGGAAAATTCTATACACCATACTATCATCTCATTAAATATGATATGATACATTTATCATCATTAAATGATCATTTATTGCATGTTTCTTTATCATCCAATGTTGATAAATGAGCTACATCTTACTTAATAGGATGAAAATATGATAAGAGTGTAGTGTATAATACTACTCGTATGTTATCTTCCTCAATTGGGTTGAAGGTTCTCATTACCATTCCAATAGAGATTTATCGTCTAATCCCAAGACTTCTCAAATGCAAAATCCAAAATAAAAATGACATGAACACGCGCGATAAGTACCGGCCATGTGCTCCACCGCATTGAATTTTATCATTCTGCATGCTAGTTGGACGACATTGACTCATCCCCATCACATGCATCTACTGTAGATCACCATAAATTAATAATCACGTGATAAATATAATCTTCGGTCCTACAAGAAAAACTAATATTTATAACGAATTATTTATACTGAGAATGACTATCTGTTATGAAAATTAACTTATTTTATTAAGAAATAATCATTTTAATAGCATGAAAATTAACTGGTCAAAAATAAATATTTGTTTACCATGCATAATATATATAACAAAAGAGTGATTGCTAGCTAGCTCTATTTTCTTGACACGAGATATAACCAAATAATGTAGCCATTGGCATACAAATAAATAATCTTAAGGGAGAATATATTAAATACTCTAGACGAATTGGATAGGATAATGTTGGTTCTTTCATGACAACTGTACAGCATGCATGCAAAGCATATAATATATATTTATAAGCAAAATCCACTTAAATAGCACACATCTTACATTTGAAAAGTCGTATAGATCCTAATTTAAGCATATATAGATTTGTAGGCTCGAAGTTGCGTATATTTTGCAGCTGCATGCATGCATATATGTCATAGTTTTCAAGGCTTCTGCGAATCAGATTCATGCATTAATTCTTCGTGTTTAATTAACCTTTTCTTCTTAATTTTCTTCCTTTTCTCATGACAATGATCGGGAATATTTTGAAAATAAAAAGTCAGCACTGGTTCGGCTATATATATAGAGCCGTGTACGTAGCACGAGGATGGCTATATATATAGAGCCGTGCATGCATGGGTTTGGTAATTTCCAATTGGTACTCTTGTCGCTGCTGTCTTATATCCTCTTATAAGTGGCAAATGTCTAAACCGGCCAGTATTTGTCAATTTCTTTAAGAGTTGGGCTACTGTACCGCTCAGAGTACGTTAACGTTGGGCGTGGGGCCAGAAAAAACAAAAAAAAAAAAAATTCTCTTTTTATATTTTTTTAATAAATTTAAATATTTTTAAAAAATAAAAATATATATATACATAAATATATTTAAAATCATTTACTTAATCACTAAATATAAAAAAAATTTTAAAAAAACTCCTAAGCAGTACACTTGGACCGTACCAGGCGGCATATATAGCGGCTTTATTCTTTCTTTAAATGCTTTCACACGCTAGCTTGTTTCAATTCCCTTTTTTGTTTTTGCTTTTGTTTTTTGTTTTTTTTCTATTCGATCGATCCCTTATATATGTATTATTAAGCAAGAAACCAGTCTAATTTTTCTTAAAAGAATTGGGACAAGACAGAGAGGAGAAGACTAATCAATTAATACTAATTATTGAATAAAGATTTATATTTATTTCACGTCATTCTTTTATGTAGCATTATATAATTCCATGATAAATAATCATTATCATTGGCAATCACATATGGTGGGTATCTTTCTGATTTGAAATGAATGCAATTTAAATAAGTAATTGAAAAAATTATTTAAAATACAAATTGGGAATGATAGAAATTCAGATGACTAATAGCTTACTTCTAAATAATTTTTTAATTATTTTATGTCATATTAGAATAAGAGAAGAATGATAACAAAAACGAGGTAGCTCACAAGCTTGCCTCATGATATGAATATTGGAATGTTGAAAGCATAGCTAGCTATGTGGTGGGATAGTTTTTCAGACTTTATTTCTCAAGCTAGTTGGTTTAGTAAATGTCTGTTACTAATTTCTATTATTAATGAGAAAAGCTTTTCCTAATAAATAAATAAATAAAAATAAAATTTTAAAAAACAATTATTGGAGCAAGTATTTATATACGTACGACAAATAGATGATGGACTTCATGTAATTGTCTCTTTCGTTCACCCTAGCACTCCTTAGGGGTGTTCATCCAGGTTCCAATCCAGAAATCCGGGTAGACCCAAACCGGAATTCGGATTTCAAATCCGGGTCGAAACCCGGACCGGGTTGACCCGGGTCAGAAATGGGCCGAAACCCGGATTTATCCGGATTTTTAAAAACCCGGATTCCGGGTTCCGGATTCAACCGGGATTTTTTTTTTTTTTTTTTTATAGACAAAGACTGAAACCTGTGGGTTATCGAACTCAAGGATTCAGAGCTACCCGATTGCATCTCAGCATACAACAACCAAAAAAGAATTGAAAAGCCCTAGCTTCACAAACAAACCACCTGTAAAAACCAACCAAGAAATGGAAAGATTCACCAAAGTGACCCCATTAGACAAGAAAACAAGAACGACCAAGAAATCTTCATGGATCCCACAATCAGCTCCTTCATTAAAGCAAAAAGTACCCTTCGGCAAAGACGGCACGAGGATGAAAACAGAGACGACGGCAGAGGATGAAAACAGAGACGACGGCAAAGGAGGCTAGGGTTTCGGCTTGAGACAGAGAGAGAGAAGAGACAGTGAGACGAGGACGAAGACGAAGCCACAAAACAGAGACGACGGCACGACGCTTTGATCGGCAGCAAGCAAGGTTTTGATGGTGAAGAATCCCAAAACTGATGAGAGTGAGAGAGAATGAGTAAAGCGGCTAGGGTTTCGGAATGTTAGATGAGCGAGAGA
This sequence comes from Carya cathayensis, assembly GCA_011037825.1. Lineage (NCBI taxonomy): Eukaryota > Viridiplantae > Streptophyta > Magnoliopsida > Fagales > Juglandaceae > Carya > Carya cathayensis. The sequence continues at coordinate 405,196 of QGSO01000227.1, forward strand.
GAGAGAAGATGGAGAGGGAGTGATGGTGAAGCCCCACGGCTGATGAGAGTGAGAGAGAATGAGTTAAGCGGCTAGGGTTCAGAATGTTAGATGAACGAGAGAGATATTTACCCTGGGGAGGGGGGATTAAAGAAATCGGGTACGGGTTTTTAATCCGGACCCGGATTTTAAATCCGTACCCGGACCGTATAGGTCCGGGTTTTGCAATCCGGGTTCCGGACCGGTCCGGATTTTATCCGACCCGGATGAACAGTCCTAGTACTCCTTATGTTTCGAATCTTGGAAAATGTACATATTTAGCTCTATTATTTTCTAAAAGGAGAATTTCATCACGCATTCATGTGATAGATACATATAGCTGCACTACAGGTCAAAAAGCTTCATTTTATGTCGGGAGACATATATACAACGGTTAAGGCCGGAAAGTTGAAGATAACGTCATCTAGGCGGCCGGCCATTTGCATATTTCTCAAGCTTGCCGACATACATGCAGGCGGCAGACATGTAGCAAAATCATATTGGCTCTGTTTTGTTAAGACATAAATATAAATAATTATAAAATTTATATTTTTCTATCAGTTTAAACATTTAAAATAAGTAATGATTTTATATGATATTGGAGCAGAGGTTTTGAATTTGAACTCTGACTCTACATGATAACTCTATCTTAATTAATTAAATGTTCGTTGAGAATACTCACAGTTTTTGTTTTGTAGTTATTTCACTTGTTTAACCCCCCCCCCCCCAGAGAGAGAGAGAGAGAGAGAGAGAAGAAATTTAATTTATTGGAGCACGAAATTATCTAAACATGGTTCACGTATGTTCTAGACTCATGTAACTATTATATGTGTTAAACTCTAGCATCAGGAACATGATAGAACTGAACAATAAAAATATAATATATATTTATATATTATATCAAAGATGCTAATTAGCATCGGACGATTTTTTGCAGGTGTGTGGTTTTGGCATTGTCACTATGATCCACATTTGAGTTGGGGTATGAACACAGTCTTTATAGTTAAAAATGGTGGCTCTACTGAGACAAGCATCCTTCAACCCCCTACCGACATGCCATCTTGTGATGTTCCATTCAAATCTTGGCTAAAAAATAAGGGTAGTTTGGACGATAAAGGCAATCAATCTGGCTAGCTAGCTTGATCTGATTTGCTTCAAATTATTAGCATGCATATATATATATATATGTGTGTGTGTGTGTGTGTGCAGTAGTCTAGCTAGCTAGCTTCGACGTTAATTAGTTCTTATCATATATTAATGTATTGCATCAGTTGAGCTGATCTTGATCGACTCTCCTCGATCTTTTATTGCATGTTGGAACTAATTTCTGCACCTCAAAGCCCTCAAATTTAATATAAATTATACTCTATAATCTACGTACTGATGAATTAATTATAAGTTGGTTTTATTTTCTTCTGTTGTTAGGAATTTGTCAAACTACGTATGTTAATTAATTTTTTCTCGCCATGATCTGTAAGTCTTGTCATCCTTATTTTGATATGAATTTCGGGTTAGAATCTGATTCAAACTTCTTTTAATTATGAGCTTATATCCAAAGAAGATGTGGACCGCAGCTCCTAATTATTAAATGAATTCAGTTGAAAAAGAAAAGCAATAGGTGAAAAGGACTGTTAGCTAGAAATGAATGGTTTTGGTTGGAAAGTTATATGAATTTCCTGATATATGTTATATATCATGTATGTGTATTAATGTTTAATTTTTCTGGATTTTTTCTTTTTTTTTTTTCTTTTTTTCTAGGACAGCACCTCCATTATTTATTAATAAATCCTCACATATGGCAGAAGAAAACCTTATACAACAGCCGACTCAATCAAACAAATCAAGCCAAAGCCAACATTAATTAATTTTATCTGTTGGGTAATGAGAAGTTCAAGTTTTCTTCTTTCAAGTCGTATTGGACACCACAATTAATATATCTTCCTCAATTGGGTTGAAGGTTCTCATGACCATTCCAATAGAGATCTGTTGTCTCAAGTCCAAACGAACAGAGTTTCATGAGATAAAAATCATATAATTTCCCTAGTTTACAATTCTCAAATGCAAAATTCAATATAAAATTGACGGCACGATAAGTACTCTGCATGTAGTCAAGTGCATTGAATTTGATCATTCTGCGTGCTAGCTAGCTGGTTGGACCACATCGACTCATCTCCACCACTGCACTTGAATTTGATCATTCTGCGTGCTAGCTGGCTAGTTGGACCATATATATCGACTCATCTCCATCACTTGTACTGTAGACCATAAATAATCACGTGAAAAATATAATTATTTGCAATGATAATGACTTTTAGGGGCTTGCCGGGACAGTCTTGTCACTGCTATCTTTATATCCTCGTATAAGTGGCAAATGTCCAAATTAAACCAGTATTTTTCAATTTCTTTAAATGCTTTCTTCAACTTAATCACTATCATCGGCAATCATATATGGTCTATAAGGGTGAAGAAAAAAAATTGGTGAACGAGTAAATCGGACCGATGGGTGGTCCGATATTGGATTTGGTTCCGTCCGATATTAGTTTCATTTTTTTCAAAGTCGGTATAATACGATTCAGTTTTAAAATATATTCAAAACTAGACCAAATTAGATCAGTTACACTCATAACTACAAGAAAATCGGTCTTTTGTGGTCAATTTATTGCAGCGAAAATAGTATTCGCAACCAATTTATTATATATAGTGATCTATCTTATTTGAAATGAATGCAATTTAAATAAGTAATTGAAAATTTTATTTAAAAAATTAATTAATTAATATAAGTTGGGAATGATCAATAGAAATTCAGATGAACATATACTAGAATACTTCTAAATAATTTTTTAATTATTTTATGTCATATTAGAGTATGAGAAGAATGATAACAAATTAAATCGATACCAAGCTAGGTATATTGATCTTCCTTAATTATTGGAGCAAGTATATACGACATTAATTATCTGGGTTGGTTTTTTTCCTGAGTCCTTGTTCATGGTTCTCTCCCATTTTGAGGACATTTATCAATAAATCTAGGCGCTCCATGGCCTATTCTTGGAAAATAAAAATAAATAAATTTAAAATATATATATATATATATACACGACAAATAGATGATGGACTTCATGTAATTGTGGTTCACCGTAGTCCTTACGTTTCGAATCTTGCAAAATTTATATATATATATATATATATATATATCTCTCTCTCTATTATTTTCTAAATTATCGTTGTGGGGTCATTTTCAAATTCTGAATTTTCAAATACAAGAAACTCATGATTATCTACTTTGGCGTGCCGAGTCTTCAAAAGGAAAATTTCATCACGCATTCATGGGATTATCGATAGCTGCACTTAGGGTCAAAAAGCTAGCTTCTTCATTTTATGACTTGTCAACCATCTTCCTTACCCTATAAATACTTCACCTCCTCTTTCTTGCATCACACAAATTAAAGTAGTGAAAAGGATCTCGAATTCCATTGAATGCTAAAGAATGTCTCCAGTAATTGTCTCTTTCGTTCAGTACCCTACTACTCCTTATGTTTGGAATCTTGGAAAATGTACATAAAAGGAGAATTTCATCACGCATTCATGTGATAGATACATATATATACAGCTAAACTACGGGTCAAAAAGCTTCATTTTCTGACTTGTCAACCAGCTTCTTAACGATCTATAAATACCTCATGATCACCTCCTCTTTCTTGCATCACACAAATTAAAGAAAAGTAGTGAAAAGAATCTCGAATTCCATTGAATGCTATAGAATGTCTCCAGTGAAGACAAATTCAGTAGTGCTCATACAAATAATGTTGGGGCTTTTGGTATTTGCCGGTATGGTCCTCCATTGCCAGGGTTTATCTCGTCACACTTTCGTGGTAATTATTATCATGATTTACTACTTATGTTTCTTTTCTGTTCCGATATTATATCTTTGACAGCTATATTATATCATGATCACCGATCATCTTAATTAGAAGTAAAAGTCCACGCTATATATCATTTATATGTAGTCCATAGATATATAGTAACTGTCGGGTGATATTGGTCGGAAAGTTGAAGATAACGCCGTTATCTCGACAGCCGGCCAGTTGCATATATCTCTAGCTCGCCAATAGCAGTAAACATGTAGCAAAATCATATTGGCTCTGTTTTGTCAAGACATGAGAAATATAAGAGTATTGCTACTCATAAACCATACACCACACGTACACTTCACTTCTTTTATTTTTTAAATTTTTTTTTAGATTTATTCTTTTTAAACTAATTCAATTTTTCTATTCATTATTCATGTACCAAACATTTGATAAAAGAAAAAAAAATTAAAATTTAAAAAAAACAGATGGTGTGTGGTGTATGGGCTTATGTTTATAATTTTTTAAAATATAAATAATAAAATCTACTTCTTTCCATTAGTTTAAACGTTTGAAATAATTGATGATTTCACATGTTATTGGAGTAAAAGTCTTGAGTTCAAACTCTTACTCTACACTCTATCTCATCTAACTAAATATTCTACAAGTTAAGCCTACTCATTGAGGGGGAATCTGATCAATACATAAAGGGGATCGAGTGTTAAGACATAAATAGAAATAATAAAATTTACCCCTTCTCTCGTCAATTTAAACTTTTAAAACTAATAGTGATTTAGATCTTAACACGTTTGAAATCCTTGCCAGGACGACACACCGATATATATATATATATAGTTGTTTGGCATTTTAGTTTAACTACCTAGCTTGTATATATATGGTTAACTAGATCAGTTAATCCAGCTAGTTAATTAAATATTATTGAGTTCGATCACTTTGCAGGTGAAGGAAACTCCATACACAAGACTATGCAGCACAAAAAACATCTTAACTGTCAACGGAAAATTTCCGGGACCAACACTAAAAGTCAGGAAAGGAGAGACTATCGTTGTTGATGTTCATAACAAAGGCGATTATAACATCACCATTCACTGGTAATTATATTTGTGATGTCCGCATTAAGTACGTACGTACGTATTGCATGTGCGGTTATTTTGTCATGTTCGCGTGAACTTAGATCATGATCAGAGAGATCAAACAATATTAACTGATTAATTATAATTATTAATTATTGTAGGCATGGAGTAAAGCAACCAAGATATCCATGGTCCGATGGCCCTGAATATATCACACAATGTCCAATCCAACCGGGAAAAAAGTTCAGGCAGAAGATCATATTTTCCAGTGAAGAAGGAACTCTTTGGTGGCACGCGCACAGTGATTTCACAAGGGCTACTGTTTACGGGGCCATAATCATCCATCCAAAGAAGGGAACTCATTACCCTTTTCCCAAGCCTCATGCGGAATTTCCCATCATATTAGGTAACAAACTCTGCCACTAATCAAAAGATCAAGCTACAAATTACATTTTGTACTTTTAATTAATTGCTAAACCCGTCAATCCTTAATTAATTGTGAAAATCGATGAACATTAATATATAAGAACCATAATATAAATATAAATATGATCTATCTCCGGCCTTTGATGAGGTTGAAATGCAGGAGAGTGGTGGAAGCAAGGTATAATGGAGCTTTACGAAACATTTCGTCTAAGCGGAGGAGATCCCAATGTTTCCGATGCATATACTATCAACGGTCAACCTGGAGATCTATACCCATGCTCAAAATCTGGTATTTTTGTGTACATATTAATTAGCTTTATCAGCTACCCTTAATTAATGGCTCAAATCATTTGGATCTTCCATGTTCCTAATTAACTTTTTTAATCTAGATAAACAACAATACCATTGCTCGTTATTTTAAATTATTTTATTTATGAAAAATCATATTTACAGTCGAAAGTATGTAAATAATGTGCAATCATTTTGAAAAAATAAATATATAAATGCGAACCTATATAAAAAGAAATTAATTTTTTTTAATATGTGGACCCCAATGCTCTTTTTCAAAAAGACTGTATGGCATTTTCGTACTCTACAACTATATGCATAGCATTACTCTTCATTTATATCCCACAATTTAAATTACGGACAATCAATCACATAATTTTATTATTATTATTATTATTGTAAACCATCTAATTTTGACAATATATATATATATATCAATGACATGCATGCATCTCCTGTCATATAGAAACCGTCAAATTAATGGTGGACCATGGGAAGACCTATCTCCTCCGCATAATCAATGCCGCACTTCAGGATATTCTCTTCTTTGCCGTTGCAAAACATAACATCACAGTCGTGGGAACAGACGCAAGCTATACCAAGCCATTGAGAACAGATTACATTGCAATATCTCCTGGACAAACTATCGATGTCTTGTTGAAAGCAAACCAACCGCAAGGTGACTATTACATGGCTGCCAGTGTCTATTCTAGCGCAGCCGGCGTCACGTACGATAATACCACCACCACTGCAATTCTACACTACAACGGAAGCTACAACGCATCTTCAAGACCCTATTTGCCAAATCTTCCTTCCTACAATGACACCAATGCATCTGCTTCCTTTTCGGGTAAACTCAGAAGTTTAGCAGATGAAGATCATCCAGTTAAAGTGCCACTTAACATAAGCACAAAACTAATTTATGCTGCTTCTGTAAATACATTCCCATGCAACAACAGAACTTCATATTGTGAGGGTCCTAATGGAACGTCGCGACTAGCTGCAAGTTTGAATAACATCAGCTTTGAATTGCCAACCACTGACATATTAAAAGCCTACTATAATCATATTGGTGGCGTTTATGGGGACCAGTTTCCGAGTGTGCCACCTTTGCTATTTAATTTTACTGCAGATTATCTTCCAGCTTTTCTATTGACGCCGAAAATAGGGACAGAAGTGAAGGTCCTCGAGTATAACTCAACGGTGGAGCTTGTTTTCCAAGGAACCAACCTGGCTGCAGGTACAGATCACCCCATGCACATACATGGATATAGTTTTTACGTCGTTGGTTGGGGATTTGGGAATTTCGACAAAGACAAGGACCCTTTGGGATATAATCTTGTTGACCCCCCGCTTCAGAATACCATCGCTGTCCCTAAGAATGGCTGGGCAACCATAAGATTCAAAGCAAACAACCCAGGTAATTAAACTGCACATTATAATTATGATGATCAGTACCGTAAATATTATACTATATATCATCATAATCATGATGGTGATCACCAGCTATCTCTATTTCACATTAATGGAACGTTCATTTTTCTGTAGGTGTATGGTTCTTGCACTGCCATTTAGAACGTCACCTATCTTGGGGCATGGATTCGGCATTCATCGTCAAAAATGGAGACTACCCAAGGCACAATTGATATCCCCACCGCCAGACATGCCACCATGTTGACGAATTTGCTGTGATATATATCTATCAATTACTTCGTTTATTATGTAATGTGTAATTCTTGGCCGGGTTGCATTTTTGTTCGCTTCTTCGGGTGGAGTGAAGGCGCACGGAATGTTAAGATATAAAATCTACAAAAAATAAAAAATCTATCACTTCCAATCGGCTTAAGCTTTTGGGACAAATTGTGATTTTACACGTAGAAAGTTTACTTTTGAAGCATGAATGTGCAATATATTGAAATGAGTGCGCGCAGCACTTAATTGTGATATAGGAATGCTTACCATACAATTTCTGAACTCTAGTCTAGCTTGGTCGATCGATGTCAACAAGCTATAAACTATCATTTGTTTCAAAAATTAAGTCAATAAGAAAGTGCACTTATTTATCTCTAGTATTGCTTGTGTCTTCTCATGTTTTGGATTCACATATGAATTTGTTTCTTTTCTAAAAAGATATTTAGTCCGAAAATAGAATATATTGTTGAAGAATCTTTCCTTTTTATTAGTTATGTTAATTTCAAAGTATTTAAAAAAATATGTAATGGATCGATTGAACATTAATTAATCATTTAGTATTATATTTAGATATAAATTATAAGGGATTTTGATCTCAAACAAATGAACCATAGTATTAGTAAACACGTTGTCATGCTCATATATATATAAATTCATGTATTTTCGTCGGTTTAAGTTCTTTAGAAAAATAATAATTTAGCATAATATATATTACAACAATGGTCCTAAACTATATATATATAATAATTTTTAAGTGCACTTATTTGATTATATTCCATAGTGCTACTAATTAGTTGATTCAATTTAAGGGTAATTACCGATTGTACGGATGGTTAATCAAAGAAGCAAAATATATAAGACAATTAATGAGTACATAAAGTGTACATGTACATATGGGTGGTACCTCCGGCAGATGTTTTCGAGATCAATTGGGATGCTACAATTGACAAGCAACAATGCAGAGTAGGAGTTGGTGCTATTGTTAGAGACTGGGAAGGAAAAGTCTAAGATCATTTTGATACTAACTCTGTTTGGGAACACAACTGTTCTTAGACTAATTCACTAGTATTCACAAACAATTCATTACTATTCATAATCTATTCACTACTATTTACAAATTATCTGAGATGCCCTTAGTATCCAAACAGAATCGAATATTTCAAAATATCTATAAATAATAGTGAAATGGTTTGTGAATAGTAGTGAAATAGTTTGAATTATGATGTTTTATTAGATTTAAGGATATGAGAGAGAAAATGTTTAATAAAAATATTGTAAAATTAAAAAATTGGATGAATATTATTTTTTAATATTATTTTTATTTAAAAGTTTGGAAATTTTGTATAGGGTTTTGTATTTTGTTTGGAAACTTAAAAAAGTTATAATAATTAGGTAATAATTATATGAAAAAATTGAAAATTTTAAATTGAAAAGTATTTTACATTTGAGTGATGTTTAAAAAAGAAATATCGAAGAATATGTGAGAAGAATACCTGAGAATGGTTATGTTCCCAAATGTGACCTTAGCTTCAATGAGGATGAACACACCCTTATTTCTAGATCATTTGCTAACAGAATCCTTGCAGCAGCTAGGATTTCAAAAGGTAATTCTTGAAGGTGATGCATTACTTGTTGTCAAGGCAATCAATGACATAGAAAATAGTTGGGACACCAAATGGATGTTAATTTCTTATGTAAAAAGTATGCTCTCTAGGTTTGCTAGTTTATCTGTTAACCATGTAAAAAGTGATGCCAACAAACACTACAAGAAAAATGAAAATTTGTGATAGATTGTTTGCAACGAGAATAACTATTTGCTATGAAATCATACTAATTTTAATTGGTATAGTGGGCCACAAATAAGCAGCTTTCTTGTAGTGAAAGTAGCACATGCTCTAGGCAAGAGTGCTTTTGATATTCCAAATGTCATCATTGACATGGTGAAAACTCCTATTTGTATTGAATCTCTCTTGTATAGATTAATTTCAATAAAACTTATTTGTTCTCAAAAAGAAATGAGTACCTAAAGAAACTAGATTTTCTTTTCTTTTAGATGTAAAGGAATTTGGTAATTAAATTATTTGAACTCTTTTTTCGTAATTTGTAAGTCATGTTTATCATTAATTAATCTGACTTTACGTATGAATACTTTCAAATTGGATTCGGATTAGAAATTGTAACATTAATGTTGTATTGAACTTTTTTCCCGTTTGGTTTTATAGACGGTCTCAGCTCATCTCATCTCATCTCATCTCAAAATCCAAATACCAATCAAATACAAACATTTTTCAATTTCAAATTTTTATCTAATCATTACAATTTTTTCAAACGTCCAAACAAAATACAAAAAATAATTTAACTTTTTCAAATTTCAAGACAAAAATTATATTAAAAAATTATATTCTACTAATATTTTAACTTTATAATATTTTTATTCAAATTTTTATCAATATTTAATTTTGCAAAATCTCATAAAACATCTTAACACAAATCATTTCACTATTATTCACACATTATCTCACTACTATTCATATATTTCTAATATCATCTATAGAGCTAAGCAAAAATCTGAAAATCTGACTCCAACTCTGCACTACTGGCTCCACTCTTGGAGTTTTTTTCCAAAAGAGTCGAAGTTGGAGGTAGCGATGTACCGACTTTGACTCTGCTCCGTCAACTCCAACTCCGACTCCGATATTGTACATGTTTTATAAATATATGTATGCTTTATATATTAATCATACATATATTATATAACTATAAATTATATAGTTAGTTAAATTCAATAATATGCTAGTATGAGTAAATTATTATAAAATAATATACTTATACTATAATATAAATAGACTAAATTGACTAATAATAGTTTTGTATATGTAATTAACACCATACTATTAACTATTACTACCATGTAACACTAATGTATAATAACAACTAATGTATAAATACTAATGTATAATAAAATGTAATACTAATTATATAATGACTAATGTATAATAACATTTAATACTAATGTATATGTATAAACCCAAATATATAAATTTATAATAACATGTACTAGCAATGTATAATAATCAATGTGTAATAACATGTAATGCTAATGTATAAATATTAATATATAATAACATATAATACTAATATATAATAACATTAATTTGTAAAATAATTTATTTTTTCAATTTTGGTTTTATTTTAATAAAATTAAATTTTGAAAAAATATTTTTTAAAAAGACAGAAATCTGGAAGTCTAATCCAATTAGTGAGAGCCCAAAATTGTCAACTTGAAATTCAAATGAACTAAGTAAAAAAGCCTAATAAAAAATCCAAATCCAACTCCGCTTCGACAAGTCGAAATTGGAATCGGATCGGAGGCTATGCAAATCAGAGTCGAAGTCAGAGTTAGAGGTAAGGCACTCTAACTCCGACATTTTTAACGCTCAGCCCTATGTATAACCAAATGAGGCCTTAGTGTTGAGATTGGCTTGATTTCCTGCTGAAAATGTATGTTTTGGAGCTTGGCTTGACTGTTGCTTGACCCTGGCTTGACGCTGGCTCGACTGTGGCTCGATTCTGGCTCAAGCTAAGGTTAGCTCGACCCTCCGCTCGACAGTCCGCTCGAGCGAACTCATCTAGAGAGTTCCGCTCGACAGTCCGCTCGAGCGAACTCTTCTAGAGAGTTTCGCTCGACTCCGCTCAACTGTCCGCTCGAGCGAATTCTTCCCAAGAGTTCCACTCGACTTCCGCTCGACTGTCCGCTCGAGCGAATAATGCAACCCTAACGTGCACTCGAGCGAATGTTCTGAATCAGCGCCTCAGCTATAAATACATCATTTTCTCTTCATTTTGAAGAGCTCTTCAGCAGCCAACTTTGAGAGAGTTTTGAGAATCCTTTTGTATACAATCCTAAGAGTCCATTGGGTGTATTGGGGCTTTAGAATTAAGGATTTTTTGTGTTCAATACTCTTGTACTCCTTCTTTTGTTCATAGTGAATTTGTTGAAACCGACCCCGACAATGGACGTAGGCTCACATTGAGCTGAACCACTTAAATCTTGATGTTCTTTGTGTGCTTGCTGTTTTTATTTTGTTGCTTCCGCTATTATTTACTTCAACTTAGCCTTTGTTTGTTCGGTCCATTCCCAACAAACTGGTATCAGAGCGTCAAGCTCTTTGCAAAATCTTGAGGAATGGCTATGGCAAAGTTTGAAGTGGAGAAATTCGACGGTCAAAACAGCTTCAGCTTATGGCGCATCAAGATGAAGGCTTTGTTACGACAACAAGGCTTGTCGAAAGTTTTGGAAGGGAAGGTATCCGAGGATTCTCTTGCACCGTCAAGAGAAGAAGAGGAGACCGCTTTCGGTCTTTGGTCCAAGCTTGAGAGCTTGTATATGAAGAAGTCGCTCACCAACCGTTTGTATTTGAAGCAGCGACTATACACTCTCAAGATGAGGGAAGGTACTCCTATTTCCGATCATCCAGATGAATTTAATAAAACTATTATGGATCTAAGGAATATTGATATTAAGCTTGATGATGAGGATCAAGCATTAATTTTGTTGTGTTCGTTGCCGGTATCATTTGAAAGTTTTGTGAACTCGATGTTGTATGGTAGAGATACCATCTCCTTGGTAGATGTAAAATCTGCTTTGAACTCTAAGGAGTTGAGAACAAAATTGGGCGTACAAGGCATGAACAATCAAGCCAATGATTTGTTTGTGAAATATTCCTCTGGTGGTAGATCTAATGCAAGAGGTTCGGATTATGGTGGGAGTAATTCCAGTAGTAGCTCTAAATTTAACAAGAAAAATGTTAAATGTCACTACTGTCATAGATTTAGTCATTACAAGAATGAGTGTCCCAGATTGAAGGAGGAAAGTAAAAGTTCCTCCAATGTTGTTAGCGTTGAACAGTCTAACAACTCTGATATTGTCCTAGCAGTCAGCGGCTCTAGTGGTCACTTTGGTAACAAGTGGGTCATGGATTCAGCTTGTACATCCCATATGTGTTCCAGGATAGATTGGTTCACTACCTATGAATCAATCAATGGTGATTCTATTTTGGTTGGAAATGATATGGCTTGTGATATTGTTGGGATTGGTTCAGTTGAGATTAAGATGTATGATGGAACCGTTAGAACTTTGTCTAACGTTCGGCATATTCCATCTTTGAAGAAAAATCTTATATCTTTGGGCACTCTTGACTCCTTTGGTTACCAGTATTCAGCTGGAGGTGGAGTCATTCGAGTCTACAAGGGCTCTTCGGTAGTAATGACAGGGAAGAAGACAGATGGTCTTTATTTTCTTCAAGGCAGTACAGTGATTGGTGGAGCATCTTCAAAGGTTCCAGATTCAGGTATTACTCATTTATGGCGCATGTGATTGTGCCATATTGGTGAATGAGTATGGTCATGTATGAGTAAGCAATTTTTTGCTTTGTGTTTGTACTCATATTTGTTGATGACCATTTGTTTTGTGATGTGTTTAAGCATTTGTGAAGGCTAATGATCTACAGACAAGAAGGTAGAGCGTTGTTCATACCATACAGTTGGGTCCACTCCATAGAAATGGAGTAGTTGAATGGAATGAGACGGACTCTTGTGTGAGAGCCCGTAGTATGCTTTTGGATTTGCCAGGCTTGTCTACAGATTTGGGTGAAGCAGTCAACACAGCTTGCTATTGGGTGAACCTTCTCTTCTTTACAATTTGTTTTTCAGTTGTTGTTTCCACAGGAAAGGAGAGCATGGTTATAGCAAGAAGGTGGAGTTGCTGGGAGAGCTTCACAACAGAGTGCAGGTGGTACTCTAGATCATGCTATTGAAATTAAGTATGATTTTGATTTTGGCATTGGCGTACAGTGAGAGCAAGTCTACAGTTTCATCTGGTAGATAGAGGAGACAGTTTAGTCACCTTTGGGATATGCTCATGCAGACTTTGAGGTGTTCTTACTTTGGCAGAGAATATTTGTTGTTAGCCTCTGTGTGTATTCAGAAGCCATTGTTCAAGTAAGCAGTCTGTTCAGTGGTGCGTTGCCTTTTGTGTGAAGAGGTTGATTCTTCATTAGGACCAAGCTTGTGATTTGGTCAAATTGTCTATAGTGTTGAAGACTTTTGGGTGGAAATTGAGTTCTTCAAGGATAGACGTTGTGTTCGGGTTTGGTGATTCCCCTTTGGTGATTTGTTGGTGGGAATCGATTCTTTGGTTAATGAATTTTTGTTAAGGCTTGACGGAATTCAAGCCAAGGTGGAGATTTGTCGAGATTGGCTTGATTTCCTGCTGAAAATGTATGTTTTGGAGCTTAGCTTGACTGTTGCTTGACCCTGGCTTGACGCTGGCTCGACTGTGGCTCGACCCTGGCTCAAGCTAAGGTTAGCTCGACCCTCCGCTCGACAGTCCGCTCGAGCGAACTCATCCAAAGAGTTCCGCTCGACCTCCGCTCGACAGTCCGCTCGAGCGAACTCTTCCAGTGAGTTTCGCTCGACTCCGCTCGACTCTCCGCTCGAGCGAATTCTTCTCAAGAGTTTCGCTCGACTTCCGCTCGACTGTCCGCTCAAGCGAAGAATGCAACCCTAACGTGCGCTCGACACTTCGCTCGACGTCCGCTCGAGCGAATGTTCTGAATCAGCGCCTTAGCTATAAATACATCATTTTCTCTTCATTTTGAAGAGCCCTTCAGCAGCCAACTTTGAGAGAGTTTTGAGAATCCTTTTGTATACAGTCCTAAAAGTCCATTGGGTGTATTAGGGCTTTAGGATTAAGGATTTTTTGTGTTCAATACTCTTGTACTCCATCTTTTGTTCATAGTGAATTTGTTGAAACCGACCCCGACAGTGGACGTGGGCTCACATTGAGCTGAACCACTTAAATCTTGGTGTTCTTTGTGTGCTTGCTGTTTTTTTTTGTTGCTTCCGCTATTATTTACTTCAACTTAGCCTTTGTTTGTTCGGTCCATTCCTAACACTTAGTACTTGACCTTTCTATTGGAATTTGGAGTTGGCTAAAAGTAAAAGAGATGAGCTGAAGCCAACACCAATAACGTGACATATATATGAGAGAGAGAGAGAGAGAGAGAGAGAGAGAGAGAGGCAATCATCTTCTATACATGATCTAGTACTAAAAGAACTCACTTTTCTATGGTCGATTTTGCTTTTTTACCAATGGTCTGCATGGAAATTTTAACCTTAAGATCACTTATATCTTACATGAGTCTATATCTTAACACTTCCCAGCCCTCATGTCTGGCCCAAATTCCTTATTAATAAGTGGATTTAATGCCACCCAACTTTATGGAACATTTAATTAAATAATATAAAGTGTAAAGTCATTAGAATTCAAATTCAAGACATATATTAACATTTTCACAATTTAAAACAGCACTACTTAAGCTAACCTTCTATTATAAATTGGATGACTGGAATGAACACTGGGCAACGTATAAGTTAGCTCTAAATAAAAGGATATAGTATTGATGGTTTAGTTGACTGTTGACTATCAAGTACCGGAACTTTGGAAGTTTGTTAATACAAAAATGTTAGGCACACGAATGCCCGTGTGCACAGCATGTCAACTCTTGTTTATGATATGCAGATATATAACCACGTAGCCAATTTTACTAATAATCTATGTATGCTCAATTTCCATATTTGGACGAGGCCTCCAGCTCAAGATTCTGCCACCATTTGCCAAACGCAACCAATTATGTATAATGACCTCTAGCGATCGAGTTCATTTGTTCTTAAGATCAAGAGAAGGGATACCTCTAATTTTATTGATAACCCTCACTTATGATACAAAAATGTCATATTACATATTAAGCTTGGGGGTTACAAAAAATTCCAAAACCAAACTTTAAAATACCTAGATAAATGCCAACTATACATGTATGCAAACAATATATCTATACATGCCTACCTATATTAATGGTATAATTAAATTGTAATGCCTAAAATTTGGTAATCTAGACTTAATTATCAGTCAAAAAAATGCCATAGCCAGAGGTGTTTAGTTAGCTAAGAGTCTGACAAAAAGGAAGCATCCAAACTATCAACACCTAATTAATTTGGCCAATGTAACAGCCCGATAGAAATTCAATGGTGGAATTTCTATAGACATTAGAAATCTCGTGAAAACCCCATAAGTTTTTACGAATCGGCTAATCGCATAAGCTCTAGTATGTCAACATAATTAGTTTTATCACTCACTATGGTACCAGAAATGTGATTTTATTTGTTTGAGGTAGTTAGAAGTGTCAGATTACGTTATAGTTTACGCCACTAGACTCAGTTGAATATTTAGGATTTTTCAGTACTAAGTTTATTATGCACTTTTTCGGAGTGAATAGTAACCTCGATAAGCGTACTAAGTGCAGTGGTTTCAAAATCACAATGTGAAATGTCCAAATTAGGTTAGAGAAGTTTTATTTGGACACTTGGCAAGATCTTAACCACACATAGTGAATAGTATTAGATACTTGGCACAAAGAGAAACCATTAGATGGATTTGTGAAGGAAATCAATGTGTGAGATCATGCCACCTAAGCAAAACAGTTTTTTTTCATCTGATCAACCAAATTGAGTTAGATGAAGAGGGTTTCAACCCTAGTAAAACCCTAAATGGTTGGAATCCTTTTGAAACCCCAAAAACTTGGTTGAAACCGAAACCCTAAACGGTTTCCCCAAACCCTAAAGTTGGCATTCAAACCCTTTTTGATCCAATTTCTAGTATTGTGTTTAATCACTTGATTAAATCACTTTCACATGCTATTAATTTCTCAAATTCCTATTATGACATCTTTATCCAACATTTTAAACCTTAGAAATTTGATTGGGCCAAGAAAAATTGGATTTGGGCTTGATAGCATCTCAAACCCTAACCAAACCCCCTTTAAACCCCAAATTGAAGCCCACTTGGTTGAGGCCCACTAAGGCCCACTAAAGCCCACGAATTTTGGCCACCTTGGCATAGCTTCTTGGAGAAATTTCCTCCCCCACTTGGCAGACCATTCATTGCATCAAGTTGCACTCATTAATATGGAGGAACCCACCCCATCAAGTCCCATGTCTCATAGCCTTTGTAAGTTGTCTTTTGCCCCCCACTATCCTCTACATTATGTCACATGTCTACACCTCCACTCAATGATCATTAAGGTCCAAATATTCTCCCTACAGAAGTCTTGAGTCGTGCAAGACACACTTACTTCACTTTAATCATTTCTTCACCCCGTTCTTAGAGAGAAACCCAAAAGAGCTCTCTCGGGCAGATTTCTGGGTCTTTTTGCGTGGAGTTTTTCGACCCTTTGTAAGTATTTTCACACGATGACTCCTTCATAAAAGTTGTTCCTCTTTGAGTCTAGTTTCCGTAGATGTATTTTTCGTATCATTCCATGGTCATTTGGTCGGTCAAAAGTATTTTTAACCATGGAAAGGTCATTCTGGGCGTGAATCTGGAGAGTGTGTTATGTTTTGGAGTTTTTGACCAAGCTAATGGATATATCTTGGTCCGAAAATTTTATGGAGTGTTCTTAGAATGTGTTTAAGAGTTTTCATTGAGGTTTTGTTGCATGAATAAAGATTTTGATGATAGATTTTATTAGATCTAGAAACATGAAAACTGGAAGTGACAAAACAGTTTTTATTTGGATAAAGTTTGAATATTTTGAGGTTTGATCTTACTCTAAAGGCTTTGATATTTTTATATGATGATCCTAAGTCTCTTATTTTCATGTTAGGATGTTATTTTGGAGATATTTAGTATTAGTTTCAAAGATATGATTTTTCTATGCAAGAGAATTTCGGTTAGGCCTAAGATTTGATGTTTTTAGGTTAGATCCATGTTTTATTGGGTTTTAGCCATGTGATTTTAATTTTGATGGTTGGATATTCTTTAGGACACGTTTTTAAACCATGTGATACTTTATTTCAAAGATCTCACCTTCTTAAGCCATTGATCAAGAGATTTATCAAAGCTAGTTAAGAAAAAGTTTCTGTTTTTGGACTAAGTGTAAAATCAAAAACTCCAAGTGTTATTTTTGTGATTTTGGTGACTTTAGTTTGATGATTTAAAGCATGGTTTATCTGAGGATGATGTTATGAATATGTTAGAAGTAAGATTAGATTTTTTGGAATTCTTGGAGATGTTTTGATTTAAGGACAAAGCTTGTGATTCAAGTGTTTTGATCTTTTTACAAAAAAGTTTGGTGTTGATTATTAGCTTTTTCTAAATGGATGTTTCAAGTATGGTTTTAAACTTAGGATTGGAAGATGTTTGTTGTAAAATTTTGGTTTAAGCATGAGTTTTGAAGTTGGAAGGAATTGTAACAAAAATCAAGAGAAATGGCCTATGGATGTTTCGGCCATAGTGTGTTTTCCATAGTGTTGTTTTGTTTTAAATTTTTTTCTGAGTTGATATTTGAGTTTAGAACAAAATTTACATGAGGAATGTAAATTTTGGAAATTTTTGGAGTTAGGATATGAAATCCTTAAGTTATGGGTAAAATGGTCGTTTTCCCACATGTAGAGGGTAAAATGATAATTTTACTCTAAGATAACTTGTTTCCATGTTTCTAATTGTTAGTAATTAAATTTCTAACTTTTAGAATGACCTTTTACAGTTTCTCGTATATCGCACTTTATTCTCGTAGAACGTGACAATCGAGGTAAGTTAGCCTCTAACTTACTATCAGTTTATTGTGTATGTGTGATGGGTAAGAGAACTACAATTTATGTATGTATGTTATCGTATATGCCATGTCATGCTATGTCATTACATGTTTATCTGCTACGTATGATTTAATCTCTCATGAATAATTATCTGTTACATAATCTTTTCTATCATACAATGATGTATGTTATAAGTATGCCATGTTAAGTATGCCATGAAATGTTATGATTAAATCATATTGTGTCATTTACAAGTATACGCCATGTTAGAAAAGTATATGATATTAATTAATATCTCATGCATTAAGAAAGATAAGACATGTTATGTTACGTATAATACGTGGGGCCACAACAACTGTGGAGTACGTATTATATTTTATGTTACGTGAATACGTGGGGCCACAACAACTGTGGAGTACGTATTATATTTAATGTTACGTATATACGTGGGGCCACAACAACTGTGGAGTACGTATTATATTTTTATGTTACGTGTATACGTGGGGCCACAACAACTGTGGAGTACGTATTATTTTTTATGTTACGTGTATACGTGGGGCCACAACAACTGTGGAGTACGTATTATATTTTATGTTACGTGTATACGTGGGGCCACAACAACTGTGGAGCATGAAGTATGGGGCCACAACAACTGTGGAGCATACACTACGTGAGACACAGCAATTGTGACACGTAGAATACGTGGGGCCACAACAACTGTGGAGTACGTATTAAGTCAAGTTTCAGATCAAGTGCATGATAAGTCAAGTTTCAGATCAAGTTCATGTTTTGTTATGTACACGTACATGTTATGTTCATGATCAAGTTATGTTCCAAGTTCATGTTCACATCATGTTAAGTTCACGTTTACAGTATGTCTCAAGTTCACGTTTATGTCATGATATGTTCAAGTTTATGTTATTTTCAAGTTCATATTTATGTTATGCATGTTTACGTTCATGCTACATTTCAAGTCCATGTTATGTTTTAAACTCAAGTTCATGTCATGTTAAGTCAAGTTCAGTTCACGTTTAAGTTCTGGTTATGTCATGTTATATGTCAAGTTATGCTATGCTTATGTACGACTTTACTTATGCATTTATGCTTTTACTGCCATGCATGCATCTTTAACCTGTGTGTGAGTTTTATGTTAACTTACTGAGATTTGTAATCAAATCTCACTGTGGTAGTCCCAACTACCATTCCCCCCGAATGGTAGATCTTGTTACAGGACCCAAAGAAGAATTGGAATCTGACCATCTGAATACGGTCATCTAGGCTACGGTGCGATGTTGATGATGGTATAGTATTTAACTTAGGTTAATGCTTGTACTTTTGGAGTTGTATCTCAAGTATTCTTTTGATCACAACCATTTTGGACTAGTGTGGTGATCACGGCTTTTTAGTATGCCTTTATGTATGAAATATGTTTCAAGTATTTGGGATATTTTTAGTTTGGTGCATAGTATTGCTAAAGAAAAAAATTATCCGCTGCGAATATTGCATAATGCTAGATGCATGTTAGGAACATTGCATCTTATATGTCATGAACGGGGGCAGGTAACCTTGTGTTGCATGTCCCGACGCTTCAAATGTCCGTTCAATCCCAAACGGAATTTGGGGGCGTCACACAAACTATCAACACCTAATTAATTTGGCCAACCCATGCATGATATGCAACTCATGAATTCCCTTCTCGGAAAGAATGAACGATCTGATCGAAAATTCATCAAACTACTCACTGATAGAATGTTATAGTACATACCGTAGTTGATCAAAGTGCTTCCATCAAGGCATCTTTTTTTGGTTAAAACGTACAATTCATCACCAGCAAAGATTCTATTTCTACAATTAGATACATCGTGATGAAGATCACCTAATCGCTTGCATAAAATCAAACTGACTTTCAAAGTGGATGTTTCTGCAAGAATATTATAAGTGCCTAAGAATGTTTTGTAAACCACCACACTTTGAGAGGTGGAGAAATATTTGTATTTATAGAGGAGTACACGTATGGCTATACATGGAAACAAAATACAAATGGAAATAAATGGAAATAAATCATACAATAAATAATACATTACTACAATCATGGAGAGGATTGCTGAATATCAGGAGAGGATTTTGGAGTATCCTCAATNCCCCCCCCCCCCCCCCCCCGGCGCAAGCTAAGCGTGGGATTAGAGTATACGCGAAGCTTGGAACATATCCCATGCTTAGCTTGGAACGAAAGAGAACAAAGAGTGATCGGGAGACACTCTTGGTGAAAACGTCAGCAATCTACAAGGAAGAGGGAACATGCTGAGTGCAGATAGTGCCAGCAACCACAAGTTCACGAAAAAAATAATAATCCAAACCAATATGCTTCGAGTGCTTGTGAAAGACTGGATTAAAATTGAGGAAGAGGGCACTTTTGTTTTTCGCAAAGTAGAAGTGGCGGAGCAAGGGTAGTGATACACAAATCACAAAGGAGATGCTACAACCAAAGAACCTCAACGGCAATGGCAACAAGAGCACGATACTTAGATTCACAGTTGGACCAAGAGACAGTGGGCTGTTTCTTCGCACTCCAAGAGATAAGATTGTCACCAAGGTAGATGGAATAACTTGACGTGGAGCCACGAGTATCTGGTTAACCAACCTAATCAACATTAGAACAAGCAGTGATAGTGACAGAAGCAGAGGCTGGAAAGGTGAGACCAAAGTGAAGAGTGCCCTAGATGTAACGAAGAATGCGTTTAACAGCCTGAAAATGATACTCGGTGGGAGCATGCAAAAACTGACTGACAGAGTTGATGGAGTGAGCGAGATCAGGCCTAGTGATAGTCAGATATTACAAGGCACCAACAAGAGAGCGATAAAGAGTAACATTAGAGAAGGGAGGACCATTAGAGGAGAGGCATTGTCCAACAACCAGGAGTGGTGACAGGTTTGCAATCCAAGAGTTGAGCCTGAACAAGAATGTCATGGGCGTACTTGGTTTAACTGAGAATGAGCTGGCTGAAGTAGATATGACCTCAAGACCCAAAAAGTAGCTGAGAGGGCCCAAGTCCTGGATGGCAAACTCGGCGTGAAGCTGGAGAATAAAGGCACCAAGAAGAGAGTGATCATTGCCGATGACAATAATATCATCTACATATAAGAGAAGATAAATGAGATGCTGCTGGCAATGAAGAACAAACAGAAAAGTATCAACACGACTGCAAGAAAACCCAAGCTTCAGTAAAGAGGAGTTGAATCGCTAAAACTAGGCACGAGGAACCTGTTTTAAACCATAGAGAGCTTTCTTGAGCTTGCAGACATGATTAGGAAAGCGGTGATCAACATAACCAGGGGCTGCTCCGTATAAACAGTTTTCTGCAAAATACCGTTAAGAAAGACATTTTTTACATCAAGTTGACAAGCAGCCAACCACAAGTAAGAGCAAGAGAGAGAACAACACAAACGGTGGATGCCTTGACCACCGGACTAAAATTATCGGTATAGTCAAGTCCAGGGAGCTAAGTATAACCCTTCGCTACAAAACAAGCCTTGAGATGATCAATGGATCCATCAAAGAGATATTTGGTTCGAAAAACCCACTTGGAGTCCACAATATTCGTGTTGGAGAGACGTGGCACCAAATCCCAATTGTGATTGGCATGCATCATACATGGCGGCAAGCCAGGCAGGATTCTTGGCAACAAACCACGAGGCTCTATAAAGGAGAGCAAGGCATAAGGAAGTCCAAAAACAAGCTGGCTAAGATAGGCAGCATGGTGGGGCTGGAAAACACCTGCTTTGTCATGGGTGACCATCGAATGAGAGGAAGGAGGGACAGCGAGTGTTGGATTGGTAGGGGATTGACGCAATGGGCTCGTGGGCTAACTAGGTAGAACAACAAGATCCTACTTGGCTAGAGACTCACGGTCAGGAGTGGAGTCAACTTGGGAAACCTACAGGGGCTCAACAAAATGATCAGCACAAAAACGATAGTGAGTGGGCCCAGTTTGAGCAATAGGGTCAACCGGCGTAGATGGGGTTTGGGCTCGGCTGGGCTCACTAAATGAGGAATAATCCAAGGCAATTATGGGCCGAACCGAAGAGTTGGGAATAAAGGGAAAATGGGTTTCATCAAAGCGGGTATGGTGAGTAAATAAATTTTCGTGGTGGATGGATATAAGTAACGGAAACCTTTGTAGGAAGGACTATACCCTAAAAAAATACAAGAAATGCTAGGGGGGAATTGATGGGAAGCATAGTCACCTAGGCAAGGAAAAACTCTATAACCAAATGGATGAAAATTTATGTAATGAGGGATAAGTTGGCTCTTCCAAAGCAAGTAATTTGTGGATGAGAGTTTAATGGTAACCATGTGAACCATGGTGTTGAAAGGGAGAGGCTCGGCAGCCATGGAGGAAGAGGAAAGAAACAGACCAGAAAAAGAAAATGGATGTTAATCCAAAGAACCGTCTGATACCATGAGAATTTTTTGCAAACCACCACACTTTGAGAGGTGGAGAAATATTTGTATTTATAGAGGACTACATGTATGGCTATACATGGAAACAAAATACAAATGGAAATAAATCATACAATGAATAATACATTTCTACAATCATGGAGAGGATCACTGAATATCATGAGAGGATTTGGAGTATTCTCAATAGTGCCATATCCCAAAGCGCATGAAAACCATGAATAAATTGAACGAGATGGTCTGATCTGATAACTCCTTCACACCCCGCATGCCAGTTTGAAGTGCCATCTAAGTTCAACTTCATCTTACCCGGTGGTGGAAACAACCACCGAACCATTATTGGCTTCTTAGCTTTGACCTTCAATGAGGGGATCATATGTAATGACTCCAAAACAGAGAGCAAATGTTTAAGCTAGCGATCAAGCTGTTCAAAGCCTAGGATTTGGGGTTGCAATTTTGACCTTCAGGCAAAAAGAAATCATCCCTTCTGACTTAAAAATGAGATCCACGTACCTAACGCATGTAATAAAATGCAAAAAAATGAAAATTTTCAAGTCACTAGTACGTACTCCATACATATAGCAAGCACATGGGGAAAGTTGAAGATAACATTATTTCCATGACCATTTGCATATGATCATCTCTCAAGCTTGCCGACATGCATGCAGGCTAGCAGACTACATGTAGCAAAACCGTATTGGCTCTATTTGAGATCCTAGCCAAGACATGCCTACGTACGTACGTAGGGTATAGGACAAGAAAGGGCTTTTGAGAAGTCAGTGGTTGAGATATGTTGCAAAATGGGAAATATATGAGTTCTTCTCTATGGATAATTAAGACTGTTCATACGGGTCGGATAAAATCCGGCCCCACCCGGAACCCGCCTAAACCAGATTTTGGTTACGGGTTTCAACCTAGATTTGATCCGGGTTGATACCCTTATCTTTAAATCTGGACCCATCCAGCCCGGATGCAGTTTTATAACATCCGCTACCGGTTTAAACCCGTTACATGGGTTTAATAAAAACCTTTCCTAAACACTCTGTTGCCCTAGCCACCACCCCCCCTTCGAATTCAGTCTCATCTTCTTCTCCCTCTCCCCCCGATTCACTTTCTCTCATCTACTGTATCTCTTGCTCTGCTCTCTGCTCTTTCTCTATCTCTCTCACGTGCGCGCCCCGACAGTGAAGCCCTAAGTTTCTACAACCGTCTCTCTCAATGCTCTCACCGTTAGCATTTCGTTAAGCCTCTCTCTCTCTCTCTCTTTCTCTCAATGTCGATTTGGGTATTAGAATATATCTTATATTTAGTTTGGGTATGTCTTATTCTATTTGTTTATTTTTTTCTCTCTTTGTTGATTTTGGGTTTGTTTTAATGAGAATGTTTGAGGAATAATTTTATGGGTTAGATCTGTAATGTTTTTATGAGTACGTTTGTTCTCTTTGTAATGGCATGAAAATTTTGATGGGTTTGTTTGTTTTGTTCTACATTTTTTTTTTTGTTTTGGAACATGTCGAATGGGGTTTTTCTTGCTAGTTTATTTGGTTGCTCTGTAACGTAACCTTCAACTTCGATGTATGCTAGTTTTGTGTAGATCTGGTGAACTAGGTCTCTTTTTGTGCTTGGAACTTGTCAAATGAGGTTGTTATTGCTTTGTCAGATTTATCTACACCTTGCTAACAATGTGAAGTCTATTTTTGTAGGAATTACCTCACATTGTTTCGGCTTCCAAGGTAATATTGATGGAACGATATCCAAACAAGTTATTTATCATATATGTGCATGAACCCAAAAAGCTACACACTTCTGATATCTATATATCAACCCTTCCCTTTTTAATTAACTATGAAAAATCTCTCTGCTTTTGTTTTGTTTTGTTTTGAATAACTCAAAATGTTTTTGTTGGTTTATCAGCAGTTATTTTAACTACATATCGAAACATTGCTGTATACTCAAACATGGAACCCTGAATCTTGGCTCTTCTGCTCTCTGCTCCTCTTTGGCTCAAAAAGGCCACTACCATAAATACCGAAACTACCTTAATCACCTGTTAACAAAAAAGGAAATTAAGAAATTATGGGTTCTAATTCTTGAAGGGAAGCAAGGAGGGTCATGCTTCTTAAAAAAGAACACACACAAAAACCAGAAAATTTAAAGAAACAAATGATTAGGAGTTTGTACACATCTGAGGAGGAGTTGTAAGAAAACTTTTAACTAGAAGCTAAACAAATTGTTTGAACAAACCATACTGTTTTGGTTGTTTGGGAAGAAAATGTAAGGGGTTTGGACATTTTCTTGAGCTTTCATGGGACTTATTTTTGTGAACTCCACTAGGGAGATGGCAAATTGGAATATGTTTGGTGGTGAAGATGAAGGAAGTATTTATAATGTTAAGTACACAGCATGTGAACTTGGGATTCATATTTTCTCAATTAGGCTTCCTGATCTTATAAAATATTTATGGTTTTACTTCTGTATTGGTTATTTGTTTTTATATAAAAAATTAGAAAAAATATAGTTATGGTTTTATATATTTGTTATCTGTCATATGATGAGTTGATATAATGTGTTTTTTATTACTTGTTTGGTTCTATCCTTCCACAAGTCATTAATCAGTTGATTGCTAGCTGCATTCTAGAAGGATTAATCACATCATCCCTAATTTCTTGCATCCACAGTAATATTGTGGAATTTGTTGGCCATCATTTTTGGTGATGGCAATTTACACGGTGATGCTAGCCCATAAATAAGTGGTAGAGATCTTACTAATTGCAAAAATGAGTTATTTAATGTCTTGAGCATGATATTTTTGATCAAGTGTTTTTGTATTATTCGATTTTTTTGTTGAAGCCAGATACAATTATTTGATTTTTTTTTTTTGTTGCTAGTCTAGTCTCTTGAGACTAAAATGTGCAAACAGGTCACTTTCGTTGCAAACTAGGAAGACAAAGCAGATTTCTCATATGCCTATCCATCTCAGTATCTATTCTTACCTGACACTTTTGTTTTCCTTGATTGATAGTTATCAATTTAACCTTGATTGATCTACCGGGTTTGACAAAAGTTTCTGTTGGTATGTCATGTGAACTTCTGTATAGTCTTTTTAGTCTTTTCTATTTTCAATAAGATGCAATTTTCTTATAAACATGGAACTTCAAAATTTTATGGAACGACGAGAGTTTAGTTTTTCCTTTTATACAAGAGTAATGCTGAGATTTTAGTCCCTTTTTTTCATCCTTATCATGACCTTGCTTATAAGCAAGAGCAATTCTTTTTAAGTTGAGAAATCTTAAATTTAGTTTCATGTAATGTTCATTAGGTGAGTTGATACATTGGCTATAAAGATCCACCTGGAGCATTGAAGGAGATTTGGCAGAGTATTACAGAAGCTCCTCTGATTGGACTGAAGATGATCAATCTATGACAATGGTTTGTAATTTTGTATTTTGTAATGTAATTAAATACCAAATAATGTAATATGAAGTGAGTTGAATTATGTGTTGTATGCATTTTACATTATAAATATTGAATTTCTATTTTTTAGATGCATTTAGTTAAAAAGATAATTAGTTTTATATAAAAAAAAAATTTTCAAAAATTTTCTTGAAAAAATTGTAATAGAATATAGGCTTTTAGATAAACAAAAAAAAAAAGATTTTCAGCAATATATTTTTCTGGAAAAAAAATTAATAATATAGCCTTTGTAAATAAAAATTTAAAAAAAAAACGTGTACAGTCCGAAATTAAGAATTTCAGGTTGTTAAAATCTAGATCTATTCAAGTTTCGGCCTGGGTCAAAACTCGTGCACACCCGATCCGAAACCCAACTCGAATTTAAAATTCGAATTCTAGGCCAGACATATCCGGACATCCATTAATCCTAAATCCGAATGAACAGCCTTACGGATAATGAATTAGCTAATAGCTATAATATTGTGTCATCGATCTCAGACAGGATCGTTCCAATTATAATAATTAGAGTTCTCGCTGCAGGCGAAGGAGGCTCCATACACAAGGCTCTGCAGCTCAAAGAACATCTTGACCATAAAAGGATAATTTTCTGGATCAACTGTACACAAAAGATAGCTTTATATAATGTAGTCGAAATTATTTTTCTGTTTACCCTTTTTCTTTATTCATGTAGTCCATGCCGCCATGCGAACGCGGCCCAATAAAACATAGTCAACTTCTCTTTATAATTGAGTTTTCTTGGGAACAGCATCTTTTCAAATAGGAGATCAGGACCTCAGGTAGATTCACAGTAAGATAAACGAATCTCTGTTACACGTTTTTGTTGAAAATAACTTTTTTAGTCATTAAATTTTGATCATAAAATTTCGTTTCTCTTATAATAATTATGTCACTTTTGAATTTGTAAAGCAATTCATTTTTTTATCTTATTATTATAATTTTTTAAAATTTTTATATAAAATATAATAAATAATTTAATTTTTTTAAATCTCAATTCAACTTTTTTAAATCTCAAAATAATAATAATATTAAAAAATAATATTATAATAATATTTTATTTAACTTTTAACTTTCATCTTTCGTCTAAAATCATCTCATATCTGAATCCAAACCAACCATATTTAAAATCTCATTCGAATAAATAGTATGAGATCATCCTTTTATATATATTTTTCTTTTATTTGGAATTTTTTGAAACAAAAACTTAAACGATTCTTTAAATTCCTATTTAAAGGTAGTACTTGTGCATGTATAGAGTTTCCAATCATAATAATGTAATTACCAGAATCACGTACATACAAATCTAAGTAGTCTGGCCTGATTTCTCGATCGGCAAGCCAATATATGAATTATATATATATATTAAAGTATAATTTCTCTTCCATATCATGTTATACATATAGAAAAATTATATTCACAAGCCGGCACACTTAGTAATTAATATAAGTACTTAATGTAATATAATTTGATTTAAAAGATTAATTTTAAAATCAATATCTTTCACACAAGCGCTTGTAGCCAGTAAAATTTGTTTTTCCGATATTAATCTAATTAATAGATCATATATAATTAATTAATGTATGTCATAATTTTGTTGGTTACCAGGTTTTTGGCATCCAGCCGCAAATTAAAACGGCTATACAGAACGAACTAATTCCAAGCATACTCCGTACGTTAATGCAGGTCAACTTAGATTAATATGTGTAAGTACTACTGCAGCATGCGGAGGAAAGAAAAATACACTAATTATTATAATATGCACCCACGGGCCCTATCTAATAATAATAGCATATATATAAATCGTGACAAACAAATGAGTAATATTACTTATAGTCGTGAAGCGTACAAGCGTTATGTAAATTTTTTTTTTTTTTTGAAAAAAAATTATTTAAAAAAAATTTAATTTATTATTAAAAATTTAATTTTCTTTTTATACGAGTCATGTATGTATTGATTCTATTTCAAAAAAAAAATGTATGTATTGATTCATTTTTTTTAAAAATGATTGGAGGTATTGAAAAATAACGTAAGTATCATTAATTATGACGATTAATAAACACACCATATTAATTTATTGATCGGTATGTAGCTTTATTACATAAAAAGTTCAATCACCTGAACCAACGCACAAGCACACCGCGGCACACGTACATCATTTAAGCGCAAGTAAATTTATTATGCAGATTGAATGTAAAAGAGACCGATATTCTCCAAACATGCACTCTGCTGTCACACAAACCTGCAGTTGAAATCGAGTAATTAATGAAACACATGCATCATCGATCCAGCGCGATCGAGTACTTTTATTCTTCACGTACAAACCTGGCGGCTCCTTGACCTTAAATTATTTGAGCGGTATTCCTTGGAATAGCCATGGCACGCAGAGGATTCTTCATTTCACAGGAGAGCTTGAGAATCTCTGTTAGGTCAACCGGGTTAGCCATATCTTGAACCCATTTGAAGTTATTGACCAACTTAGCCACCCAAAGGCTCACAGTCATGAGGGCTAGGTTCCTTCCAGGACAGACCCTACGACCAGCACCGAAGGGCGCAAGCCTGAGGTCCCCTCCACGGACGTCAAAGTCTACCCCACCTTGATTGATCAAGAACCTCTCTGGTTTGAACACCAAAGGGTCCTCCCACACGTTTGGGTCATGGGCAATAGCCCACATGTTTACCATTGCTGTAGTGTTGGCGGGAATCACCATCTTGTTGCTGAGACGGACGTCCGATTTGGACAGCCTGGCCCACGAGAGTAGTGGCCCGGGTGGGTGGACACGTAGGCTTTCTTTTACTACGGATTGCAAATAGGTTAATTTAGCCACTTCGGCCTCGGTGACATTTTTGTTTCCTGCAAGACAGTCAAGCTCATGGCGAAGTTTATCTTGCACGTCCTAAACCAACTCGGCCATTATCCATTCAGTTAAGAGTGCAGTGGTATCAGTACCACGGAAGATCATTTCCTGCACACAGGAGATAATAAAGAGAATGAAATCATATGCCTGATAAAATCCAAACAAATTAAGCAAATAAGATGAAATTCACAAGAAGATCAAAAACTCCATGACAAACCCATAAGACTGCAATCATGTCATCTTCTTCAAGTTTCTCATCTCCTTCCAAAGAGAGTAGAACATGAACAAAATCTGAGTTATCAGAGAGCTTGCTCGAGTCAACATGCCGGTGCTCATCTAGTAGTTTCTTCACAAGCTTTCTGACACGGGGCACAAGCGCTGAGCAGCTTTCGCTAATATGAAAAGGGTCGTAAATGTAGTTGAGCCATGGGAGATAATCAGACCAGTTAAAAGCACCCAAGAGCTCAAACCCTTCTCTGACAATCTCGTGCAACTCTCTAGCCTCAGCGCTATTGCACGTCAGATTGGATCTTTTTCCAAATACGGTGCTCATAATGTTGTCAAGCGCCGCAGCTTGAAGGTAGTTTCGTAAGAAAACAACACCTTGAAGTGATTGCTCTTTGGCGATGGCACGCAACATGTTGTCGCAATCCATCTGGCGTCCAACTTCGTGGGCAGCAATCCTCTTTGATGAAAAGAGGTGGGCTGAAGAAATCCTCCTCAGAAGCCGCCAGTATTCTCCGTTTGGTGCAAACCCTATGGCCCGGTTGAACATCAAGGCTTTTGCAGATTGCTTAATAGGACGGTTGGCAAAATGGGAAGAAGTCAAGATTTCATGAGCGATTTTGTGGTCGCAGGTGATAACTGCAGGGGTTGAGCCCAGGCTGAATGCCATAAGCTGGGTGGCCTCATGGTCTGAAGCAATGCGAGCAAGAGTTCGATGAGCCAAGCCATGGCTCAAGCTGAACAAACTCCCAAATATAGGAAGACCTCGAGGTCCAGGAATCGGCACCTCACCAATTCGGTTCTTGCCGTTTGTCCAAGCTAGGCCGCCGGTGGAGAAAGCCCATGTTAGAAAGCAGCTGAAAAAAGGGCCATTAAGATGAAAAAGAAAACCAAGCCGTTAAACAAGTTAAGGCTTTCTATAAAAGCTGGGACTGTAAACAGATACCAACCCCAGTCTGTAGAAGAAGTTAACTCCATAGCGCGCGCACACAGAGAGAGAGGGAGAGGGAGAGAGAGAGAGAGAGGTTGAGGGGATGATGAATGGATGAGGGTACTGCAAGGCGGAGGGGAACTGGGAAGTGAGGGGTTTAAATAGGAGTTAATGCATGCGTGGAAAGGAAATAATTTCTTTTATTTATTACTTCTTTCCTGTTCTCGTGCATACCGATCGATCTTATTCTGGAGTAAATGAGAGAGAGACTTCTCTCATGATAGCTTACAAAGATTTTCTCCCTAATCATTGGTAATTGCGAAGGGTCATCAGCCAATTAGGATTGAAAAATACTATTTTTTTTTTTTGTCTTCTTCTTTTTCTTAATCTTAATGATTAAGAAAATTTTGTTTAATATTAATATAAATTTTTTTATATTTTTTTAAATATTTAAAAATATTAAAAATATTTTTTTAAGCCTATCAATGACCCCAGCGGGAGCCACCTCTAGCATCACTCATTAGGATTATATATATTAGAAAGATGAATAAAGTTAATTAAGAGCTTCGGAATATATATATATATATTCAATGTATGAAATTAAATTCTTTTTACTGATATTAAAAAGATAAATAATACAACATTTGAAATTAATGTGGATCTTAATGTACATGCAAGCAGCACGTACGGCATCCCTAAGGAATATGAATAGGAAAAATCTAATTACAAATTTAACTGTGCACTAATACGTGTATCAATCTAACGTGATTGGTCAAAAAATAAATTTTATTAAAAATAATGCTAATTTAAATTTTAAATATGAAGGAATCAATATTAATACGCGACATTACTTGTACATAGCAAAACTCATATCAATCAAAGTACGCTTTATTAAAAAGAATATTCGATATTTGAAAAGCCAAGAAACTAATTAAATGAAGGGTGGGCTACTATGCATGGGAAGCACGGGGCAATGACTCCCAGTCCCCCCTGTAGTTTTGAATGGATGCAGACATATATAATAGATGTGAAAACCACAGGTATCAGTCTGGTTTTGTTGAAAACCGCACCTATATCTTGACAAGGTGTAAATCTTGATCGAAACCGACTGAAGAAAGGGGAGAAAACCGTCGACATCGGTCTTGGCATATATTTGATCAGTTCGTCAGCATCTTCAATGATGACGGATATGGCCCTGCGTGCAATGATGCTGCACACACAGAGAGAGAGAGAGAGAGAGAGAATGAGTGAGTGAAATGACAGAGGTGGTGTAGAAATGAGAACTGAAGAAGGAAATGAGTGAAGAAGAAGGATGCAAGTGTGTAAACCTTAGGGAGAAGCAGCACCATTTGGCTTAAGTCAAATACTAAGTCCCAAAACGGCACTGTTTCACTCATTTGAATAAAAATGCGTTGTTTTATATATGTATAAATTTTTTTAAAATACATTTAAACTATCGGTCAGTTCGGTGGTCTAAGTCTAACTTCAAACGGAGCGATTCTTGCACAGCTCTAATATATATATATATATATAAATTGATGAAGGGAAACAATTAAATATTGAACTTTCTACCAGGATATATACATGCAGTCCATATCTTACAAATTATTAACCTCTTGCGACATTTATAATTCTCACACACACACAGATATATATATATATATATATATAGCTAGCCATAATAATTATTTGGGATTGTCGCCCTTATATAGGGAAGTGTAACATGTGGCGTTGTGCTAGGAATAACATTCTCCTAGGAAGTAGTTTATCATTTTTATTATATTTTTATTTCTAATTTTTATAGGCATTTCAAGTCTTCGAGACCTAACCGGCATAAAACAAACCTAGGTAGATCATGCACGATCAATGTAGGACGACTTTACTTAGTTTATATTTGGTGTTAGATACGTCTCATTCTATCCTAAATCATTTATTAATAGAATTTATTACTTTTTAAATTTCTTATAAAAATTTAAATATATGTCAATGGAATCTACAAAACACTAGTATCCTCATATTAACTCAAATCATTTAAAATCACTTTAACAACCAAACGCAATCTTATAATATAAACGTGCAAAAACTTCTGTTAAGAAATGCTCTAACCAACATTGGTGAAAGGAACATAAATTAATTTTTAATTAGTGCTTAATATAATGTACGTTGAATTTTAATAATCAAATCAACTCTTCCAGCAAGAAAACACACTTTTGATCTATTATTACATTAATACTAGATACAGTGTATAGGATTTCCAAGCTTTACGTATTCTTTTTGAATAAAAATACGATTTATTATTAAAAAAATTATTTTTTATGTAAATTTTAGATTTACAGTCATTTTTCAAAATGATCTACTGCGCGAGATTTGCACACTATAATATTGTAAATATTATTTCTCATATAGTAATAATATATAATACACTCTCATCTCACTTTCATTCTGTTTTGTAATATGCGACATTTTTATCACTAAAAGAATTATTTAATAATAATAAATATGTCAATTCTTATATAAGAGGATGATAATATAGTATATAAAACATTTCTCTCATATTATTATTATCATCACATTCTCTCGTTCCCCTTATATTTAGAAAGTCATTTGAGATAGTTGAGAGGATAAAATCGAAAAATGAAGGCGTGGTTGACAATAATACGGGTCTCAAAATTTAGAACAATGTTAGATACAAGTTCTAACTAGATCATGTTTATGCAAATTATTTAAAAAAATGTTGATCCTAATAAAACATAATAAGTTTTTTTTTTTTCGGTAAGGTAGAATCCGATTTATGACAAAGAAATTGTGCAGGATTTATATGGGAGTTGTAAAAATTATTTCTTCAAAATTTATACAATCGAGATGTTTGAACTTTCCATGCGTTGATGATTAGGAAATAATACACCAATTGAAGCGCGCAAGGAAGATTGGACTTTGATTTAAAGAGATCGAGAAAGAAAGGTTGAATCCACACGTGTGGATTCCTGTGCACTTGGAACGTGTGCAGGTACACATGCATGGAATATGCACGTGAGTAGGACCTCGGAGAAGGGTCCAAACTACGGGAGTTTCCTTGCTACCCGCCCTAACACACACAAGCGTCGATCGTGGCAAAACTTCAACGTTTATCGGTTCCTCGTATTTGGAGCCAAGGATCCGATACTCGTGGGCACAGCCACAAGCTGTGCTAGTCTGCTAGCCCTTCTTGCTCTCGGAATTTGTTCTGGGCAGAAGACTAGCTAATCCTCTCTATAAGAAAAGAAAAATAATGGACTACTACTCTACAATTTATTTAATTAAAATAATATATTTTTTAAAATTTTAATTTGATTTTTATTTTGATTTGAGGGATCTAATATTAAAAAATATTATATTATTAAGAATTGTAAATGGATGATAATTCGGTTGACAAATTCCGAATTGAGAAAGACTATAAACAAATTGCCAAAGACTACCAAAGGAAAAAGAAAAGTGAAAAGTATAATTTACTAATGAGTTTTGTTACATACAAGTATAGTTGTGCACTAATCTGTATATCAATACTGATTTATTCATACTTAAAATTTAAATTAACATTGTTTTCAATAAATTTACTTTTTGACCAATCACATCATATTGGTGAACAGATTAATGCACAATTGTACTTGTAACTATATTTTTCCTTTACTAATTATATATATGGAGAAGTGCTATAATTATAAAAATATTTCACAAAAATAAATTTACAAATTGATTTGGGTTGATGTGATATGTTAAATTATAAAGTTAATTTTATTGTAAAACAGATTTAATGTATTACGTAAAGTCACATCGATCGGTTTATATTTTATAAGTTTATTTTTATAAAATTTTTTCTATAGCTATATCACTTTTCATATATCTTACTTATTATAAGAGCAATAACTTGGCTTTGAATAAGATCATTATATTAATAAAATCAGAAATACGCGGGATGCAAGACGTCTGAACCACACAAGTCATATAATTTGTGTTACTAAGGATATATCATGTGATCAAGATGATGATCTACTTCTCAGCAACAAGATGGTGAAGATGATGGGACACATATATTAATAATGTCGCAAGTTGGGTGGTTGGGTGGGACAAGACGAGAATTGTGATGGTACGTGATAATGTGAGCCTCGATCATCATGCGTTGATATATACTGGAAATTAACCATGGTCGTTGATGGGTTTAATATTAGGTAAGAATAGTGACAAGAGAGGAGTTTAATATTGATATATGGGTGGATGACGGTACGTAAATCTAGTTGACATCCAAAACAGAAAGCAACTTAATTCTGACCGGGTTGGAAGAAAATCAATTTTTTACTAAAGACATTGAAGAGTCATCAAACTCGTCATGTCCACCAAAGATTTTTAATTTTTAATTTTTTTGTTTTATTCTTACAAAATTAAAAAAATTCTTCTCCTCATCATCTATATAGCACACATATTAATGAAGAAAAAATAAAAAAAAATTTATTTTTACATAAAATATAATAAACAATTTAACTTTTTTAAATCTTAAATTAATAATAATATTTCGAGGATGGATGGTTTGGATGTCACAGACTAGGGGTCATAAAGAAAGGCATTTCAGTCAAGTTTTCAGTTCATGAAATTATGTTTACTCATATAACATAAAACCGATCACAACGTAATCTTAAGAGCACGGCATAAAATACGGTCGGTACAAATAAGCATAAACCAGAAGATAAAGAGATATAGATGTCAAGTAGACACAGCACAATGACAATGGCATTATTATTACACGAGCAATTAACAGAAGCAGAGCAGTCCTGCTCAAACAGAAACCACACAGTGCAAAGACATTTCACTCAACTCCCGAGCTCAATAGGCTCAAAACCTCTCTCAATCGATGCCTTCACTGCATCCAGTACCAGTTGTGTCTTCCTACTGATGGTTGGCCACTTCTTATCAGGTCTCGAACCCTTCACTTTAATGCCTTCTACCAAACTGGCAAATTCCTTCACCATCAGAACCTCCTGAGGAAGATGTGTGGTGATGGTGTGCTTACTTGGCTGTGGTACCCATGCTGTCACGAGCTCATTGAATCCTAACTCTGTCCCGGCAGAAAAAGAGGCTTCGTGCTCTTGAAAAGGGATAACAAAATCATGAAGATGTAAAGTACCCTTTGTCCCAGTAGCGGTTATATCCATAGTCAGATTTGACAAGAAAGAGCAATAAAAGGTTGCTACTTGCCCATCTTCCCAATATAGACAACCACCACAAGACAGAATCACTCCTGCTTCATTAAATACAGGCCCGTGCAAGGCTGTTACTGTTTTTGGCAACTCATAGTCAGCAACCCACAGGATTGATCTGATGGCATACCAGCCAACATCACCGAGAGCACCATGCGCATCAAGATCTGGCTTGACACGAATGTCATTCTTAAGAAATTCAGGATTGACAGCGAACGTAAAGCAGCTGTGTATCTGTGGCCAACGGAAGCATTTATCTTAGAACAATAATAAACTCTCAACTCAAAATTGAATTTACTGTCAACAGCTGCATTAATGCCTTTTGATTATTTTCCATATGTGTAGCACGGGAATGTCTCCATGAATCATCCACAATCACATTTACTACAATAGTTCTCAGATGCTATCTAACACACATGCTGTACTTCACAAACGTACCTGACGTTTGAAAGTAACTAGCTTTGAAATGTATTATATGCATCCCGGATAATATTAGATATTCTTTTAAAAGTAGGAAACCACATTTTAACAAATAAAAGAGGAATGTAATCTGTAAGTAAGGAATAAAGAAATAAAACATGTTTTAATTAAATTAGAAGACAAATGAATCAATAAGCGATGCTAGCATAAATTAATTGTTATATATATTCAAACATACAAATATAT
Organism: Carya cathayensis; assembly: GCA_011037825.1. NCBI lineage: Eukaryota > Viridiplantae > Streptophyta > Magnoliopsida > Fagales > Juglandaceae > Carya > Carya cathayensis. The sequence continues at coordinate 441,050 of QGSO01000227.1, forward strand.
TATAAGCATATCCCCACCATGTTATTCTATTATCAGATAAATTTTTATTTTGATAGGTTTAGTTGCATCCTTTTATAAATTTCACAAGCTTCCACATAAAATCACTATGTTATATACAATTTCATATAGCTAATGCTGAAAACTATTTTTCTTTATAAGTAATACTGATAGCTTATTCTGTTTCTCTCTTTTACCTTTTTGTTTAATTGTATTAGAAATAGTATCATTACTCCGAAAGAGTGGCCAGTGAAATACAGCATCAGAACATTACGTATGTAACTCTCTAGCAAATTGCATCAACAAGAAGGCCAGAAATTCAGCCCCATGCATAAAAGGATATCAAACATCTCACCCAAGTTCTCTGCCCATCTGTCCAACATTTCCATGCGATAGCAAGGACAAAGGCAGAAATCTTTGAAGCAACCCCAACACCAAAGTTCCAAACCAAAAATATAAATAAAGGATGATAAAGGTAAGTCGGCACAATTTTTCCATCTGGGTCAGAAAGTTCTAAGTATTAGTTCTAGAGGTTCAGTAACAGGCATGATCACGTACGGGATAGCATACCTATGAATAGTGAAAACCAAATCACTGCTTTACACAACCCAAGAATGAATTTCATTCTTTTCATGAAGCATGTTGTCTCACTTGCTTACAAACTTGCCTTTTAGCACATGCCAGAACGTTTCCGGACAAAACATTTAGAAAATGGAAAGACCAAGGTCCTTTCACGTTTTATTAGAATCCTTACAACGGTAAATTAGCCTCTCTATTTATATGCATATACAAATATCAAAACCTGATACCTTCAGACAACCCCATCAAGAAAAGGGAAAAAAAAAAAAAAGATCTAAAGCTTCCACTCAGTGAGAGGAAGCATCCATAGGTGCTTAGAAATTATCATCACAAGCCCACAGACAAACGCATGGCCTAATTACCCAACCTCTTCCCCATGCACTCAAACTACTACAGAAAGAAAGACAGCCAAGTTAATTTCTTGAATTCGATGTGAATAGATAAAGGACGGGGTTCAACAAAATAACCAACAAGTTCTCATTTTTGCTCCAATGCAAAGAGATGAGCAGCAAAAGCTTCCATGTCTTGGAGGCAAACTAATCTCTGTCATTTTTTGCCATAGCCCCAAGACAAGGCACTCGCTATCTCTTAAGCATTTGTTAGATGAACAAGAAACATTAATTAAAAAAATAAAAAAATAAAAAAAGAAGTCCAATCAAAATTTACGAGGAATCAGTCAACCAGCTTCCCTTCCTCTAGAAGTGACGGAGTCAGACAGGCGGGGATGAACTTCCTATTCCATGTCTACAAATTCAATATATGTTTTTTTCCACCATCTAGATTCTAGAATAACCGCTCAAGTCAAACAAAAACTCTCTTCACCTCCGTTCCACACAACCAGACTGTAGAACACCAGTAAATAGAACAGATTAACCCCATAGGAGGCCGCATTCAAGGACAGTAGCTAGAATGTTTTTATGTTCCATTACTAGTTATCTGTCTGACGGGTCAAGTTCACTTTCGTAAATAGACCAGATTGGATTTTCCAAATAGAACCAACGATAGGAACAGACGAAAGGGAATGTCACCTTATTTTAGCAACAATTTTTTATTTACAGAAAATTTTAAAAATTATTCACCTAATTGACGAATGAGAAACTAAAACAGAACGAACCGTAAATGAATCGAAGTGAAACCCAAAGAAGTGAACTTTCATACCGATTTGAGCTGCCCAAAACGCTCTTTATCGGAGAGGAACTCCCTCATCTTGGCGGTCCGGGGGTGGTGCATCCACATGGTGCCATCCATGAACTGCACCCCATTAGATTCGCAAGCCTCGATGATGGTATCGAACTCGGCAGCGTTAAGGGCGACGGGCTTCTCGAGCAGCAAGTGCTTCTTCTTCTGGGCGGCGAGGACGGCCCAACGGGCGTGCAGGCTGGTGGGCAAGGGGACGTATACGGCGTCGACGTCCGGGTCATCGAGGACGGCCTCGTAGGAGCCATAGATCTTGGCGTCGGTGGGCAAGTTGTTGGCGGACGCGAATGCCTTGGCTTTGTCGAGAGAACGGCTACCGATGGCGGTGACTGTGGCGTTTGGAGCGAGTGCTATGGCCCGCGAGACCTTTCGGGCTATATCGGCGCAGCCTAGTATTCCGAATCGAACCTGCGTTTCAGCCATCTGTAGAGGGGAGAGCAGAACGAGAGCTCTGTGGGCAGCTAGAATGCCTGGGTGAAACTTTGTGGTGTTGGGAATCTTGGGATAGTGAGATACGGTCGAGGATGGGATAAAATTTAAAAGTCGAATATTTTAAAATATTAAATTTTAATATTATTATTATTTTAAAATTTTAGAAATTTTAATTACGACTTTTTTTAAATATTTATGAGTGTTGGGTTAATTTATACATACCTCGATTAATTTTACAAAATCTTAAAATTAATGGTTAAGTAAATTTCTAATAATTTTAAAGGGATTCAAATAAATTATTATTGAGAAGTAAATCTCAAATTTGACCAATTGAACTATTTTTTATAATTAAAAAAATTATAATAATAAAATAAAAAGAAACGAGAACATTCTAAAATTCAAATTATCTCTGTCTGAATTTTAAATATGTTGTAAATAATTTTTTTCTATTAAATAATTTTATGGTTATATAATTTGTTAATAATTTGTTAATAATTACTTCATTAGTTATTAAAAAATTAAATATTAAAAAGTTAAAAATATATAAATAGATACAAATTCTGTATAATTGTTACACTCAACTTCATCTCAATTTAAAAATAATCATAATATTTTCTGGGAAATGAACGTCCGTTTTGTTATTTATAATTTTTATTTTGGGAATTCCAAAGCTTCGCAACAAACCGACAGCCTCGGGCCTTTCATGTCAGAGAGTTAATTCCAAAGTAAAAACAGCCTTCCCAAAAGTCTATTCTGTTATCCCAATTTAGATATCTCATGATTTTGTATAGTCCTCCATTCCAATTCTAACGAAAAGATTCGAGTAATGATTGAGGTTTGGATGGTTGCAAATTTCTTGATTTTAAAACCAGCCAACTTGATCTCCATCCTAACGTTCTAGTCATCTCCACAAAACATCAGCCATGCTGAGTGGGGATTAGGATTAGCTTAGGTGTCTAGCCTCCTGAATCCGGCCCGCCTGCCCTGCCTGTTAAAAGCTGTAATTCACTATATTCTTTTACTTGTTATTCTTTTACATATCTGTATATTCTTTATACGGGTATATTCTATCCTTATACACAGTAATAGGTTGTTAGAATTTGTTTTCTATTTTTAGTGTTGTTTCTGTTTTCTAGTGCTCTGACAGTGCAGAGCAGTGGCCACCTTCTGTGTATATAATGGCCACTACAGCCACCTTTTGTAGCAGATAATTTAATTTCAGTAAAGGACATCCTTTTACAGACCATTTCTTGTCATGGTATAAGAGAGCTCTTAAGCAAAGAGCTTTTTTATTCTTCATTCTTACTTTTCTTCTTGGTTGCCAAATAGACTCCTCATGTCTACCTCTGGTGATCCTCCACCTCCACCTCCTCCTCCACCTCCACCTGCTGTGAGTCCTGATCATCCTTCCAATCCTTATTACCTCCATCATTCGGAGAGCCCAGGCGCCCTGCTTGTTTCCCAACCCCTTTCTGTTTCAGGGGACAACTACCATTCATGGCGCCAGTCCATGCTGATTGCTTTAGAAGCCAAAAATAAACATATTTTTCTCGATGGAACTATCAGTCGACCTAATGCTGATAACCCTCTTTTTGGTCCTTGGTGCAGATGCAACAAAATGATATTTTCTTGGCTTCTAAATGATGTTTGCAAAGAAATTGCTAACAGTATTTTATATATTGCCAATGCTCAAGAAGTCTGGAATGACTTGAAAGACCGTTTCTCTCAAGCTAATGGCCCACGTATTTTTCAACTTCAAAGGCAAATATCTGGTCTTTCTCAAGGGACCCTTTCTGTTTCTGCCTATTTTACTATCCTCAAAGGTCTATGGGATGAACTAAATAACTACAAGCCTCTTCCTATCTGTTCTTGTGGTGCTCTCAAAGAAGTTGTTGCTGCTCAACACTCTAAATATGTCATTCAATTTCTAGTTGGCCTTAATGAGTCTTTCTCGGCTGTTAGAGCTCAAATCCTTCTTATGGTACCCCTCCCACCCATTAACCAAGTTTTTTCCCTAGTCCATCAAGAAGAAAGACAACGTGAGATTCTTCCCACCCCTCCCATGGAACCTATGACCCTTTTATCTCGACAAGACTACACTAGAACCAATAGACAAACACCTTCTCGTGCTAAAGAGAGACCTCTTTGTAGTCACTGTGGTATTTTAGGCCACACTGTTGATCGATGCTATAAACTACATGGCTTCCCACCTGGTTTTAAATTCAAAAATAAGCCCTCTACAGCTTCTGTCAATACTGCTTCAGGTTCCAATCCTGCTCCTTATGATGCTTTATTTCATCCTAATGTTTCTTCACCTATGACAGCAGGTTCTGCTACCATGTCTTTCACCAATGAGCAGTACCACCAAATCATCTCTATGCTGAATTCACATTCTGTGAAACCAACAAGTTCTGACACTCAATCTGTCAATCTAGCCTTTTCTCACAATGTCTCAGGTATAACATCTTTCTCTCCATCTCATCATGTATCTTATTCTTCTGCCACCTGGATCATTGATACAGGTGCCTCGGATCATATGATCAATGATCCTTCTCTCTTCCTATCTTATGTCCCTTGCTCTTCAATTGTTAAACTCCCAAATAACACTTCCATATCTGTCTCTCATATAGGCACAGTTCAGCTTTCTCCTGACCTTACTTTGTTTAATGTGCTTTGTGTCCCTACTTTTCACTTCAACTTAATTTCAGCTAGCAAATTAAGTCTTAATTCTAATTGTTCTCTTATTTTCATGCCTCATTCTTGCTTGATTCAGGACCTTACCAGCAAGAAGATGATTGGAGTGGGTGAAGAGAGAGATGGCCTATACTTCTACAAACAAGCAGCTTTGAATACATCTATTTCTAGTAATTTTGTTAAACCATGCTGTTTTGATTTATGGCACTTCAGACTTGGGCACATTTCTGCCTCTAGAATCAGTTTGTTACAGAAACTTAACTCTGAGATTACATACTCAGACTCTTTTCATTGTACTACCTGCCCTCTAGCAAAACAAAAACGCCTTCCTTTTAATATTAGTAGCTCATTTTCTTCTCATCCTTTTGATCTTATACACTGTGATATTTGGGGGCCATTTTCTGTGCCCACTCATTCTGGTTTCAAATATTTCCTTACTGTTGTGGATGATTATACTAGATGTACTTGGACCTACTTAATGAAACATAAATCTGATACTAGGTCCATTCTCAAAGCCTTTTTTGAACTTATCAGCACTCAATTTCACTCTAGAATTAAAAGTATTCGAACTGATAATGGTCTAGAGTTCCTCATGACTGATTTCTATAATTCTAAAGGCTGCATACATCAGAAATCTTGCATTGAAACACCACAACAGAATGCAAGGGTTGAAAGAAAACATCAAACCCTTTTAAACATTGCAAGATCCCTCAGATTTCAATCAGGTCTTCCTTTTTCCTTTTGGGGTGACTGTATATTGAGTGCCACTTACCTCCTCAACCGAATCCCCTCTTCATTTATAGGCAACATTTCACCTTATGCTGCCCTTTATCAAAAAAATCCTTCCCTTAATCATTTAAGAGTTTTTGGGTGTTTATGCTATGCTACAACACCTTTCAGCCATAGACACAAGTTTTCTCCTCAAGCTAAACAATGTGTTTTTATTGGCTATCCATATGCTACAAAAGGATATAAACTTTATGATCTTTCAACTAAAACAGTCTTCATATCCAGGGATGTAGTGTTTCATGAGTCAATTTTCCCCTTTCTCACTTCTGTTTTACCACCCCCCTTCAACTGATGCTTCCCCTCTTGTACTCCCAATACCCTTTTCATATCCTATCAATGAGTTTCCACCCAATGCTTCTGATTCCAACACAGAATCTCAAGACCCAGAATCCTCTTTTTCAACGCATAATGCAAAACCCTCTTCATCTCTAGAACCAGAACAAGCTTCTTCCCCTTCTAACTCTCCTTTAGCTCCTCCCACTTTACCTACTCGTGTTTCTACTAGAACTAGAAGAATTCCTGGCTACTTATCAGATTTCCATCTCAGGCTCCTCCCCTCTCAGACTCCACTTCAGTCTTCCTCTTCTGATGGTCCTCCACAAGCAGGTAATCCTCATTCTTTAGCCTCTACAATTTCTTATCATCATCTCTCACCTTCTCACAAAACTTTTACTCTCAATTTATCCACAATTTCTGAGCCAAAATCTTTTAATGAGGCCGTCTGTCATCCTCAATGGAGACAAGCTATGGCAGCTGAGATAGCAGCCCTTGAAGCTAATAAAACCTGGGAATTAACTACCCTACCTAATGGTAAATCTCCCATAGGGTGCAGATGGGTTTACAAAGTCAAACTCAGGTCAGATGGGACAATTGAGAGGTACAAGGCCAGATTAGTGGCCAAGGGTTATACCCAACTAGAAGGATTTGACTATTATGATACTTTTTCCCCAGTTGCTAAAATGGTAACTGTTAGAACCATTTTGGCTCTTGCTTCCATTTTCAATTGGCATCTCACACAATTAGATGTCAACAATGCCTTCTTGCATGGTGAACTTCATGAAGAAGTCTATATGAGTTTACCACCAGGATTTGCTAAACAGGGGGAGAATAAACAAGTTTGTAAATTGCTTAAGTCTCTTTATGGCTTGAAGCAAGCCTCGAGACAATGGTTTAGCAAATTTTCAGGAACTCTGATTTCACATGGTTTTATCCAGTCTGCTGCAGACCACTCCCTTTTTACTAAGGTCTCGGGTTCATCCTTCATAGCCCTACTTGTGTATGTGGATGACATATTAATAGCATCCAATGACATGAAAGCTGTTGAAGAACTCAAATTCTTTCTAGACAGCAAGTTCAAATTAAAGGATCTAGGACCTTTAAAATATTTTTTGGGCATCGAGATAGCTAGATCAGCTAATGGAATTTCACTTAGCCAAAGAAAATATGCACTGGAAATTCTTGAGGATAGTGGGATGTTAGGAAGCAAAATGCAAAAATTTCCAATGGAGCAGAACTTAAAACTAAGCAAAACAGAAGGTACTTTGCTTGATGATCCAACAGCATATAGAAGGCTAGTTGGTAGATTAATATATCTAACCATCACAAGGCTTGATATCTCCTACTCAGTGCAAGTTCTTTCTCAATTCATGGATAAGCCTAGACATATACATCTTGCAGCAGCAAATAGGGTTTTGCAATACATCAAAGGGACTCCTGGACAAGGCATTTTTCTATCCTCTAAATCAAAGCTGCACCTAAAAGCCTTTGCAGATGCAGACTGGGCAGGTTGTATTGACACCAGAAGAAGTGTCACTGGTTTCTGTATCTTCCTTGGAGATTCACTGATTTCATGGAGATCTAAGAAGCAAACGACTGTCTCTAGAAGCTCTGCAGAGGCAGAATATAGATCTATGGCTTCAACAGTATGTGAATTAATATGGTTGGTTCAATTACTCAAGGATTTACATGTCCCTCACTCACATCCAGCCTTGTTATTCTGTGATAACCAAGCAGCATTGCACATAGCAGCCAACCCAGTCTTCCATGAGAGAACAAAATACATAGACATCGATTGTCATGTAGTAAGAGAGAAGCTTCAGGCTGGTTTAATCAAAACTTTACATGTCAAGAACAACATGCAGTTGGCAGATCTCTTCACCAAGGCCTTGGGACAACAAAAGTTTGACTCTTTAGTTTCCAAGATAAGACTTTTGAACATATATAGTCCATCTTGAGGGGGAGTGTTAAAAGCTGTAATTCAGTATATTCTTTTACTTGTTATTCTTTTACATATCTGTATATTCTTTATACGTGTACATTCTGTCCTTATACACAGCAGTAGGTTGTTAGAATTTGTTTTCTGTTTTTAGTGATGTTTCTGTTTTCTAGTGCTTTGATAGTGCAGAGCAGTGGCCACCTTCTGTGTATATAATGGCCACTACAACCACCTTTTGTAGTAGATAATTTAATTTCAGTAAAGGACATCCTTTTACAGACCATTTCTTGTCACTGCCAGCAGGGATAACTGGCAAAAAGTCGGTTGAACAGGTGGGCAGGTTTCACCAAGAATTAAAACCAAGTGGATGAGAACTGCTGTACAAAAGTCGCGTACACTCTCGCACCAAAGACGTGGCTTTTATTTTAAAAAACTTCAACCCATAGTTTCTGAAGCAAACCCACCGTCTGCTTTTTTTCTCTCTAAACCCATCACATTACTTATGATTTGATAAAAAGCAAATCCATCATTTTTATTTTTAGAAAACAAGAAGAAACTTATCTAAACTTAGCAGTTCTTTGAAATGTTAGTTTTGATTTAGTTCACTTTCTTCGACTAAGAATTATGAATTATTGGATTTGGTTCTTTTTTCTTTTTCGGTTTCCTTGTTGGAGGTCTGAAAGCGAATAATGGGAAGTAAATGGAGAAAAGCAAATGTTGTACTAGGTCTCAATCTCTATATGTTTGTTTAGAGATAGGGCCACTTCATGAAGTGGGAAGTAAATGGAGTAAACAATAACACAAACTTCACAAAGAATGAATCTGCAGGATTTTGAGGCATGGTGTTGAGGGAGGATTTTTCTCAGATCTTGAGGGATGTCGACGGCATACAGGGATTTGACAGAGGGATTTTCTTTAGGGCATGCAAAAAACCCAATTTCTACAAATTCTAACAAATGTTTCGATCATCCCAATTTCTGCAAACCTCTCCCTGTGTCCTCTCTCCTATTTTACAAACACAAGAGCTCTCTCTCTCATCTACAAATTCTCAATGATATAAAAAAAATTATAGTTTGTTTTTCTCTCTTCAAAACAAGAAAAATGGTGGATGTGTCAAAGAGGACTCTTTTCGCAGATGGAGGGAGAGAAGGAGGAGGGAGGGGGGACGGCAGAGAGGGAAGTGGATTCGGAGGGAGAGCAAAGAAGTCGGGAGGGGAGAGCGTAGATAGGAAAGTGGATTCGCAAGATTAGACCGTTTTCACCTAAACCCGGTTTGCCACATTAGCTGGTGTGCGGAGTTGGAGAGGAAACCAGCTTTGGAGTAGATTTTTTCATATATAAGTGGGAATCCGCTTACTACAGTATTTTCATCTAAATTTTTTATTTTCCATTTTGCCGTTAGCTGTAATTCAAAATTTCATTGTGTTTGCTTTTATTTTTCTTTTGCCAACTATCATTTTAGTCTTTTTACATTTATGATCTTTTTACTTCTTTAGCGCCAACATTCACATAGTCACACCCATTTCTCACAAACCTCTCTCTCTCTCTCTCTCTCTCTCTCTCCCCAGTTATTCCTCTTCACCGCCACACCCTTGCCTCTAGCAAAGCAAAACAAAGACACCACCGCTTCCGTCAGTGAAGCACAGTCTCTCGTGTCGGATCTCTGACCCGTGGTTTCATCATCCATCCTCCTTTCCAACCTCAACCCTACATGCCTCCGGTCTCAGCCCGACGATGACGAAGAAGGAGACAAAGGCAAAGAAATCTCATCCTCCATCTGAATGAGAAACAGAGGTGGGTGAAGAAGAATACCGATGGATCTTCCCAAAGCTAAGTGTTTTTTTCAATTTTTTTTCAAACAACGAATGTTTGAATGATGACTTTACTGAAGCCATCAAAATCGAAAGGTTTTGTTCAATGTTTTTGGGTTTTTTTTTTGGGTGTGATGGACATCTGTATGATTTCGATTCCTTCTGTTAGGGTTATTTTCTGTGAGAAAATGATGTATCTGATCATACGCATATTAGCATATATGGCTTTTATTCTATTGAGTTTTTTTATTCTGGATGGTTTTTATTCACTGTTTGGTAATTTGTTTTCCTGTTATATGCATATGATGTATATGATTGAGCCATTTGCTTTGTGTTCACCGTGTGGTGGTTGGCCGTGCATGGAAGTTCTAGTTCGGTAACAGAGGAACCTGTGTCATGCCGTGTTTAATCTAGGGCTTCAAATATTGGGTTTGAGTTTCATTTTCTAAAAGTTTTTATTTTTGTTTGTTGAACTTCAATTTCGACTTCAATCCTCTTTGTCTTTGGTTTTTATTTTTTTTTTTTACTTATGCATATGTGTATCGCGTATTTTTTAGTCATGCATATGCATATCACAAATTTTATGACGTTGTAGAAATTAAAACATGTTGAACTAAGAGGACAAGAAGCAGAAATCATACCTACAAAATGCCCAAATTCTCTCTCTCTCCACATTTTTTAATTTATGTATTATTTTCTTTATGGATTTGATGATATGTTCTGTGATTTTTGTTTGCAAAGGAAGGAGAATATTACTCCGATTGGCTCACAAATCGTGGTAATTTCAACTTCGTGCCTTGTTTTTTTTATGTATTTGTTTATCATAACCAGTGTTTCATTTTTTTTATTACTCTACTTGATTGAGGTTTAGATTTCTGTGGATTTTATTTTTTTGAGCTAATTAGGATTTGCAATATAACTTATCATGATATTATTTTTCTAGAAACACACTAAAGTGGAAGATACAAACCTAAAAAGGGCCCACGAAGACCTCCAAAATACAATTGATATTCTACGAAAGCGAGCAGAAGTAAGTCCTAAGTATCTTTTTGGTTTTATATTTGCTAAGTTTCTTTTGTTACTAAGTTGTGATGTTTCTATGTTTGACGAGGGGCCTGTCATTAATGTCGTTGTCTGGCATGATGGAGAAGTATGGCCGTCATGTGGCCTGTCATTAATGCCATCGTGCTGCTCTTGACACACATAGTCTTGAAGATGACCTGGATTCTGGGAAACTTTATAACTTTATCCCCATGACTAATCATAGGTATGCTCAGTTGCTTGTGACTCTTGCATGTCTTCAAAAGATTAAAAAGAGCTTTTGTTTAGATAGAATCGGGATTATGTTGAAAGGAAAGAATAGAATTTACAAATATCCTTGAAAACAACAAGTTAAGTTTGAGGTATATTGGTATATGTATGTTGTAGTTCAGCATCACTAAGCGCTGCAGTTATAAATTGGTTGGTACTGGTCTGGTAAAATGGAAAGACATCAAAATTTTAATTTTTTTTTATGTTTTTAGCTGCATTGGGATTTGGAAAATTTCATAAACCAAAGAATTGGGGCCAGATAGTTGAATTAATATCACTTGAGTGGAGGTTTTGGTTCTTTATGTCCCATTTGATGAAAACTCCTAGCAACCATACAAAAGGCTTTTAAAGTTTGTTAAATTGTTTTCCTTTTACTCATTTAAAAAAAAGGTTTATTAAATTGTAGACTATAGAATCCATGGGCTTATGATATCTTAAACGAATATCTACACTTATTTCTATTTTACAAGTTTTTTGGAAATTTTGATAAATATTGAATACTTTGGTGTAATTATAGAGAAGTCTAGCTCAGCCACTGTGGAATAAAAGCCACGTTGGCTTAGTTCCTTTTTTTTTTTTTCTTTTATATGGGATTTCCTTTTTTAAGTGTTAATTTGTTCCAACATCTTTTTGTTAAACGAGTTGTGCAGGCTACTGGGTTTCAGTATAAGAAGCTCTAGCATTGTGGTGGATTTTTTTTTTTTTTTTTATAAGTAGCGTTGAGGCTGATATTATAGTTGGATTGTTAAGTTCTCAGGCTCTGCCGAAGCAAGAGGCATCCACTACATTGTCAAAAAGCACTACACTCAAAGTAGGCACGCTATTTCTTTGCCCTCTTATGTAACTATTAATATATATGGATGCTTGACTATGCAGATTCCTGGTTACTATGCTATGAATGGTTGTATCATAATTTATTTAGTATACACATAATTTATTGCTGCATCATGTAAAATTTACCGGTGATAGAGTAATATTTGTTCTGACCTTATGGATGAGTCTGTGCAAGTTGATAGTTCTCTTGCAGGTTCCTCTTTGCCACCCTCGGCTTCCAGTTTGCCTTCTATTGAGCCTGTTACTAATTCCTCTTCTTCTTTGGGCTCTCATCCTATGATCACATGAGCCAAAGCTGGCATTTTCAAGACTCGTCATCCAACGAATCTTGGTGTCTTGTTCTCCTCTGGACTTTTTTCTGCTCTTCTTGCATCCACTGAGCCAAAAGGATTCAAATTTGCTGCTAAGAATCTTGCTTGGCTTGCTGCCATGGATGAAGAAGTTTAAGCTTTACAACAAAATGGTACTTGGATTTTGGTTCCTCGCCTTGTCAACACCATCATCGTGGGCTCTAAATGGGTGTTTCGCACTAAATATTTTCCGGATGGATCCGTCGAGAGTCTCAAGGCTCGCCTTGTTGCCAAAGGTTATACCCAGGTACCTTGTCTCGACTACACTGACACTTTCAGTCCGGTTGTCAAAGCTACTACTGTCCGTGTTGTGTTTTCTCTTGCTGTCACAAATAAATGGCCTCTTCGGCAACTTGATGTCAAGAATGCTTTCCTCAATGGCACCCTTACTGAACATGTTTATATGGAACAATCTCTTGGGTATATTGATTCTCGCTTTCCCACTCATGTCTGTTCGTTAAAGAAAGCCCTCTATGGTTTAATGCAAGCTCCTCGTGCCTGGTTTCAACATTTCAGCTCCTTTCTTCTCACATTTGGTTTTTCTTGCAGCTGCGCTGACACCTCTCCTTTTGTCTTTCATCAGCAGTCTAGCCTTATTTATATGCTTCTTTATGTTGATGACATTATTGTTACTAGCTACAACCCATCTCTTCTTGACAGTTTTACTCGCAAGCTTCATTCTGAGTTTGCTATCAAGGATTTGGGCTCCCTCAGTTACTTTCTTGGTCTTGAAGCTTTGCCCACTCCTGATGGTCTATTTATCAGTCAGTTAAAATATGCTCGAGATATTCTTACTCGTGCTCAGTTGCTTGACAGCAAACCTGTTCACACGCCCATGGTTGTTTCCCAACACCTGACTGCTGATGGTTCTCCTTTCTCTGATCCTACTCTCTATCGATCTCTTGTTGGCGCCCTTCAGTACTTGACCATTATGCGTCCAGATATTGCCCATGCTGTCAATTCTGTCAACCAATTTTTGCACGCCCCTACTGCAAATCATTTTCTTGATGTCAAGCGTATTCTTCGCTATGTTAAGGGCACACTCCATTTTGGCCTTACCTTTCATCCATGCACTGTTCCTAGTGCGCTAGTAGCTTATTCGGATGCTGACTGGGCTGGCTATCCCGATACTCGTCGTTTCACATCTGACTACTTTATTTATCTTGGTAACAATCTAGTTTCTTGGAGTGCAAAGAAGCAACCTACTGTCTCACACTCCATATGTGAATCTGAGTATCGTGCCCTTGCCATGACTGCTGCTAACTTCTTTGGCTTACGCATCTTCTGCATGACCTCAAGGTCCCCATTCCACAGCAGCCCCTACTCTTATGTGACAACACAAGCGGGCAAAGTATGTTGAATTAGATTACCATTTCCTTCAGGAACTCATTGTCGCTGGCAAACTTCGCACCCAGTATGTGCCCTCCCACCTCCAGGTTGCTGACATCTTCACCAAAAGTGTTTCTCGACCTCTCTTTGAATTTTTCTAATCCAAGCTTCACGTTCGTTCCAATCTGACGCTAAGCTTGCGGGGGGATGTTGAGGATACCTAGCCTTCCATTACAATTTACCATATGTATCACATTTGACCCTTGATTATAGGCTTTTCTTTTGTATCCATTTACTCCTAGTTTTCATTTCCTTTGTAATCCGTTTGGTATTATTTGATTTGTAATAATGTCCTATAGTCTGTAAATGGTTATAAATAGAAAACTCTCACCACCCTTTTACATGTGGTGGGTTAGCAAATATTGTCAACTTCCTCTCAACCCTCCCTTCAAGGGCCTCACATTCCGCAGTATCCAATGGGTAACCCTGCTCAAACTTACACTACTCTATTTTGGTGAGGTGAAAATAGAGGCTTGTGTGTGGCATTGCTGCGTGTAGGAGGAGGATATGCGGCGGTTGTTGGCTTGGCATCGAGGTGTGTTTCTACAAGTAGAAGGTTGCCATGCGTGTGGAGCAAACACGGTGGCTGAGTCAAACGGACGTAATTAATTTGCGGAGTTTCAAGCATCTTCTTCATGTGGTAAGTAACGGGAAAACAAATGGTGTGATATTCCAAGTTGACGTAAATTTTTATTGAAAGATTATCTAAATTATTATAATAAGTGGTTCTCTTATTTTAAATTAAACATGTTTTTCGTTATATTGTTTTATGATTTTTAAGTTGTGAGATTTAAATAATGTGCTTTCTTAATATTAATAATTACTTCACATTTAAATTACTCTCTACCTTGAATTCTTTTATTGTTGGGCTTTAACTATTTTATTTTATTAATATTAAGTTGTAATTTTTTTATTTGGCTTTTATTTATTTTATTATACTCTTTATTTTAAATTAGTTATTGTTGGATTTTATTATTTTATTTTATTAAGTCATTGTGTTTAAATTATTTCATTTAATTTATCGTTTTAAAATTTTTTTTCGTTGGATCAATTTGAGACCCTGAGTTGGAAAAGGCTGGACCATATTTCTTTTCCCTTCCTTTTTTCTTTTTCTTTTCTCTTTTTTCTTCTTTTTTTTTTTTTTTTTCTTCTTACTTGTTCTTTCTACCTCCCCTGCCTCCAACCTATGCGTGCCCCCCCTCTCATTCCTCTCCGTGCGTCTCTCTCTCTCTCTCTCCAGCCAACCTAGCTACCGTGCGTCGCCGGTTGACACCACCCTCCCCACCACCTTCCCCCCATGCCGGCGAGCTCACCCATGCCAGCCACCACTCCCCACGTCCCTTCTTTCTCTCTCCTGGCCGTGTGTAGTCCGAATGAGTTTGTATTTTCCTGCGCCGCCATGGGCCACTGTTTGGCGCCACCACCACAGCTTCCCCTCCCACCAGCCAACATCCTCCACCGATCTCATCCCATAACTCGCTGCCATTTGCCATCACAAAGCCAATCAAGCCGCATGATCTTAGCCTCCTAGTGCCACCGTCACACCCCCGTTGGCCACTAGTTCTTCAGTATTTCACCACCAACCTTCCAGCTACCTAACCCACCCATCCTCAGCCCCGATCTGTCACCAGTGAAGTCCAGCCATCTCACTTTCCGTTTTAGCATTTTTGGCTTTCGACCACTATTTGTGCCACCACCCATGGCCAACCACCACTTCTATTAGCTTTATCAACGCCCATAAGCCCTACCCTAGCCTTCTTTTATCTACATTTGTCTCTTGTTCAAATTTGGGTATTTTGGGACTCACAGTCACAGTGCATTTTGCAACTATTACATTGCTTTGTCATCACCTTTTGCAGCTCTTTGATCCTCCGAATATTATTTTATAGCATTGTAAGTATTTTATAAACTTTCTTTAAGATTTAAATATATTATTACTTTTATAATAAATTGTGATTGATTGGTTATGCCGGACTGAGTCTGAGGAGTCGGGGGTTGGATGGATTTGAGGACGAAGTAATTTATGTTTGGATGATCTGGATTGTTGGGTATTTTGTGTCATGTCATTTGCATTGCATGGTACATGCATATACATGTGTTGAAAATTGAAAACTGGGTTTTCAAGTGTAAATGGATTTTTTAGTGCGTGTGTATTACGACCCCAAGCCGAGATGGGGCTTTATCTCGGTGGGACTCCTCTGGTCACTTGAGAGCGAAAAATATTGAGTAACATCCGTTGTGTTGTCGCTGAGCGACAACAGGCTCAGACAATAGGGTAACGTTGTCATGCCGATTTTATGGTTCTTCGGTTGGTAGGGACTAGAGGATGCTTGGTCATGGTATGCGCTGAGTGCGGAGCTGGCTATCGTTTGTGTAGATATCACATGCGTAGTTGTTACCTGCGGTGTGGCATATGAGCGAAAGTGTGCGGATGATCCCTAAGGGAGATCATGGTGCATACAATAAATTGAAAACTGGTTTTGATATTGGATATAGGCCATTTTCTGAGAAAATGACGAGTTTTGGTTAAAAGATATTTGTGGGCCATTTTCGGGAAAAATGGCTGGATTTTGTTAAAAGACATTCGTGGACCATTTTCTAGGTAAATAGTGGATTTTTTGTTTTGGGCCATTATCTGGGATAATGGCAAGAAAATATTTTAATGGAACTATTTGGGCCAAAAATGGAATTTTTGGCGTACGCTGGATAAAGGGATTATTTTTGGGAAAGGATTATTTTGAGAAATGTTATTTTTGGTTCTCATGTATATGGTATCCTGTTCATGCATATTGTTGAGGTCTTAATGTATTTTTATCTTGTGAGTTGTTTGGATTATTACTTACCTGCAATACTATTTTTGGTACCGTAGATTTTAATGCAGATGAAGAGGAGGCTGAGCCTGAGGAGGCGGCTCCGCTGGAGGCTTGTTTGGATGCTCTTGCTTAATTATTGGAAATTATTTTCGCTATTTTTAAACTATGTATTTTAGTTTTATGATGTTATTGGGACTTTTGTTATTTTGATACGCTTGTTTTAAGTAAATTTGTATTTAAACAAAATTCTGGTACTTAGTTGAAAGACTTTTATTACCCGCTGCGTTATTTTGTTGTACAGGTGTTGCATGTACACACACTTGGCACTTGGCGATGGGATGCATGACTTGTGTCGTTATCATCCCGACGCCTCGATTTTCATTTTTCCGTACATGGGAGTTGGGGGCATCACAAACGGACTTAACAGGAAAATAAGAAAAATTAACGGGAAAATAAAAAAAGTTATTATAATAGTTAGATAGCCACTTATTATAATAGAATAAATATGTATATGTGCACGTATGACACATTTATGGTATAGCCTATAACGTATAATCAAAATATTATTAAACATGTTGTATGTGTTATTATTGAATAAATTCTTCGTGCACCTAAATCAATCATAATTTATAATAATTGAACTTATTTAGTTGTTAATTTTGAGTCAAGAAATTATATATTGTTAGATTAGGACAGTAAGTTGAGATGAGATGAAAGTTGAATAAAGTACTATTATATTATTATTTTTTAATATTATTATTATTTAGAAATTTGAAAAATCTGAATTGTTTATTATATTTTGTGTGAAAATTTGATAAAGGTATAATGATAAGATGAGATGAATTGAGATCAACTCTGAATCCAAACGGGAATTCTTGGTTTAACTGATTTTATGAATAGTTAATTAAAGAATAAAACAAAAATGATACAATGAAAGACCTAATTAAGAGATCACCAAATAATTTCATTTCCTTCCGTACGTAAAGAAACTTAGTGTTATTTATTTATTTTTTTATCATGATTTGTAAGGGGGTCTGTTTGGCCACACAACTGTTCTAAAATATTCTTATATATTTTTAGATATTTCCATCACTCAAACATAAAATATTATTAACTTTATAATATTTTTATTCAACTTTTTTTCTCTCATTTTCTAAAGTTTAATAAAATTATAAGAAATATTAATTAAAATATTTCACTATTATTTACAGATATATTAAAATATTCTAAATATCCAAACGGGTCATAAGTCTTGTCATTAATCAAACTTTTTTATATGAATCATTTCACACTCGATAATTCTTAATATAATTGTAACACTTATGTTGTGTACTTAATTAAATAAGAAATGCTACGTATACAAAGAGATTATATAAAAGTAAAGCCTCAAACTGATGTGATTTCATGAGATTTGTTAGATCTATTTTACAATAAAAGTAATTTTATAAGCTGACGTACCACATCAAATCACATCAGTTTGTGGGTTTACTTTTGTGTGATCTATTTGTGTTTAAACTTTTTCCCTAATTAAATTGCATTGCATCTATCTATTTTCAAAAAGACTACGGGTATGTTTGAGAATTAAACCATTTTTAGACTACTTCACAGCTATTCATAGCCAGTTCACTACTATTTACAAATAAGTCACTACTGTTTACATACTATTCACTACTATTTACTAACTATTTTACTATTACTTATATATTTGAGATACCCTTAATATTTAAACAGAATCTTTATACAACATTTAAGCAGGCAACCTCGTCCAATATTTCATGCTGAAATAGTACGTACTATTTTTTTGTTGTTGATAAAAACGCATATTGCATTAATTGAAATTGGTCGTTACAATCTGGACTTGCATTTCACATTACAAGCCAACTACAACTTTAAACAATTCTCAGTACACATAAGTGACTGGCATGGCCTAGCCCTTGCTGCAGCCTCTCCAAACTATTATTTGAGAGACAACACCACTTTGTCTAAAATAGAGTGTAAGCAACCTCCTACCCATTCAAAGAACGATGTAGTATACACCCTACAGACTAAAAGTCCTAGGGAACAACTCTTCAGACCTAATGTCTAATATACTTGTAATTTTATTATAATAAAAACATAAATCAAATAGAGATTAAGCTAAAAAACCAAAACAGACAAACATAAAGCACCGGCAAAGGGCTGTATAGGAGTGTGGGATCCACACGCCTCCCTTGGAGCATGAACAACGGTCAACTCCGGAGAAAACGGATACCCTGGTCCTAGATAAGTAATGCGTGGCGACAGAAACATATCCCTGGCAGTGGCATTTGAACTTCATTCACCCCGCTTCAGACCTTGCGTGCGATCCACTTGTTAGACCCTATAAGAATAAGCCATTTTCAGCACTGGCCAGAACCAAGCAAGCCCCATGGGTGTCACGGCCAGAATTATATTATTATATTATTATTTTATGTTATTTCTTTATTCTAGTATTTATTTCCTTATTTCCTTATGTTAGTATTACTAGAAATTATTTTCTTATTCTAGTATGATTAGGAGTCTCCACATTATGAGCCTATATAAAGGCTACTCTAGCCCCATTTTTTATTATCTTTTAACAAATTCTTTTATGGATGGTTTATTTGTTTTTGAGATCTCCTTTGGTACATGGCATTTGGGCTATTTGGGTACAACACGTGTGAATCCCAAATAGAGATTCAACACCTTGACGTTTGTGGACGGGTGTTGTTTCAATTATCAATTTATGAGCAAGTTTGTTTCTTTTTTCCATTATTGAGTTGTATTTTTGTTATTTATTTGTTATTTGCATTATTATTATTGCAATTGCCATTATACAACACGTTCCATCCATTCCATTGATAGATCCACACTTTTCCAAGAATATCTAGCTTTGTTGGACTTTTCCCATCACTTTTCCTTCACTTTCCTACCATCCAAACACTATAGTAACCTCCATATAATCTTCCATTATCCTATATTTAATTCATTTCATCATAAAATCCTAGATCTAAACTAGATCTAGTGCCTCCATAATTCCCACACAAAACCCTAGCCTCCATAAGGATTTCCTATATTTTAGGAAACCTTAAACCCTAGCCTCACTTCCATAATTACCAAAATACAACCTAAGGGGGCGCCTACCATAAACCCTAGATCTCACCCTTCGGCCATCATCATTCCATACACCATATTCATTCCATCAAGATCCCAACTCACAACCACAACACAAATCATCCATATTCACCAAATCTCACCATTCAAGTTAAGAACTCAAGTAAAAGGCAAACAAAAAGGATAGGCTCTTCAGTCATAGTTGGGTGAAACGGATCTAGAGAACTATAGTGTTTAGGGACTAGACCGAGGTCCCTAACACCACTCTCCACTGCGTTCAGTGAACTTCTTCTCCCTTCCAATAGATCGGCACATTGGAAGGTCCACTGTGGTGCGCATGGATGCCGTCGAACTTCGGAAGCCAACAGATTAAAACATCTCCACCAAATTTGCTGGAACCAACAAGATGAAAACCACTAGAAAAACAATGAAAGAAAGGGAATAGGATGAGGAGTGTGACGCCCCCAACTCCCATGTACAGCCACGTGGAAATCGAGACGTCGGGATGATGACAACACGGGTTACACATCCCATCGCCAAGTGCCAAGTGTGTGTGTACATGCAATATGTGTACAAATAAAACCACGCAGCAGATAATAAAGTCTTATAACTAGTACCAGAATTTTTGTTTAAATACAAACCAGTTTAAAACATACGTAAATAAAATATTACATGTTCAACACCATCTCAAATCCAAATACATATCATTAAAACAACTACAAATAAAGTCCATAGGTAAGCACTCCAATCAATACTCAAGCGGAGCCACCTCCTTGGGCTCAGCCTCCTCCTCATCCTCAACCTCTGCATCAAAATCTACTGTACCAAAAATGGTGCCGCAGGTAAGTAATATTCCAAACGCCACAAGATAAAAATATATTAAAGCCACAACAATATGCATGAAAGGATGTCAAATGCACATGTCCCAAAAAATCCACATTTTTACCACGTACGCCAAAATCCCATTTGGCCCAAAATATTTCCTTTAAACATATCCTCGTCATTATCCCAGATAATGGCCCAAATCAAGAAACCACCATTTTCCCAGAAAATGGATCACAAAAACCTCATACCAAAACCTCGCCATTTTCCCAGAAAATGGCCCATATCGAAAACCAAATCCAAACCAATTCCAATTAATGCATGCACCATGATCTCTCCTAGGGATCATCCGCATACTCTGGCTACTATGTCACACTGCATGTAACGACTACGCCTGTGACATCTAAACGAGCGATCCCAGTCTCACGCCCAGCGCGTAAATGGCCCGGGCATCCTTTAGTCCCCACCAGCCAAGGGACCACGGAGTCAACACGATAGCGTTACCTTATCGTGCGATCTGGTCGTCGCCCAGCGACAACCCAAGGGATTTCACTTAGTATTATCTGCTCTCGAGTGACCAGAGGAGCTCCACCGAGATAATACTCCATCCCGGCTGGGGTCGTGATACGCACGCACCCGAAAATCCATTTACACATGAAAACTCAATTTTCAATATATAACGCATGCATATGCATGCACAATGCAATGCAATAATATTACACAATTTAACCAACACTTTCCAAGCATCCATAATAACCAAACAAGCAACTCCGTCCACAAATCCATCCGACCCTCGACTCCTCGGATTCAGTCTGGAATAACCAACTAGTCACAAATAATTATTGTAAAAGCAATAATATATTTAAATCTAAAATGAAGTTTGGAAAATACTTACAGCGTTATATGATAATTTTCGAAGGATCGGCGAGCAGCAAACAGCGAAGAGAAAGCAACGTAACAATGTAAATGCACTGTGGCCGTGGGTTTTAAAATACCTACTTTTGATTGGGGACAAACCAAGACTTGGGATTGGTAGGGAATGACTTAGAGGTGTTTATGAAGCTAGTGGAAGTGAAGGTTGGTCGGGGGTGGCGGCGAAAACTGCAGTAGGAGGCCGAAATACCCAAATCGGAGAGTTAGCTCGTGGGAGCTGTTCCGGCGACGAATTGAGGCCGGAAATGGGTGGTTTAGGACGGCAAGGAGTCGGTAATGAAGTGGTGAAGAGGTGGTGGCTGGAGGTGGAGCGACAACGGCAAATCGGAGCAAAAGCCGTTCGGCTTGGAGTAACTATTTCGGCTAAACAGCGGCTCGGATGGTGGTGAAACTTGGTGGGGATGATCACCGGCCGGAGGGGAAGAAAACTGGGTGGGTGGTGTGCCGCACGGTGGCTGGCGGCGGCGGTTCTGGGTGGAGAGAGAAAAATGAACGGAAATGGGAGAGAGAGAGCTTCGCGCGGGCCAAAGGAGAACGGGAAGAAAGAAAGAAAGAAGAAGAAAGAAAGAAGAAAAGAAAGAAAGAAAAAGGAAAAAGATAAAAAGAAAAGATGGAGAAAAGAAATAAGGTTCAATCCTCACATCTGGAGTCCAAAAACTGATCCAACGAAACCAACTTTAAAAGCAATAAAACCAAGAAAATAATTTAAATACAACATAAAGCTAAAATATAATAAATAACTAGTAAAAACTAACTTCTTAATTTTAAATCCAAAGGCAAGCTAAAATAAATTAAACAGCAATTTAAACTAAAACAATCAATAAAATCCAATTAAAATCTGATAATTTAAAATAAAAGAACTACTATTTTAATTAAATTAAAATATTCTTTCAGTGAAAATACACGTAAAAATGGGGTATCACTAGGAGAAAGAGAGGGGAAGGGGAAGGGGGAAGGGAAGGGAGGAGCTTTGGCTCCTCCACCCTAGTTCGGCCACTCTAGGGTTTGAGAGCTCTTTCTAGAGAGAAGGTAGAGAGAAATTTTTCAACCATATGATGCTAGACGTGAAATGGTGTGGACCTTGTATAAATTAAGCCGACGGGTAGGGCTGTAAATACTAATAATAATAATAATAAACAAAGAAATAATAATTTGCAGTTTGCTCACAGAAACATTTAGGAATTGCATTGATTATTGCATAAATATGTGCATAAAACTTTCCCAACATGTTGGCAGTGTAGATTTCAAGTCCATTTACCGTCTCCAAAGATATGTGAGATCCAATTCAAAGCTCATATATAAGTACTGTGTATTCATGAATATGTACAATAGATCTTCAAAGTTAAAATATTGCCGTTTGGAACGATTAAGAATTATAAATATTGAAGCATCTGCAAGCACGATTATCATTTTTAACGCCAACAAACAACTCGCATAAGATCTCTCAAAAAGATATAGCCATCCCAGTCTTCTTCTTTTTTATAATTTATTTATAGGTGTGCAAATGTTAGAGAGGGCAGCCTCTTCATGATTAATTTGAATGCAGGCCATTTGTATAAGAAAAGATAAAACAGAAAGTAGCAAATACTATGCTACTGCTAAAGAATAGAAAACAAGAACTGCAATGGCAAAACTTTTGGAGAAAAACCTTTCCTCTGTCTTTATCATTGATCTTTCAATTCTATAGATTCACGCTCAGTATTTATACACGAATAATTGAAGATATTTGATGATATGACAAAACCGTACAAAGACAACAAAAGAAAAACAAGGCTCTGTGCTATACATGAAAGACAAAAACAGAAAAGAATAAAAAAGGACAGAACTCGTTGGACCCTTTGCATGTTGCAGCTTTATTTCACCCTTCTCATTGCTCCTACTTTCTCTCCCTTTTCTTCTAAGCCATTCTAGATTTGTTGGCCGCTCAATTCAGCTGAGCCATGGTTGCGTTGGTGGCATTCCTCTTGCATTCCATTTAGTTCTTTCAACAATTTGACTAATTGATCAATTACTAGCTAGCCAACCAACATTCCCAACTTCTCGACCCACGGAAAACCAGGAATGTCAGGTCTCTGATCAGGATTTGTGGGAGACTTGCAGAAGGCCGGGAATCGTTGCGGTCTCGAGTCTAGAATTTTAGTTAGAAATCTGATCAAGAAGTTAACTACAAAGGAAACTGTTTGTTATATTTCCCGTGAATGCAGTACCCTCGAAACTGGTAGATGGGATATGTTTTAAATAATAAGTCTCATGAAAAATAAATAGTGTATTAATAATGATTAATTGTTTTAAGTTTTCAAGTTGTGTTAACTAGCTTCTGAACAACTACTTTTTTTAGTCTCCTCTCTTCTTTTCTCTCGAAAAGAAGAGGTGGTGTGGGAGGGGTGCGATAGGCACGTGAGGGTGGTTATAACGGCTTTCCAGGTTGTTACAGGGCTAAGGAGAGAGAGTTTTTCTGGTGGAAACAAGCGAGGTGGGGGGTTTCAGCACAGAACTACAGTGGTTTAGGGGCGGAGGGAGGATAGAAATCTACGGCAGAGAGAAAGTTACAGTGAGGAAAGAGTGCGGTTCTAATCTGGAGGGGGAGAATGGAGTCTCTGGAGGAGAAATGGAAGTGTCTCAGATTGAGAGAAGAGGAGATAGTCGACATAGAGCTTGCGGATGATCACTCGATTGAGCTAGTCTACAAAGAACAGAGAAGCCTGCTGGGAAAGCTATGTTCACCAAGATCGATTAGCAAGGAGGTGCTGGAATCCACTTTAGCAAAGATCTGGAGACTGAGCATAGCCGTGAAGCTAGCAGAGGTAAAATCTAATGTTTTCGTTCTAATGTTTGAGACCATTGCTGATAAGGAGAGGGTATGGGCCGGCAAGCCTTGGTTGTTTGACAACCACTTGCTAGCTCTTAAGGAATTTGAAGGATATACTCCTTTAAATCGAGTGAAGTTTGAATCTGAGAGTTTCTGGCTGAGGATGCATGACTTGCCTCTGTCATGTATGACAAAAAGCCGAGCTTAGCAAATAGGGGCCTTAGTGGGTAAGGTTGAAGATGTGGAGGTGCAAGAGGATGGAAGTGGTTGGGGGAACTACATCAGAGTACATGTGCATTTGGATTTAAACAAACCAATTGCAAGAGGGAGAACAATTAAGGTCAAAGGATGTAGTTATTGGATTCCTTTTACCTATGAGAAACTTCCTAAGACTTGTTTCTCTTGTGGTTGCATAGTACACGGAGAGGAGGGCTGTTATGGGGATAATGTTTAGAGGGAGGGTGAAGCTGATCAATATGGTTCTTGGTTGTGGGCAAAGCAACTAAACAGAACCAGGGGCTATAGTGGAGGTTTTTGGAGAAGGGAGGATGGAAGTTGGTGGAGGAAGGAGGAAGAAAATATGTATCAAAAAGTGGTGGAGAGTCTTAATAGCAAGGAGAAGAATGAGAGTGAGAAACGAGGGGTAGGGGTAGAAGTTAGGGAGAGGGTCAATAATGAGATAATTAGAAGTCAAGAAGAGAGGATAGAAAATAGTATGGAAGAAGGGAATGAGAATACTAAGGGGGAAGGGGTTGGGGACAGGGCATGTTCTATGGCTGAAAATTTCTTGAGAGGGATAGAAAATTATGAAAAAACTGAGGTGATGGTGAAGGAGGGTAAGGTAGGAGGGGGTGGGAGTAATGAGATAGAAAATCAGCAAGTGAAGAAGGGAGGATGGAAAAGAAAGGCCAGGGCAAAAGGGAAAAAGTGTGAGGCTGTTTATTTAGGTGAAATGCAGAAAAAAAGAAGTTGTGAAGAGGGTGGGGCAGGAGAGGATTCGGGCACTAAAAAGAAGGGGAAATGGGGTAGTGAGGAGGGAGAGGAGGAAAACTCAAACATGTTGGCAGTGGCTGTTTCTCAGCCCCGCCAAGCATTATGAAACTCCTAAGTTGGAATTGTTGAGAGTTGGGGAACCCTCAGACAGTTCAAGATCTCTACAATATGGCAGAGAAGAATAAACCTAACTTAGTGTTCATTATGGAAACTAAGTCCATGAGAAAAAGTTTTGAAAACCTAAAAAAGAGATTAAATAGTGAAGGCTGTTTTGTGGTAGAAGCAGTGGGAAAAGGAGGGGGTTTGGTTCTGTTATGGAATGCTCAAGTGAGAGTGGAAGTTGTTAATTACTCTCAAAGGCACATAAA
Source organism: Carya cathayensis (assembly GCA_011037825.1). Taxonomy (NCBI): domain Eukaryota; kingdom Viridiplantae; phylum Streptophyta; class Magnoliopsida; order Fagales; family Juglandaceae; genus Carya; species Carya cathayensis. The sequence continues at coordinate 466,497 of QGSO01000227.1, forward strand.
TGTTTGGGTAGAGGAGGAGGAAGAAAAAGGTTGGTTACTAACCTGTTTCTATGGGCATCCTGAAACTATAAGAAGAAAAGAGAGTTGGAATTTGTTGAAGTCTTTCAAGCCTCCAAGTGTCATTGGGTGGTGCATAGTGGGGGATTTTAACGAGATCCTTACAAATTATGAAAAATGGGGGGGAAAAGCAAGGTCAGAAAGTCAGATGGTGATGTTTAGGGAAGTCTTACAGGAAGGTAATTTGCATGATCTCGGGTGGAAAGGGCATAAATACACATGGAGTAATTCTCATGGGGATATGAATCTTTCGCAAAGGAAAGATTGGATAGGGCAATTGCAAACCATGCTTGGATTGAGCATTATAAAGAAACATGGGTAGAGGTTTTGGAAGCCAAGACTTCAGACCATAAGCCCCTACTGATGCATATGATAAAACCAGAAAATAGAAGGTGGGGGAGGAAGAGAAGCTTTAAATATGAGGCCTACTGGGCTCTTGATGAGGACTATAAGAAGGTTCTACAAGAGGTCTGGAAGAAGAAAGAATCAGAAAGTTTGAGGTCAAATTCAGTAGTGGAATTATTGAAGAGAAGTGGGGCTGCTCTACTCAGATGGAGTAAAATAAAGAGGATGGGGGGGGGGGGAAAGGAAATAGAAGAAAAAACAAAAATTTTGCAAAGATTACAAAAAGAGGAGAGTAGCTGTAACATTGAAGAGATAAGGCAAGTAAAGAAGGAGTTGAACCTGTTAATGGAGAAAGAGAACATCAGATGGCAACAAAGAGCTAAATGTAATTGGTATAGGCATGGAGATAGAAACACTAAATATTTCCATGCATGTGCCAATCAAAGAAGGAAAAGAAATTTCATTAGGAGTGTATATGATGATGATAACAGGAAGTGGGAGGGGCATAAAAAAATTGAAGAAATTTTTAGGGCATATTTTGAGCATCTGTTCCAATCTACAAACCCAAGTGAAGAAGATATTGAAGCATGTTTGAAAAGTTTGGTAGCAAGGGTGACTCCCGAGATGAATGATAAGCTTATGAAGAGCTATTCTAGAGTGGAGGTAGAGCAAGCATTGAAGCAAATGGCACCACTAAAGGCTCCTGGTCCAGATGGCTTTGGACCGTTCTTCTACCAAAACCATTGGGAGGTGGTATCCGAGGAGGTTTGTTCTTCTGCTCTGGCTATTTTAAATGGAAATCCTATGGAACCTACCCTTAACCACACACACATAGCCCTGATTCCCAAGTGTAAAGAACCAAAAAAAGCTAGTGAGTACAGACCTATAAGCCTATGTAATGTCATGTATAAAATAGTTTCTAAAACTATTTCAAATAGGCTTAAAAAAGTCCTTGCTGTCATAATTTCCCCAACACAAAGTGCCTTCTTGCCAGGAAGGTTGATAAATGATAACATAATGGTGGCTTATGAGTTGTTGCATTCTATGAAGTTCAGAAAGAAAGGGAGGGAAGGGAGTATGGCATTAAAATTAGATATGTCAAAAGCTTATGATAGGGTGGAGTGGCTTTTCTTGGAGGCTGTTATGACTAAGCTAGGCTTTCATAAGGATTGGGTGAAATTGGTTATGAGTTGTGTAAAATCAGTTTCATTTTCTGTACTAATAAATGGATGTCCTGGGCTTAAGTTCTGGCCTAAAAAGGGTTTGAGGCAGGGGGACCCTTTGTCACCCTACCTCTTTATCCTTTGTGCTGAAGGATTGAATACCCTCTTGAATTATTATGAAGATCAAAAGTTGACAAGAGGAGTGCAAGTAGCTAGGGGGGGCACGAGTATAAACCACTTATTATTTGTTGATGACTGCATTCTTTTTGGAAGAGCTAAGATAGAAGAGTGGAATAGACTGCAAGAGGTGTTGAAAAAATATGAAAAAGCCTCTGGGTAGTTTCTTAATAAAGAAAAAACCTCTGTGTTCTTTAGTAATAACACAAGGGAAGGAGATAAAAAGAGGATAGTTGAAGCAGGGCTGGCTGTAGCTTGTGGTAGTTATGAGAAATATTTGGGCCTTCCAACTATGGTAGGTAGATCCAGCTTCAATACATTCAGAGTTTTAAAAGAAAGAATATGACAGAGGATTACCAGTTGGAAGAACACTTTCTTGTCCCAAGCTGGGAAAGAAATTTTAATCAAGGCTGTTTTACAAGCAATACCCACTTATACTATGTCGGTTTTCAAACTTCCAAGAAAGCTTTGCTATGAGATAAACATGCTTTTCTCGAGGTTCTGGTGGGGCAAGCAGCAGACAGAAAACTGCATACATTGGAGGAAATGGGAGAAGTTGGGAGAGCAGAAAAGGAAAGGAGGGTTAGGATTCAGGGATTTGGAGTCTTTTAATTTGGCCCTTCTAGCAAAGCAAGGTTGGAGGTCTTTAAAGTGTCCATCTTCTTTAGCTAGTGTGATTTATAAAAAGAAATATTACAAGCATTCCAATTTCTTGGAAGCAAAGCTGAGTTCTAAGCCTTCCCTCATTTGGAAAAGTGTATGGGATGCTAGAAGCCTTGTAGAAGAAGGTTTAAGGTAGAGAGTGGGGGATGGCAGTAAGATAAATGTATGGGGCACTAAATGGCTGTCAACTCCCTCATCTTTCTCTATACAGTCACCAGTTTCTGTTTTGCAGGCAGATGCTAAAGTTGAAGAACTCATTGACAAGCAAAGAAGGGAATGGAATGAGAATAAAATCCGAGCCATCTTTAAGCAGGAGGAAGCTGAACAGATCTTGAGAATTCCACTAAGTAGAGGGATGGCACAAGACAAAATATATTGGGGACCTACAAAAAAGGGAGTGTTCTCAGTAGGCAGTGCATACTACTTACAACTGGAAAGAGGGAAGAGGGAAAAGGGCAAAAGTTCCTTGAGGGACTATATGGATGAAAGATGGAAGTACATGTGGGATTTAACAGTGCCCAATGTTACAAAGTTATTCTTATGGAAGGCTGGGAATGATATTCTTCCTACTAAGGGAAACCTGTTTAAAAGGAAGATAGTGGAAGAAAGGTCATGTCCAGTGTGCAATGCAGAGAGTGAATCTATAATGCACGTGCTTTGCACCTGCCCTGCTGTAAATGACATATGGGCTGAACCAGAAAGCATAGTCCATAAGTGGAGTAGAAAAGAAGAAGACTTCATGGGGTTATGGGAAAGAATGATGCAGAATTTGAATAAGAACCAGATGGAGGAGGTAGCTATGATACTCAGAAGAGTGTGGTTGCGCAGAAATACTTTTGTTTTTGAAAAAAAGTTGCTATGTCCTAAAGGAGTAATAAGGTCAGCAAGGGAAGCTTTATTAGAATACCAAAATGCCCAGGTCCCTCAAACTCTGGAAAAACAAGTCCAAAGGCCTGTTAGAGAGAATCAGAAATGGGAAAAACCAGTGGGTGGATTTGTAAAAGTGAACTGGGATGCTGCCTTAGAAACAAAAAAGAAAAAAATGGGAGTGGGCATGGTTATAAGGGATGAAGAAGGAGACCCGATGGTGGCTGTATGTGATCAACAGAGTTATGTGGAAGACCCCATGGTGGCAGAGTGCTTAGCTCTGCGTAAAGCTCTAGAATTATGCATTGATCTTAATATAAGGCAGGCTATCTTTGAAGGGGATGCAAAAACTGTTATTATGGCAGTTAATAAGGAAGAAGAGGAAATGTCTTGCATTGGTTATGTGGTTGAAGATGTCAAGTTTCTTTTTAAACAGAATAGTGATTGGAAGTTACAATTCACATATAGAGAAAACAATATAGTAGCACACACTTTAGCTAGGAATGCTTTAAGCTTGTTAGAACAAAAAGTTTGGATAGAAGATACGCCAGCCTTCATTGAGAAGGAGCTGGAATCGGACAAGCTGTATAGAAGGGATATTCCTTAATGAAATACTGAGGTATCATTTCAAAAAAAAATTGTTTTAAGTTTTAAGCTGTACAAGGAAAGGATGGCCCAATAATTGTTTTAAGTTTTTTTAATATAATTTTAAATTAACATTTCCTGATATTAAAAAATAAACATTAAAAAAAATTTCTCTACTAAAACATTATTTCTCACAAACTTTATTTATACATATAAATTTTAGAGTTTTGCTATATATAAACAAAGTCGTGTACTAATCTGTATATCAATACTGATTACTTTATATTCAAAATTTAAATTAGTACTGTTTTCAATAAAATTTACTTTTTGACCAATCACATTTGATTAGTGCACATATTAATACACAGTTGTGTTCGTAACTAGATTTTTCCTAAATTTTAATTAGGATCCACAACTACCCCATAAAACATTATTATATATCTTCAGTCATTTCTTCATCCAAATAATTAAAAACTTCCACACATTTTTAACTTCCAAATATGGGCCGCTGCCATTAATTGACAGCTTCATTTTCATTCCTTGAAATTAATAGAAATCAAACATCAATGTCTACTGGTTACGACCGATAAAATTAAGACCTGGCAATCCTCCCGCTCCTGCAAAAAGAAAATAATAGGAGAAAGGAAAATAAATAAAAACGCATCATATCATGACTTAAATAATAAGATAATTAGAAGGGAAATTAACATAATTTTTCCCTGCGAGTGGCAATATTTATGCATTTCCCTTTATAAAACTTGTTTCTTAATTATTTTGATTCCATTGCTTTTTTAACACCGGCCTGCATGCGGATGATTTTACCGTGCATGCACGCACAGTCTATATTAAATTAATGGGTAATGCTATATACAATATTGGAATATGCAATCTCAGCATAATTAATTTGAAAAAAAGTGAGACCACCATTAAAAAATAATTTTTTCATATTAGCATCAGATTTATCAACTATTTTCAAAAAAAGTGTGCGGAAACTGCACATGACATTCCCCAAATATCATTTTTCTAAATTGATATGGATTGTAGTACTTTGCAAATATTTTCCCATATAGAAAGTTTCTTATTTCTACATAAAAGCAACCAATTAATTAACTTCAGTAGTGACCACTAGTATTCAAGGTAGGCTTGGGTGGTAAGATGAGAATTTTTTATTTTAGATAAAAGTTGAAAGTTGAATAAAATATTATTTTTTAATATTATTATTGTTTTGAGATTTTAAAAAGTTGAATAGGGATTTTAAAAAATTGAATTGTTTATTATATTTTATATAAAAGTTTAAAAATTTTATAATTATGATAGGAAAATTTATATCTCATCTTAGCTGTCAAACCTATCCAAAGTTCTCTCCTTATTTTTACTTTAGCACATAATAAGGTGATGATTTGAAGATGGCGGCTTTAGTCATCTGAAAAAGGATCAAATCACGTGCCCCAACCTCCAAATTAACTTTGATGCTGGTTTTTATTTATGAATGGTTGGTGGGTTGTCATATTTTTAGTCGCTCGTTCTATATATATAGAAACTAAGAGCAAGCTGCGAGAAATTATATAAAACTACTAGTAGTTAAGAAAATTAAAGTACTGTGCTAAGGGGAGAAGATCATCAGGTGGAGTAAATGAATCTCAAGTACTACATGATGATGTTAGAGATTGTGGGCATTACGCTTCTTGCTGGACAGTTTTTCTGCATGGTTCAAGGCGATGTGCATTACTATGACTTCGTTGTAAGTAGTGCTTTCCCTACTTTTCTAGCTAGCTAGCCGTACGTACGACGTGCGTGTGATCATGATCAACAATCGTATATGCGTGTGATCCAGTACTTCATAAACCTTGGCAATTGGGAACTTTTTCTTCTTCTATTTGTAGCTTAGGGAGAAGAACTTCACGAGGCTGTGCAGCACAAAGAGCATGCTGGTTGTAAATGACAGTTTTCCAGGGCCAGTAATCCGTGTTCACAAAGGGGACAATGTCTTTGTCAACGTCCACAACCAAGGATATTATGGCGTCACTCTCCACTGGTAATCTCTGATCTGTCTCTTCCTCGATATCTCATATCAACACCGCCCCCGCCCCCATGAGGGCTCGTCCCATGACTCAATTTGCTGCTTGTGGTCATGCTAGCTATACGTAGATCATCTTCTGCTCAATCGCATGACGACTACAAATTGAATCCCCACGACACCCACATCTAGTCGTGGGGTAACGGATTTCGTCCTCACAATTACTAGATTAATTGGGACTATTTTATAAAGGGTAGTGCTACAACTATGCCGCCAGGTTTGACCGCCAGGTTTGACCGCTTAGCAACCCTCCACACGAGAAAGATGAATAACAAGTATAGATGAGACTAGGGGTAAAAGTCGGCCGGTCCGGACAGGAAAAACCGACCGGACCGGCCAATTTGGACCGGACCAGACCGATAATGGTCCGGTCCGGTCCCGGTCCTAATTTTAGTAGACCGAAGTCATTCGGTCCGGTGCACGGTCCAGGGGTTTTTCACCCCGGACCGGACCGAATGAATTTTTTTTTTTTAAATTTATACATATAATATATTGATTATATAATAATTGTATATAATTAATTATATAATTTTCATCTAACCTAATTCTATCACTAACTTGCCATTAAGTAATTATTAATTAATACTATTATTTAGAATTTTATACTAATACTAATATTTATACTAAATTACTAATACTAATAGAGTAAATTAATATTAGAGTCTAGACTCTAGACTCTAATATGGTATAAAAATAAAATAAATATTAATAGTCTAATATAGAGTATAGTTGTAGAACTTAAACTTATACTTATACTAATATGGACTATAGTTATAACATATACTAAAAACTAAAAACTTAGTTTATAACATATACTTAAACTTTTATTTATAAAAAAAAAAAGTTATAACATATACTAAAAACTAAGTGGGTAGTCTATAAATAATATTACTAATAGTCTAATATATATAAGTTTATAACTATACTATATTACTAATAGTCTAACCTATAACTATACTATAACTATAATTTTCATCTAACCTAATTATATCACTAACTCGCCATTAAGTAATTACTAATATACTATACTAAATATAATATAGTAATGATAGTCTAATATTAGTATAACTATACTAATTATAATAACTAATCACTTAACTTAACTATACTATATTATATAGTTATTATATAACTATACTATATTACTAATAAGTAATCACTATAAGTCTATAACTATATATATTTAGTATTAAAGTATTGTTATATTCTTTAATGTATTTACTATTAATTACTAATACTATTAAGTCTTAAGAGTTATGGTATAAATTACAATATATGTATAATTTTATACTAATACAAATATTTATACTAAATTACTAATACTAATAATCTAGACTCTAATATGGTATAAAAATAAAATAAATACTAATAGTTTAATATAGAGTATAGACTATAGTTATACAACTTATACTTATAATAATTAATATAGTTATAACTTATACTAAATCACTAATACTAAATTACTATATTATTTAATGTATAGTAATAATATTAGTATAGACTAATAGTATTAGTTATTAGTATTACATATAGTTACATATATTTTATTATTACTATTACTATTACATATAGTTACATATATAGTTATCACTATTACTATTATTACATATAGTTATTAGTTATAGTATTATTACTAATAGACTAATAGTAGTAGTGTATTACTAATATATATATAATAGTATACTATATGTATATATATTAAATATATCACAATATAATTACATAAGTATTAAACAAAATGTCATTGAAAAAAAAAAAAAAACTCATAGGGTGGACCGAACGGACCGACCGGACTGGACCGGACCGAATTCACCCCTACTTGGCATACCCATAGTGCAAATTACACATTTATTTTTTGTTTTTTCTTTTCTATTGTTTTTAAACATTTTTAAAAGATAAAAATATACCAATACGCTAATAGTCATTTCCTTATCTGTTAAGTAAAAAAAATTTAAAAGTAAAAAATGCATGAGCGGTCAAATTAAGAATACAAACTCAAATGACATAGTATCATTTTCTATTATGTAAAACATGTGAAATTAGAAAAAATATAAAAAAGGAAAAAAGGAAAGAAAAAAAATTAACTGATGAAGAAAACTATGTTATATACGTGATTCGCAATGTAATGCATGGCCAGTAAAGTTTCCACCTCAAAGTGGCAACAAAACTAGCTAGTCTAAGTCCAAGTAGTTCATCAACAAGTTTTTCAAGTTGCTATCTAATTAATGTGATATTCATCGGTACCTACGTGCATTAATTAATTAATTAATAATTAAGCTGCCCACCGAGAGGCAACCATACTAATTATATTTTGAAAGACCGTTCATCCAACCAACAGAAGTACTTTGGATCAGTAGTTAATTATATTATAATAACTTTTTAATTTATAATTTTTTTTTCAATTTTTTCTTTCTTGTTTCTTAAAATCTCGTTAAACATTTTAATTCAAACTATTTCATTACTATTCATAAACATTTTCATTACTATTTACAAACTATTTCACTATTATTTATAGATTTCTCATCACATCTCATGTTATTTTAACATCCTGTTGGGTTTTTTGCTCCTTTCGTTAGTCCCACATGGGTGGAAAATGAAGAAGGATCAAGGTCTAAGGCCTATAAAAGGAGGCTTAACCTTATTGGCAAAGTGCACCAATCAAATGCTTAACTAGTAACTTTTAGCTCTAATTAAATTTCCTTGTTTTGCATTTTTGTAAAATGGCCAAGAAGAGGTGTGAGTTAAAATTTTGCTAGTGGAGAAAGTTTTGTGGGTATGTTTGGGGTGATGAGAAAAATAGTGTTTTTTGTAACAATTTTTCAAATAATAGATTTTCTACTCTCGGTCTGGTGGATTTTCTTTTATTTTGAAAAATTTCTTCTTAAAATATTGTGTTGTTATTATTTCTCTATTGTTTTCTATTCCGGTAAATGGTAGATCCTATGGGGTGAATTTGGGAGATCCAAACACCTAACAAGTGGTATTAGAGCCAGGTTCTTTTGGTAGGATAGAGCTTTGGTGTGGTAGTATGGATACGTACGGTCTTAAGAGAGTTCTACCTAGGAGATTGGAACTTAAGTGGGACAATTGTGACCCTCCAATATTTTTCTGAAAACTTACTTAGTGAGGTACTATTCATTTCTATGGTAAAATTCATTAAAGTAATGTTAGGATGTTTTGGAGAAATTGGATTATACAAGGTATTGAAGGGCAGATCAACTCCTGAAATCAACAATGATACTAGTGACTGGTGAAACGGCTAGTACAATAAGCAGGTTTAGCAAGTGGCTCCAAGTTAATAAATGGAGATACTGATATTAATGCTAACGTTGTGTCTCTCTCCATAAAAAGGACATGTATATCCTTATAGCATGTTGCTAATTCCCAAAGTTGCCATGATAGAGGATGTGTTAATGTTAACGGGTCCAAAAGTTTGTGCAAAGGCATTGGTTTGGCATTGATGTAGGCCTGTGTATAGTGAAAATTCATGTCGATAGTTGATGAACTTCCAAAAAAATGAAACATGAAAGTTACACCATAATTTTCAGCAAGATTATTTTCAACATGGGCCGAAGTGAAATGCTTGAAATTGGCTTATTCTGAGTGTGTATGCTTTTATAGTAGAGCACGATAGCGGAGGCTATGAAGATCTTCATTGATGCGGAGCGTAGTTGTGGGACCAGTCAAAATCGCAAGGTGGATTGTTGGGGTTTTTTGCTCATTTCGTTAGTCCCACACAGGTGGGACATGAAGAAGGGATCAAGGTCTAAGGCCTATAAAATGAGACTTAACCTTCTTGGTAAAGTGCACCAGTCAAACGCTTAACTAATAACTTTTGATTCTAGTTAAATTCATCTATTATCCATTTTTGTAAAATGGGAAGAGGTGTAAGTTAAAGTTTTGTTAGTGGGGAAAGATTTGTTGGTATGTTTGGGGTGAGGAAAGAAATTGTGTGATTATAAGAATTTTTCACATAGTGAATTTTCTTCTTTATGTCTGATGGTTTTTCTCCTATTTTGAAAGTTTTCCACGTAAAATCTTGAGTTATTATTACTTCTCTATTTTTCTTGATATTCCAGCACATAATAGATCTTAGGAGGTGAATTTGGGAGGTCCAAAGTCCCAACACATCCAAACAAGACCTAAGTTCACTGAAAACAAGTAATATTGAATATTTTATTACCTTTCTAAACGAGCCTGCGCTAGTTAATGTATTTAAGGGCATAAGGATTTACTTTTGCGCGCTTGTTTTAGATTGATATTTAAAGACATTACATTTTATGGGAGCGTTACAACTACTGCAGGCATGGTGTGAAACAGCCAAGAAATCCATGGTCGGATGGTCCAGAATACATTACGCAATGTCCGATTCAACCTGAAACAAATTTCACATATGAGGTTATATTTTCTGAGGATGAGGGAACACTCTGGTGGCATGCGCATAGCGACTGGACATGAGCAAGTGTTCATGGTGCCATAGTTGCCCAGCCTCCTATTGGATCTACCTACCCATTTCCCAAGCCAGACGAAGAAGAGATCATTGTGCTCGGTATGTATGGTCTCCCTATTACCATGAGGTAAATAACATGCTAGACCTAATTATGTGTGAGCAAATTGAAAAAATTATCGAATTATTGTTCTAGCAAAGAAATTTTTGCTCTGATAGTACTACCACTAGTTCTACAAATTTAAACTGAGAGATAGAATTTAATTTAATTATTTAAATAACATCTTATCAGGTGTGAGTCTTTATATATATATGTATGCATGTATGTATAATTGTACAAAAACATATATACTTATCTAATCCGATCAGGCTTTTGAACATGCAGCAGCCTGGTACAAAGGAAATTTGAGGGAGTTGGTCAAAGAGGCCATGGAAAAAGGTAGTGACCCGCCACATATTGATGTTGATACCGTAAACGGGAGCCAGGAGATTTTTGTGCTTGCTCCCGAGGTACTACTTCTATTAATTAGCTTCTCGTTCTTAATATATTCGCATATGTTGTGTTTCGCCAAATAAAGTCGTAGCAATTAATTTCATGATCTTACGAATTATTGATGTTCTGGACTCAGAATATTCAACCATGATCTTATTGATGTTGCAGACACGACATATCGTTAGACGGTTGATTATGGCAAAACCTATCTTCTTTGAGTAGTTAATGCTCTCACGAATGTAGATCTCTTCTTCACAGTTTCTCAACACAATTTCACACTTGTTGGGATGGATGGACATTACACCAAACCAATTGCAATGAGTTATATCATGATAAGCCCAGGACAAACAATGGATATTTTACTCACAGCAAACCAGTCTCTTGGCCACTATTACATGGCTTCTCGACAATTCTCAAGCAAGGACAGCACCGTTACAGGGTTTGACCACGTTAATGCAACTGCAATTCTCCAATACAGTGGCAATTATACTGCCCCATCTTCTCCTTCCACTACAACAAAAAGTGCTTTTGGGACGATTTTTCTTTGGGATGAATTGGAAATTGTCCCAAAAAGTGAGATTTTGGAACGAAATTTAAATTTCGTTCAAAAAAAAAATGATGGAATGGTCAGACCGTTCGAACGCTCTAGTTAGGGACGAATTTTTTTGTCCTAAATAAGTTAACCGTTTGAATATTAATGATTCACCATTCGAACGCGTCAATTTTATCGTTCGAACATAATTTTGGCACGTTAAGTAAATTTTTTTGGAGGGAAATTGATACACCGTTCGAACAGTACATTCGAAACGTTCGAATGATGCATATGAACCGTTCAAACGTTATTTGAAGGGGGTGACAAGGGTTTTAATTTTTTTAATTTTTTGCCAAATTATATTTATATTAACTAGTAATTATAAGAAATTGGTTAATTAAATAATAGGAATAATCTAAATTAATAATTAGTTCAGAAAATATAAAATAATACTATTTCATAGTTAAATATTGAATTTACAAAACATAAAATATTGTCCATACAAAAAACAATAAATAAATAAAAGATAGAAGGAAGTAATTAAGACCCCAAATCTTTGCACACTTCCTCGACTACAGCTATACGTTCCTCTATTTGTGTCAGTTGAATACTGATGGTGACCTGAGTCGCAGACATGGCAGCAAACTCTATACGAAGCACAGACACAGCAGAATGGATCTCTATACGCACTACATCGATCACTGCTGATGTCTGTTCACTGATCGCTACACGCACAATCTCAGCCATCTCCTCATGAGTAACATTGTTTACTGATGCCTCGGCCCGTGTAGATGTCTCAGTAGTTGATACTCCATGATCTCGGCTATGCATCTCTCTGAGGATCAACCGATTCTGGAACATGTCCATGAAGATGCAGTCTCGAGTGTCCCGTGCTGCGTGAGAGGGTGGTGCTGTTTATTGGTCCCATCGGCTCCCGTTTACGCTCGGCAACATCAGGCACAACACCAGGAAATAGCAGAAATCGGGGTGATCAGGATTCCGTATAGAAGTATATCCATCGAAATGTACCGAGACTCTGATCGAATCCTATCGAATATATACCCCACCAAGTCGATAGGAATGCCACGAGCGACCCGTATCATAAATTTCGTCCGATCAATGCCAACCTCTGTCTTGTGCTGCCGAGGGTCAATATTATTGGCAATTATCAAATTTAAGATCTTAAAGAAAGAAGATAAATCTGTCTGTTTGATGATCTTCATCCTGTTATACGGTGGAGCATCTAGACCGACAACCAAATCCCTCACCTCGTGATCAGCAAGGGTATCGACCTCATCAGTATAAACTGATGCCTCCTCCTCAGCTGTCTCCGCCTCAGCTGAAGGATTAGACTCTCTAGACACCACAGTCGGATATGCATCTGGTAGCCTAGGAATACCGAGATGCTCAGCAAGTCCGTCCCGTGAAAATACAAAGGGTACTTCTCGGACAGTGATCCTGTAGGCCCCAATATCATCTAGGCTGGCACTACCGAGTTCTCTATAGAACTCAGTAACAATGTCAATATAGGAGACTGGCTCCCATGCTTCCTCCCGCTCATCCAGGATAGGTCCCCAACCACGATCGCTGAAGACTGATGGCAGTGAATGACCCTCCCAGACAAGACTCTGGAAATCAGAAATCTTCACTAGTCGCTCCAGTGAAACAGTCATCTCCCTGACTGGACCACTTCTACTCTCACCAGGATTGCATCGCTTACGTCCCGCCCTAGAAGAAGACATTATAATCAACTTGAAATTTATAATTAAAAATTAGATATATAACATTAACAATAAAAATATAATAAATAACTATTTACAGTACTTTCAAACGAATAGCAATTTAATAACACTTGATATTGTGAACAACATAATTTTTAATAAATAATATCTCACAATATCAATATTAATTAGATAAATATTAATAGAAGTATAATATTAAAAAAAGACTTGTGGTAAATTACGACATTAATTTCATTATAATGTAAAAATTATTCTAGTTAAAATTTAATGGAACTATAATATGGATGTATTAAATGTATAAATGTATATTATATTAAATTTAAGTTTACCGTTCGAACGTCTAAACTAGGGATCGAACGGTACAACTGTTCAGTTTGAACGTGTAATACAACGTTCGAATGTATAAGTATTAACGTTCGAACACCTAATATTGTGATCGAACGGTAACTATAACGTTCGAACGTTTAAAGTAACAATCGAACGGTTAGAGTAACAATCAAACAGTCAGTTAGGCCTGATCGTTTGAACGTCTAAAACAACGTTCGACTGGTTATTGAATACCTTTCGAACACTGTTCATAGCGTTCGAATGGTATACGAATCGATTGGGGATTCCAGACCGAGTCGACTCAGTTATTGAAATCCATGAAATCATTCGATTTCATGGATTTTACACCAAAATAAATGCAATAGAAACCTAAATAAACCTTCCTACCATGGATTAAAGCAAATCTACCATTTATTTTGATGTATAAATCGGTTTATCTTAATTCAAACAAATAATCCATCAAAAACCTAAATCTAATCGATAAAATGGTTTGAAAAAGAATAACACCGGTACTTAGAGGAAGAGGCTTAGAGTGGGTACTGTTGACGGCGGCGAAGATGGCATTGAACGGCGGAGATGGACGATTAACGGCTTGGAACGTAGGTAATGCACACGTTTGGCTTTCGTGAAAATGACGTCCGCGACAACTTATATATGCAGTATTGTTCAAATGGTAAGTTAATATCGTTCGAACGTATTAACTGAAATTAATTACCGAGATGTTCTTATTAAATATTCAATTTAATTGAATATAAATTTATTATAATATTAAATATAATAAATGCAATATAATTAATGTTATTATATTCTATTAAACACTATATATTATATTTATAATTTCTAATATAGTATATATTATATTACATTTAATAGATTATATTATACTATATTATATTATATAGTATATAGTATAAGTTATATGATATAGTATAATATCATATAGACTACCATATATACTATACTATGTTCATAGTATTATATAACATATATGTGATATTAAATATCACATATATTTAATAGTTAATGTACTAGATGACTTGTTTAGTATATTTATCATATTATATTTCAGTTATAGGCTAATTAGATGACACTATATATGATAGTATATATATGTTATATATATGATAATATAACATAACATGCTCAATTTTAGCTTTAGTATAATTAGAATACACTCTAAATGCTAGTACTATAGATGACACTATATATGATAGTATGTACATGTTATACTTAAATGTATTACATTATTATATTATATTCTAAATATTAAATAATCTAATATTTTAGCACTATATATGCTAGTAATACAGATGACCCTATGCTATGATACCATATATATGTTATATATAGGCTAATATATATACTTGACTATAATACTAGATGTAGTATGATATTTTATACTATATTAACCTAGACTATAGTATAATTAATATATATGTTTGATTATATATTATAATCAAATATTATTATGTTACTAAACTATAGTATATTTAAAGGTACAGTGCAAAAAAAATACAATGAGCAACATTTTAATAAACCATTCGAACTCTTACTAAGAACCATTCAAATGGGTATGTAAACGGAAGCAAACGTTCGAATGTTAAAATTAACGGGGGAAAATTTTCCCGCTACTATATTTGATGTTCGAACATTTAGTAAATAACCGTTCAAACATAAATGTTTAACATTTACACGATAGAATCTCACAATCTCGCGCTCGTCCCACCACTTCCAGTTCGCTCCCACAACCATTTTCTTCCAACCAACGCCATTCTCCCTTAATCCAACCCCCAAATATTAGTAACTTTCATCTCGGATTAAGAGGTTATCTTTACCGTTTGGTGAAGAGTATTTTCGTTTTGAGCATAACGTACGGGTGGATTTACAATTTCATCTCTCAAAACCATGTATTCTTCAAATCTTATTCTCATTTTAGTTTGACTATAAGTGTTTTCGTTTGCTGCAATGAGTTCGTGATATTGTGTGTTTTCGTTTGATGTAATGAGTTAGTAATTGTTGTGGTTTTCGGAGGATGAAGATGATTGTAATCTGGAACGAAAACGTTTGAACGGTATTCGTGTACCGTTTGAATGTATACCGTTTCATTTGAACACTTATTAACACCATTTGAACGTTATGTTGGTCAGTGTTAAAATGATACATAAATGAATACAAATTAAAAGACAAATAATTAAGATTTAATAATACATAAATACTTAATCTTTGAATTACGAAAATGAATTTTAAATAAAATACAAATAATCTACATTTAATAATACTTAAATACTTAAAGTTAAAAGTAATCAAATGGATTTTAATTAAAATGCAAACAATCGAGATTTAATGATACTTAAATACTTAATAGTTAAATTATTCAAATGAATTTTAATTAAAATACAAATAGTTAAGATTTAATAATACTTAGATATTTAATAGTTGAATTATTCAATTGAAGGTTAATAAAAATACAAATAGTTCATATTTAATAATACATAAATACTTAATCTTTGAATTAATAAAATGAATTTTAAATAAAATACAAATAATCTACATTTAATAATACTTAAATACTTAAAGTTAAAAGTAATCAAATGAATTTTAATTAAAATACAAATAATCTAGATTTAATAATACTTAAATACTTAATAGTTAAATTATTCAAATGAATTTTAATTAAAATACAAATATTTAAGATTTAATAATACTTATATATTTAATAGTTGAATTATTCAATTAAAGGTTAATAAAAATACAAATAGTTCATATTTAATAATACATAAATACTTAATCTTTGAATTAATAAAATGAATTTTAAATAAATTACAAATAATCTAGATTTAATAAAACTTAAATACTTAAAAATTAAAAGTAATCACATGAATTTTAATTAAAATATAAATAATCTAGATTTAATAATACTTAAATACTTAATAACTAAACAATAGAATTTTAATTCGAATACAAATAATTAAGATTTAATAAAATGCATATTAATTATAATACAAATATTCTATATTTAATAATACAAATACTTAATTAGCATATCTTATATTGTTTGTTTGATACATGTTAAATATTGGCATATCTTGCATTGCTTGTTCATCAAATAAACCTTAAACCTGTTCGAAAGTTATCAATCTAGATGAATTGAAAGATTGATAACTCTTGAATTGTCCAGAGAGTTTGGAATTGTAAGATCATTCTCGCAAATTATCAAACTATATCTGTTATACGTCCAGCATTAAGATTTTGGTAGATTTATCCTTGTTCTCCGGATATGCAGTTTCGGTGATGTTGTATCAACGATTAACACATCGGTGCACATAACCAAACGAGCATATTTGGAGAACTATGTGGAGATGTTGCCAAAATTTTGTTGGACATGACAGATTATAGAGAATAGGTTTGTGACTATGATCTTACAATTCCGAATGGGATAAGACCAATTACCCGGTGAAAGGTGGCATACTCATTGATTGATACATGATTGTGGTTAATACATGTTTGTTTGTTGATGCACACGTGATTGATTTGTAATGAAGATAGTCGGCATGGATAAGAGTTGGATGCGAGTTAGCGATCTGATTGGTAGAATTACAGCATATATGCTGAAGGTGTTAAGAAATTCTTAGAGTTCGCATTGGGTACATGTGATAGTGATGGGTGTATTAGATGCCCATGTAAAGAATGCAGGAATTTGCGTTCTCATAAGATAGACTTGGTGAGAGAGCATCTGTTTGTCAAAGGTATTAACAAAGGTTATACTAATTGGGTCTTACACGAGCAACCATATCCAACTTCATTCGAGGTTCAACCTGAAGAAGAAGAGAACGATGAAGATGTACAACCTGATGTTGGAGATGAATATGATGAGGATATGGAGGAAATGTTAGGTGACATCAGTACGAGAATGTTTATGAATGAAGGTGACACAGACACATCAAGTTCAAATGATGGAGGTCATAACATTTTTGCACGTTTGTGGAATGATTCACAACGTGAGTTATATCCAGGATGCAGAAGACACAGTAAGTTGTCATTTATCGTATGACTGCTTTACATAAAATCAATGTGCCGATTATCGATTAAGGCTGTCAATATGTTACTCGAGCTGTTTATGGTGACACTGCCATCAGATAATACTTTACCTCGCAACTTCGATGAAGCAAAAAAATTGAAACGAGGACTTGGATTTGATTACAACGTAATACATGCATGTAAGAATGACTGCATATTATATTGGCAAGAGAATGAGCAGTTGAATGAGTGTCCCATATGCCACGAATAAGATGGACATCTGACAAACAAAATGTGCCTCAAAAGGTTGTACACCACTTTCCATTGATTCCTAGATTACAACGATTATATATGTCACGTGCAACGGCTGTATACATGACATGGCACTCATCAGCCAGAGTTCGGAACGATGATATTTTGTCGCATCCTACTGACTCCTAGGTGTGGAAGGAATTTGATCATGAACACCCATGGTTTGCTGAAGAACCTCGTAATGTGCGACTTGGGTTGGCAACAGATGGATTTAATCCGTTTGGGAACATGAGTACTAGTCATAGTACTTGGCCAGTTGTACTTATGCCGTATAATCTACCACTGTGGAAGTGTATGAAAGATCCATATTTCATGATGAGCTTACTCATTCCAGGTCTGAGATCACTAGGAAATGATATAGACATATACTTACAACTATTGATTGCAAAATTGAAAGATTTGTGGGAGAATGAGGTTGTCACATTTGATTCATCAACAGCCAAGTCGTTCAATATGCATGATGCCGTGTTATGGACAATAAATGATTTTCCAGCTTATGGAAACTTGTCAGGTTGGAGTACTAAGGGGAAAATGACACGTCTAACTTGTAACAAACATACTAAATCTGAATGGCTCACTTACGGGAGAAAATTATGTTTCATGGGTCATCGTCGATTTTTACCTTCTGACTATAGATGGCGGGGAAATTCACAAATGTTTGATGGTACTGTTGAATGGGGCCAACCTCCACCATATTTTACTGGTGAAGATGTACTTGGAAAATTTGTAGATGTTGGTTGTAATGAATTTAGTAAAAAACAACAAAAGAGAAAACGAGCTACATCTGAGTTGAATTGGACTAAGAAGAGTATATTTTTCGATCTCCCGTACTGGTCAAAGTTAAAGTTACGGCATAGTCTTGATGTTATGCATATTGAAAAAAATATATACGAATCCATATTGGGAACATTGATGTCAATTGAAGGAAAAATGAACGATACATTTAACTCAATGAAGGATTTGAAGTGGTTGGGAATAAGACCGGAAATGCAATTGCAAGAAAATGATTCGTCCGTTTACATGCCAATTGGATGGTATACATTTTCAAGGAATGAAAAGGCTACATTTTGTGAGTGGATAATGAAAATTCAATTACCGGACGGTTATGTATCGAATTTGACAAGGTGTGTGCGAACAAATGACTGGAAAATAACTGGATTAACAAGTCATGATTGTCATGTCCTTTTACAGCATATCTTGCCTATTGGTATCCGTGGGTACTTGTCAAGAGACGTGCGTGTGGCTTTGACTGAGTTGGGTTTATTTTTCAAGAACATTAAATGTAGAAGCTTTGGATTGAATGGAACGGGAAATTGCCATAATATTGTGTAAGCTAAAAAGTATTTACCCACTGTCATTCTTCGACGTCATGGTTCACTTAGCCGTCTATTTGCCACGTGAGGCTCGACTTGCAGGACCAATTCAGTATAGATGGGTGTATCACATTGAATGATTCCTTGGGAAGTTGAAATGTACAGTTGGTAACAAGGCTTGCCCAGAAGAATCAATTGCAGAAGCATATATTGATGATGAGTGGCATACCTTCTGTTCCAAGTATTTCCATGGAGTTGACACTAGGTTTGATCGGCCGGAAAGAAACTTTGACGTTGACCGAGCAAGACAACGAAATGGGTTTTCTATGTTTTCCCAACAAGTACGTCCACTTGGTGCAATGCGTGGTTATGACTTATGTTGAAGAAAGTTTGAGAAAACTCAGTGGTACGTGCTGAACAATTGCCCTGAGATAAAGAACCACTTGAAGTAAGTTATAATGTTTTTTTAATTTAATATTCCCACATTTCCTTTCACGAAAGTTTATGGATAGAAAAGAATTGTGGTAATTATCAATTTCAGTGATCATATTAACACGCTCAAGGAACTAGGAGTAAATGAGATAAACTAGAAACATGAAGAGTAGTTCTCGAGATGGTTCGAACAACGAGTAATGACATTACATATGCTTTACTCATCCAATAGTTCATTAAATATTGATTATTTATTATTGATATAATAGAAGTTTTACTCAATATGTAGGTTGTACAAATGCATGCAAATAATCCAAACGATATATTGGATGAATTGAATGCATTAGCGCGTGGCCCATTGAGACGCGCTACAAGATATTCTGCATGTATTTCTCGGGGACTCGGGGAAGTAGGTATCACACAGTGGATCGAGATTGTTATAGGAAAACACAAAATAGTGGTGTCTTAGTCGAGGAAAGTCATGATGGAGAAAATATTGATTTCTATGGAGTTATTGTTGATATAATTGGAATGAAATATTTGGGAGAGCTTGCAGTGTATCTATTTAAGTGTGATTGGTGGGATTTAAGCAATCCTCAAACTGGAGTCCGTGATGAAGAATATTTTTTGAGTATTAATACATCAAAAAAATGATATGAAGATGATCCTTTTATTTTAACTTCTCAAGCATCTCAAGTATTCTACTTAGATGACCCGAAGTTAGGAAATCAATGGCAAGTAGTACAAAAATATTCTCCAAGAAATATATATGATGTTATCCCTCAGGCGGAAGGGCGAGATGAAGAAGCAGATGATCCCTTTACACAAGAAGTATACCAAGAGAGTTAGCCCGTCTTTAATTTGTTTGTGGATTTGAGCCAGTATGAGATGATTCCATTAAATAGAGAAGATATTGAGGCTGAAATTGTTGATGCGACAATTGAGCAAAATGTTGATTCCACTGAAGTATCTACAGATGATGAGTCTGAATTGTCAAATGATACTGATACAGATAGTGATTGACAAATTATGTTTGCACAGATAGTTTTTGAAATTATGCCTCCGAAGAGAAAGGAAGTTCGCATCCCATCTCCACCTGTTCCTAGCTCTCCTTCAGACTCACCATTAGAGATTGACTCTACAGAACAAGGTAAAATTCTAATACTCATAAAATTTATTAATTAAAGTTATAATAGAAAATTGATTACAATGTTATATATCATGATGAGTTCACAATACAATCTCATCAAGGTCGAGGCACTATTAAAAGCCTGACGTTGGAAAAATATCGTAAGGTGGGTAAGATGAAAGTTAACATTTTTAATGAACATATCGGAGGTGAAGGACAACCAGCAACTTGGCTTGCATCGCATATGGATGCTCTTACACGAACTTATGCACCTTTGGCAACAAGCTCATGGAAGAAAGTCCCCCAAGATGTTAAGGATCTTATCAAGAAACGTTGCTTGGTAATGTTTAAAACACTTATTTAATTAGTAAAATTTTTTATTTTACTTAAATTTAGAATATTGTAAATGATAATATCTTTATCTAAATTTTTTTTCTGTAAGGATGATTTCAGATTAAATTTTGGTCAGAGAGAGGAGCGTAAGATTGTGGAAGAGCTTAAGTAATGCATTCCGCAAATATAAGTCGAGGTGTCATGAGCATTATAATAAGTTTAAGAATAGGGAGATGCACGCCAACATCCTTTTCAAGATATGCAACCTTCTGATTGGAAAAAACTTTGTGACATGTTTGAGGATCCATCATATAAGGTATAATTAATTTAATTATTTTAGTCGTCCTATTTTTAATTTCACTTTCTAATATTTTCAATTCCTATGTAGGAGCGAAGTTCTATAAACAAAACAAATAGATCAAAATTAAAGATTACTCATCATGTAGGCTCAAGATCTTTCCACCGCCTCTCTAAGAAATTGGTATTGCTATTTTTTTATTTGTATATAGTTAATTGAATATATGAATCCTAATGACTTTATATCTTAACAAATCTTTATTATAGCAAGATTCAGATGCCAATTATGATCTGACAAAATTATATGCTGCATCACATATTAATCGTAATGGAGAGTGGAGTCATCCCGAAACCTGTGAAAATTATGTAATATTATAATTTGTTTTAAATAAATATATTAGAATATTTATGATGATATTAACTCTTTATCTTATGTGTAGGAAAAAATGGTTGCCATGCGTGCTGAATCTGCGTCAGATCAAAATTCTTCAAATAATGATGTTGAGATTTTTACACAAGTTCTGGGTCAACGTTCAAGATATTTGAAGGGTTTGGGTCGCTATGTAAAACATTCTCCCTCTTCCTGTTCTTCTGGGTCTGCCTCTATAGCGTAAGAGAATGTGAATCGCAGAATTGAAGAATTGGTTGCAAAATACCATGAGTTAGAGGCTCAATTGGCGAGACAAGGAGACATGGAGATGCATCTCAAACAACATGAAGAACAACAAGAAGAATTCAGAAGAGATATGCAACTCCAAATGCAGCAGCTTATGCAACAGTATAGGCCTCCAAGCAACTGATGGTTTTTTACGTACGGATTATGACATTATCTAATTATGTATGAACAATGCCAGTCTCATGGTTATTTATTAGTTCGCACTTATTATTAAACTTTTGTGAGTATTAAACAATTTCTAACTTATGTTTTTCAAATATTATGAATGTCTATTTGGTTTTTTATTATTATGGGGTTTTAATAAAATAGTAGTCGTTCGAACGACCATGTCACGTTCGAACATTAATGAGTAGGCCGTTCAAACGACACTGTAACGTTCAAACATTAATGACTAAGACGTTCGAACAATATCAGATGATCAAAAAAAGTTCAAACACAATTTATTATCGTAGCGTTCGAACATAACTCAGCATCGTTTGATCTCTTCTACCGTTCGATCTGTTCCTTTAATGTTCGAATGGAATTCTTCTGATATCCCGTTTTTACGTGTATTTTCACTGAAGGAGAATTTAATTTAATTAAAATATTGGTTCTTTTATTTTAAATTATTGGATTTTAATTAGATTTATTTAGTTGTGAAATTTATTTTATAGAGCTTTCTTAATATTAATTATTGTTTTGAGTTTAAATTTCTGTTTAATTTATTTTAGCTTGTTTTTGGATTTAAAATTTAGTAGTTAGTTTTTATTAGTTATTTATTATAATTTAGTATTATGTTGTGTTTAAATTATTTTATTTGATTTATAACTTTTAAAGTTGTTTTCGTTGGATCAGTTTTTGGACACCAGAGGTGAGGATTGAATCTCATTTCTTTTTCTCATCTTTTCTTTTCTCTTTTTCTTTTTTCTTTTTTTCTTTTTTCTTCTTTCTCCTTTTCTTCATTTTTCTTTCTTTTCTTTCTTTCCTCCCGGTTCTCTCTCTCTCCCGTTCGAACTCTCTCCCTCTCCCCTTCTCCTTCGTTTCTTCGTGCCGCCTAGACCTGCCGCCGGCCGCCACCGTACGGCACACCACCCCCACCATTCAACTCCCCTCCGACCAGTGAACCTCCTCACCAATTTCCACCACCATCTGAGCCGCCGTTAAGCCGGAATCTCCACTCCAAGCCGTGGCCTATTTTCCCTCTAGCGCCGCCGTCGCCCCACCTCCGGCCACCACCTCTTCATCACTTCATCACCGACTCCTTTCCGTCCTAAACCACCCATTTATGGCTTCGATTCATCGCTGGAGCAGCCCTTACGAGCTAACTTTCCGATTTGGGTATTTTGGCTTTCCACCGCCGTTTTCGCCACCACCCACGGCCAACTCTCACTTCCACTAGCTTCATAAACACCTCTAAGCCATTCCCTATCAATCCCAAGTTTTGGTTTGTCCCCAATCAAAAGTGAGAATTTTACAACCCACGTCCACAGTGTTTTTACACTGTTACGTTGCATGTTCTTCACTGTTTGCAGCTCGTTGATCCATCGAAAATTATCATATGGCGCTATAAGTATTTTTCAAACTTCATTTTAGATTTAAATATATTATTGCTTTTACAATAAATATTTGTGACTGGTTGGTTATTCCGGACTGAGTCCGAAGAGTCGGGAGTCGGATGGATTTGAGGATGGATTTGTTTGTTTATTTGTTATGGATGTTTGAGAATTGTTGGTTAATTGGTGTCGTATCATTTGCATTGCATTGTGCATGCATATGCATGTGTTAAATATTGAAAACTGGGTTTTCACGAGTTAAATGGATTTTTAGGTGCTTGTGTATCACGACCCCAAGCCGGGATGGGGTATTATCTTGGTGGAGCTCTTCTGGTCACTCGGGAGTGGATAATACTAAGTGACATCCCATAGGTTGTCGCTGGGCGACGACCGGATCGCACGATACGGTAACACTGTTGTGTCGACTCCGTGGTCCCTTAGCTGGTGGGGACTAGAGGATGCCTGGTCCAAGTACGTGCTGGGCACGAGACTGGGATCGTATGTTTAGATGTCACATGCGTAGTTGTTACCTGCGGTGTAGCATAGTAGCCAGAGTGTGCGGATGATCCCTAGGGGAGACCATGGTGCATGCATTAATTGGCATTGGTTTGGATATTGGATATGGGTCACTTTCTGGAATATTGGCGAGGTTTTGTGAGGGGATATTGAGATCCATTTACTGGGAAAATAGTGGTTTCTTGGTTTGGGTCATTATCTGGGATAATGACAAGGACTTGTGTTAAATGATATATTTGGGCCATTATCGGGGATAATGCCGAGGAAAGGTTTTAAAGGAAATATTTTGGGCCAAAATGGGATTTTGGCGTGCGTGGAAAATGTGGATTTTTGGGACATGCGCATTTGGCATCTTTTCATGCATATTGTTGAGTGTAATATATTTTTATCTTGTGGCGTTTGGATTATTACTTACCTGCGGCACTATTTTTGCTATCGTAGATTTTGATGCAGAGGTTGAGGAAGAGGAGGAGGCTGAGCCCGAGGAGGCGGCTCCGCCAGAGTATTGATTTGGAGTTGTTACCCTTGGATACTATCTTTATTGGTTTTTATGTTATATACTTGGATTTGAAATAGTGTTGAACTTGTAATATTTTATTATGTGTGTTTCAAAGAGTTTGTATTTAAACAAAATTCTGGTACTTAGTCATAAGACTTTATTATCCGCTCGCGGTTTATTTGTACACATGTTGCTTGTACACACACTTGGCACTTGGCAATGGGATGTGTGACCCGTGTTGTCATCATCCTGACCTCTCGATTTCCACGTGTCCGTACGTGGGAGTTGGGGGAGTCACAATTCTATTTTATACCGTTCAAACATTATCATAACCTTTGATCGTTTGAACGTATTTTGATAACCATTCAAAAAATGTATTTCCGTTCGAACGTAAAATACCAACCATTCGAACGTCATTCTGGAATGAATTTTAACCGTGACAAAAAAAGTCATCGTTCAGACAGTATCGAACGGTCAATTTCAAAATTGTTCCAAAAGATATATTTTGGGATGAAATGGTGATTTTCGTCCCAAGATATCTTTTGGGACGATCTTGTTTCTCCAAAAAAAATTTTTGGGACGAAAATGTTCGTCCCAAAAAATCTTTTTTGTTGTAGTGTTCCTTTCCCAGTACACTCCCAATGTACTTGGACTTCTACGCCGCATTGAAATTCACCAAAAGTCTTGACTATCCGGTAAACATCCCCCTGAAAATAACCACAAGAATGTTCATTACAGCTTCGATGAATACGATAATCTGCACAACCTGTTCGGGAGGGATGGATGATGAAATCGTAGCTACAAGCGCCTTGAATAACATAAGTTGGGTCAACCCAAGAATTTATGTATTACAAGCCTACTACAAGTACTTCTGGCTTTCCTTCTCTTTTTCTAATTTTCCTATGTTTTATTCCTAGAATATTGAATTAGATGGTATGCATATATATATATATATATACATAAGTTGGAGGTCTTTCTCTTGTTCTTTCTATAATCTAAGATCCTACATATGACTAAGTTCAATCCTTAATTTTACGCATGAACATTAGTAGGGTGTATACCACAGACTTCTCGCCTTCATTTTTCAACTTTACCGTAGACGAATTTTCAGATAACATGGCACTAACAGTTCTAGGGACCAAGGTGAAGGTGTTGGATTATAACGAATCAGTAGAGATAGTTTTTCAAGGGACTAACCTGTTAAAAGGTTCGATGAATCATCCGATGCATTTGCACGGCTATAGCTTCTATGTGGTTGGAACAGGTGTCACTAATTTCAACAATGAAACTGACCCAAAAGAGTTTAACTTAGTAGATCCTCCCGAGGTGACCACCTTTGCAGTTCCCAAGAGTGGATGGGTTGCCCTCCAATTTGTGGCAAAAAATCCAGGTACAATTAAAATTCTTCTCGCCTTTGCTGTCGCTTTGTACGGTTTATCTATGCGGGTGTATGGATCCTAGGAAAATCAGGATGGCAGTCACAGTTTTTGTTTTGTAGTTATATTCACTTGTTTATCCCCCAGAGAGCTAAAGATCAGAGACAAGAAATTTAATTTATTAGAGTTGTAGAAAACCTAAAAACACGAGAATTGGGGAAAAACTCCCTTTTTGTGCTTTATGGATGTATTTAAAAGTCAATAAAGTTTTGGTCAAAAAAGTGGTAAAAAACAAAGAATAAGTGCCCGACTTATATACAAGTTACAAACTTATATACAAGTTACAAAATAGTCTGGGCCTGACTTAACCGAATACAAAATGTTTGACTAAATACACTGACAGCTAACTAGCTTTAATACTCCCCCTCAAGATGGAGCATGAAGATTATGAATGCCCAGCTTGGATAGGAGATGCTGAAATGTGGCTTTACCGAGAGCCTTAGTAAAAATATCTGCCAACTGATGAGCTGAAGCAATATAAAAAGTCTTGATAACACCTTTAGCTTGCTGTTCTCGTATGAAATGACAATCTATTTCAACTTGCTTTGTACGAGCATGATGAATTGGATTGGCAGCCAAGGAAAGAGCAGACTTGCTGTCACAATATAAAGAAACAGGTGAAGAATGAGGAATATGCAAATCATGAAGAACTTGTAATAGCCAAATGACTTCACAACTGGTGGAAGCTAAGGCACGATACTCAGCTTCAGCTGAGCTTCTAGACACTGTAGTTTGCTTCTTAGACCTCCAAGAAATCAAAGAATCACAAAGGAATATATAAAATCCCGTAACAGATTTTCTACAGTCAACACAAGCAGCCCAGTCAGAATATGAAAAACCCTTGAGTTGAGTAGAGGAAGCTGCTGGAAAAAACAAACCCTGTGCAGGGGTGTTTTTGATATATCTTAAAATTCGGTAGGCAACATCCAAATGAGATTTACAAGGCTTGTCCATAAATTGTGCCAGAGAATGGACTCAGTATGACAAATCTGGCCTAGTTATAGTGAGATATAGCAATCTCCCAATAAGCCTCCTATACGGAAATGGATCTTCCAAAACATTAACATTAGATTTTGTCAATTTAAGCTTGGAATCCATAGGAAACTCAACAGGTTTACAACCAAGATAACCACTATCTTCTAAAATTTCAAGGGATATTTACGTTGAGATATAGAAATTCCAGCAGTAGTACGTGCAATTTCTAACCCCAAAAAATATTTCAGCTGCCCAAGTTCTTGATTTGAAATTGATCATGAAGATAAGACTTCACTTGATCAACACAGGACATAGTATTGGAAGTAATAATGACATCATCAACATATACTAAAAGTGCAGTAAAGGAAGAACCTTGCACCTTTGTGAATAAGCTGTAATCAGCTTTGGATTGCTTATAACCAAGGGATAAAAGAGCAGTGGTTAGTTTCTGGAACCATTGCCGGCTGGCCTGCTTTAACCCATAGAGAGATTTCAACAAACGACACACTTTATTCTCCCCCTCTTTAGCAAACCCGGGTAGGATCACCATATAAATTTCTTCTTCTAAATCCCCATGCAAAAATGCATTGTTTACGTCAAGTTGTTCTAAAAACCAGTTTTGACTTGCAGCCAATGCCAAAAAATAGTGAACTGTTGTCATTTTAGCAACAAGAGAGAATGTTTCAGCATAATCAATTCCCTCCTTTTGGGTAAAACCTTTAGCTACAAGACATGCTTTGTATCTTTCAACACTACCATCCGCCTTGTATTTCACCTTATACACCCACTTACAACCAATTGCTTTATTTCCTAGAGGCAAATCAGTAACTGTCCAAGTTTTGTTATTTTCAAGAGCTAAAATTTCTGCTTTCATGGCTTCTTGCCATTTAGGATCTGTGGCTGCTTGTTTGTAAGTTTTGGGTTCAGGATGAGTGGAAATAGAAATGCTAAAGGCTTTGTGAGCAGGGGAAAGACGAGTGTAAGTGAGCAGGGGAAAGACGAGTGTAAGAAAGATACCTTGAGATATCAAAAGCTTTATGAGAAACCTGCTGTGTGGAACCCGAAGGGAATAAAGATTGATCAAAAGTTTGGACCATTTTGCAATGGTAGTCCTGCAAATAAGAGTGTGGCTTTCTGATCCGAGAAGATTTCTTAGGAATAGTATCAATCAGATCATAATGGTCTGGACTAATGTCATTAGAAGGGGGAACATGAACTGGCAGAGAAGAATTAATATCATCAATACAATAGGAAGAACAAGATCTGATGAAGAATCACAAGTCTGACTTTGAAGTTGAAAAGAGAATGAAGTCTCATGAAAAACAACATCACGAGATACAAAAATGGATTTAGTATAAAGATCTAAGAGTTTATATCCCTTGGTACCGTATGAATAACCAAGAAATACACATCTCGTAGCATGAGGATCAAATTTGGTCTTATGAGGAGAGACATTAGTAGCAAAACATAAGCAGCCGAATACCTTCAAATGAGAATAAAAAGGCTTCTTGGAAAACAAAAGCTCATAAGGAGACTTATTGTTTAACAAAGGGGAAGGAGATCTATTGATTAAGTATGTAGCTGTCATGATACAATCACCCCAATAGGATAAAGAAATGTTAGATTGAAATTTGAGAGCCCTAGCAACATTTAATAAATGTTGGTGTTTCCTTTCAGGAACTCCATTCTGTTGTGGTGTGTATGGACAGCTATGCTGATGTATAATGCCTTTGGAAGAGAAGAGAGTGGACAGGTTGAATTCTGTCCCATTATCAGAACGAAAAATCTTGACTTTGAATGAAAATTGTGTTTCAACCATAGCTAAGAAAGATTCAATGGTGCTGCGAGTTTGAGACTTGAATTTTAGCAAATAAATCCAAGTGCAACGAGTAAAATCATCAACTATTGTTAAAAAATAATAATGACCATTATTTGTAGGAACAGCAAATGGTTCCCAAAGATCACAATGAATAAGCTCAAAAGGTAGAGTGGATTTAATTGAGCTTCTAGGAAAAGAAGGTCTATGCTGTTTAGCTAATGGACAGATTTGACATTGATCATTATTATGCTGAAATTGTACGTCAGGAATTACATCATGTAACAAATGCATTCGGGACAAAGACATATGTCCTAATCGACTATGCCACAAAGCAAGTTTATTTGCAGAAATTGAAGATGAAACAGAATGGAAAAACTGAGAAGGTAAAAACTGAGAACTAGGAGATGATGAAAAACTAGAGTTCAGCAAATATAATCCATTCTTTTGATCAGCCACTCCAATCGTTTTCCAAGCAAGCAGGTCCTGAATTAAGCATTTGGTAGTCAAAAATCTCATGGCAAGATTAGAAGTTGAAGTGAGTTTATTCACAGAGATTAAATTGAAAGTGAATGAAGGAACATATAGGACATGATGTAAGATTAAGCTTGCTGAAAGCCTAACTGAACCTATATGAGTCACGAAAGCAAAATGACCATTTGGTAGTCTAACAGTGGCATTAACAGATTTAGGAGGTGAAGTGAAAAGAGACAAAGAGACAAAGAGCAGACAATGTGGTCTGTAGCTCCACTGTCAACAATCCAAATATTCGGGGAATGTAATTGTGATGAGAAAGTAGAATTAACAAAAGAAAAAGAAGAAGAAATACCTGCCATATTGGCATAACTGGTAGGCTGTGATGAATTGGATGGAGAAGGAAAGCCTAGTGGAGAGTTTGGTTTAAGTTGAGTGTGCAAGGCATTGAGAAGTTGTTGAATTTGCTCTTGAGAAAGAACTTGACTAGGATTAGGGACTGTGTTTGCCTCTAGAGAAGTAGACACTTGATCGGCAGAGGGACGGTGATAACCAGATTTTGCATCACTTGAATTCTTTCTCTTTGATATCCAGCCTGGTGGATATCCATGAAGTTCAAAGCACTTCTCTCGAGTATGTCCTTTTCGGTTACAATATGTACAGTGAGGAGGTTCCCTTTGGCCAGTGGAAGAAAAATTCCTCCTAGGGACAGTAGCCACAACCGAATTCGAAGGTACTTGAGAGGTTACCATTGCAATATTCTCTTGATTCAAAGAAGAGGTGCGAGAAAAAGCACGCTGACGCTCCTCTTGAATAATCAGAGAACAAATTTCATCTAATGAAGGAAAAGGCTTCATAAGAAGAATATTGCCTCTAATAGTGAGATAGTTCTCATTCAATCCCATAAGAAAAGGCATAGTAAGATTCTTTTCCTCACGAGCAGCAACAAATTCAAGAACATTACAAGTGCAGAGAGCACATTTTCCACATGTACAAATAGGACACTACAACAGATTGCATTTTTCCTGGCGATGATAAATCGTTGGGAAAAGCATGAAAATCCCCGCCATACATATATCCCGGCGATTTCTATGTCGCCGGATGTTCGCCGGTACTATTTAGCCAGTTCATATATACTACGGCGGAAACAAAAAATCGCCGCAAAAAATGGGATCTATTGCAGCGATTTCTAAATCGCTGCAAAATAAATTCAAAAACGGAATCTCACTTGGCAGCGACAATTTAGTCGTTGCTATTTTCTATACCAGCGATTTTTTAATCGCTGCTAAATATCTTTCCTGTTTAAAATTTCTTTCCCAGCGATTACAAAATCGCTGGGATATGATATGGCAGCGGTATTTTTAACATTGGGAAAAGTTTTTCGAGCTCAAATTTCTTTCCCAGCGATTACAAAATCGCTGGGATATGATATGGCAGCGCTATTTTAACGCTGGGAAAGTCTTTTTTTTCTTGAAATTTCTTTCCCAGCGATTACAAAATCGCTGGCATAGGATATGGCAGCGGTATTTTTAACGCTGGGAAAAGTCATTTTCTTTTGAAATTTCTTTCCCAGCGATTTTTTAATCGCTGGCAAATTTGTTTTTGCTTGTATAATACTATTTGCCGCGCAATAAAACTTTTTACGGTGACTTTTAGTCGCCGCAAATAGTATTTAAAAAAAAAATTTATTAAATCAACCTATATGGCTGTTTTATAGTGTTAATTCTTATATTTTATTAGTTTTGAAATATTTATTTTTCTTACTTAAATTTGAACTTTATCATGGCCTACTAAGATCTCCATACTTAAAGACAAATATTAATAAAAGACAAAAAAATGAAACACATACGTAAAGGTAAAAGTTTAAATTTTCAGAAAATTTTCAGAAAAGCTTAACTAATGTTTCCAAGAATTGCTATAATAACATGGTTTCAATCATGAGAGCAAAACTAAAATACCTGCATTCCAGACTTGAAATTATTTTTTGTCAACATAAGATTTTATACAAAAAATTGTATGATGAACATGATGATTCCAACTTCCAAGCAAATTAACCAAAATTGGAAAAGAAAACATCCCAGTACCCGCTTCCTACCTGGTCAATGTCAATCTTATATGTCTTCACGTGAGGGTATTTCTCACTCAACTCTTCAATGAGAAGAGATATGAACCTGCCTGCACAATAAGGATATCCCATCATTCAATTCAATGAAAGAGGAATTACAAAAAAAAAAAAAAAAGAGAGCTAGGAATGCAATTAGATAATAAAGCACCTTTTAATTCACATTATTTACTAATCAACCTAAATAATTAGAAACTTAATTCACACCAGACTTACAAGGTCCATGATCAATTTTTTAATTTACATTATATGGTTAATTAGCTGTCACTCTGTTTAAATAATTGGATACTCTCTGATTTTTTATTGAAAACAAAAATGAGATAAATAATTGCAGCTAGAATCTTACTTCCGAATCTCGTCCGTCTTTTTCCTGATCTTTTCAAGTTCTGCTTCAGGAGAAAGAGTTCCCTGAAGCTCAAGATAAACAGAAACGTTTTCATTTACAACCGATACTGCACATCCAACTGGAGTAGCATCATTCTCACTTATTACCTGTATAATGATAGTTTTGCAGATGAGAAGCGTTTTAACCAAATGGTTTTAAATAACAAAATTCAACGTTAATCTCCATTGAACATGAAAAATTGATAGGGCGCCAAACAGCAAGTAGGCCAGGTAAATGTATGTATATCTTAGAGAATGAGACGATGAAAAAATTTTCATAGCCTATACGTGGACAGATACCATTGTTGAACAAAATAACATGTGCATTTAACACATCGATGCACATGTGAACATATGATCACAAAAAGCTTCAACAGGGGGAAATATGCAATACAAAGTGGGGGCAAAAAAAAAAAAGGAGTAGTGGTGCTCATTTTGCGCTTCATGCATTTTAAAGCAGCAGTATTTTAGACCTCTTCCATTCTTTCCCATATAGTTTTGAATCATGCACGTGGTGCCTGGCCCATGGACGCTGATATTTTTTTTTTT